>OU015497.1:108593859-109193859 GCA_907164885.2 Dolomedes plantarius | reverse complement strand
AGATTTAGTTCTGATTTTCTCTTTATCTCGGACTAGCAAAACGGCGCCGAAGTGGATAGACCCAGGGAAAATTGAAGCTCGCATATCTGAGACGAATTATCGAGTGCAAACTCCCGGACCTAGACAGAAATCCAGCATTTACCATATTAATATGCTGAAGCCCTATATCAGGCGTCCCGAAACTATAAATTGGGTTTATGAAGGTAAAGTCGAAATTGGTACTGAGGATGATTTCGCAATCCACGTTTTTGAAACCGGTGCTACCGATTTCGATTACGAGGAGATTGTGCGCGAGAGCGAACTTGACGCTCGTCTAAATCTCACTCAAAAAAGGGAATTAAAGAAATTATTGTGTAGCCATGCAAATATTTTTTCTAATAACCCAGGAAAAACCGAGAAAGTTACGCATGACATAGAGCTGATCTCGGATAAGGTCGTTAGGTCTAGACCATACAAAACGTCACACCGACAGAACGAAATCTTGAAGTTGGAGATTGACAAAATGTTAAAATTAGGAGTGATAGAAGTAGGTAAGTCTGATTATACCTCGCCTATCATTTTGGTAGAAACCGATGGTCGTGAGCCGAGACCCTGTATTGATTATCGTAGGTTGAACGAAATAATTCGCACCGAATATTACCCCCTCCCCAACATAGAGGAAAGGGTTGAGCAGGTTGCAGGATCTGATTTCATAACAATACTCGATCTTGCAAAGGGGTATTGGCAAATCCCCTTGACAGAAAGGGCCCAACGCATTGCGGCTTTTGTCACCTCATTCGGGACATTCAGGCCTTTGCGGATGCCTTTCGGGCTTAAAAACGCACCTTTCTTTTTCAGTAAGCTCATGGCTGACGTCCTAAATGGGTGTGAGGAGTATGCCGTTCCATATATCGACGACATCGCGATATTTTCTAAGACCTGGGACGAGCATCTGAAGCATTTAGATATCGTGTTAAGTCGTGTAGCGCAAGCGCAGCTCACAATCAAATCATCGAAATGTCGGTTCGCCCAAAACCATGTAAAATACTTGGGGCACATGGTCGGCGGAGGTTATCGAAATCCCGCCGAATTAAAGGTAAAATGCATTAGGGAATTTCCCCGGCCAGAGACAAAGACGAGTATTCGGGCATTTCTGGGTCTCACTGGGTATTACGCGCACTATGTTCCAAATTATTCTATGATAGCGGCCCCCTTAACCGATGCGTTAAAAGGACGGGAGAAACGCGCGGCGGTTGTGTGGGACGAAGCTTGCGAGGCAGCGTTCACCACTTTGAAAGACGCTCTTATAAAAACACCTGTGCTACGAGCTCCTGATTTTTCTGTTCCATTTATTGTCCAAACGGACGCATCCGATCTGGGAGCCGGGGTAGTGTTGGCCCAACAAATAGGTGATAAGGAACATCCTATCCTGTACCTGAGTAGGAAGTTCTCTGAGCCCGAAAGGAAATACAGCACCACAGAAAAAGAGTGTTTGGCGATCATATTCGCGTTAAAAAAACTTCACTACTATCTGGACGGAAGCGAATTCAAAATCGTGACCGACCATAATCCATTGGTATGGCTCAAGAAGAATGCCAGTTCAAATGGCCGTCTTTTTCGGTGGCAACTTATGTTGCAGCAATTTTGTTTTCGGGTAGAACACAAGCCGGGAAGACAGAATACAAACGCTGACGCTTTAAGCAGATACATTCCTTAAACGTCCGCGAATTACCTAGATTTGTAAATGTAGTAACCTAGAGAATTAATTGTTAGTACCATGAATTTATTTGTGTTTGTATTTAGTAATCCAGTTAGTGCATGTGTACGTACTTGTTAGAATTGTGTATTTTTTTGTGTAGTAGAAAAATCTGTTGGAACTGGTACATTAGATAGCAGAACTGGGAACCACCCACACGAAACGTTGGTTTTCAATATGCAACCACATTGAAAACTTTAACGGCAGGGGGGTTATGTAGAGTATTGCATTTCAACCTCTCCGTTAACAAAAGAAATTCTTCTATCTCGGCCTGAGACCCATCAAAAGATTTTCGACTTGGGTGGCAATATGCTGACGGCAATTTTCCTTTTGTTCATCCGATAGACTTGTTCCACAGGACCTTAGGGGACGTGGTCATTTTTCTTGATTTAGTCATCGCCACCGGGTGACGCCGCTGATGTTAATTATAAATGACAGGAGACCCCCAGGTGCTTTCATTCATGAACTATCAATTGTTAAGCAGCATCCTGGAGGCGTCGCGTGCCTAAACAAAAGGACTCGTGCCTTTCGCATTTTACCGAAGCGGCCCTTTTGAGACTCTTTGAAGTGGCTTGGAGGACAAACTAAAAAGGCGGCCGCTTTAGACCCGGGGAAAATATTTCATTATCGCCCCAGGAAACCCATTTCCGTTGCTCACTTGTTCTAGATCGTTCGACTTTCTGGAGAGTGATGCAATATCCGGTGGAGGTCTTCTATAAAAAGAGAATGGACCCCTCAGTCGTGGCTTGCGTCTTTTTAGTTCCTGACACGTAGCGGATCCAGTTCTAAGAGCAGCCGGGTTTGCCGCCCTTACCGGTTCAGAGTCCCTTGTGACTGTTTGCAGCGACGATCTAGTTCCTGCAGGAGTAAACATACTCCACTAATTTGTCGGAGACCAGTCTTCGTGGAAGGAGCCTTTGCTACCTTATTTTCCAGTGAGGAGTCCTTTCTCCTTAATTTAATATTTTCATCGCTACCGGGTGTGTGCAGTGGTCACCGCCGTTGATATTATTGGGGAGCCCTTTCCCGTCAGGAGAAGTGCCGTTTTTTCATCATTGAAGCAGAGCCAGTTCTGCTAGCTTAGCGGACTTCTATGTTCTTACTCCGCCCCACGCCGATTAAATCGAGTGTGATCACTTAAGTTACGAAGTTCATCTTACATCTGTGCAGTGTACATATCTCATCATCATCAATTTTATTAATAAATTGCATTTGTTTTGTTTATGAAATGAGTGATGTATACCTGGTGTGTTTAAATCATCTTCTGGTTGACACTACGAACCTCAGTTCGCTACAGAAGGTATATATTCATTCATAATTTTGGTGGCAGCGTTCTGACGAAAAAAAGCGAGAGTAAGAACATTTTGTTTTCCTTAGTGACAGTCGCGTGTGTTCAGAACTGTGACTGTGCGAAAGTGCTATTGCTGGTGTGTATCCTGTGAAGTAGTGTAGAGCGGCTGACGTTCTTGTGAAATCTGCTAAACTGCTGCAGTGTTAATTTCCTTAGTGACATTCGCGCGTGTTTTAGAACTGAGACTGTGTGAAAGTGCTATCGCGGGTGTGTGTATCCTGTGAATTAGAGTAGGACGTTTGACGTTCTTGTGCCATCTGATAAACTTGCTGCAGTGCCAACTAGATGCCAGTCTTCACATCAAATTGTGAGTACCATTCTGTTTCTCTTTTATGCTGGTATCCAAGAATAGTTTAGTAAATAATTTTGGTTGTTTTCTCAGAAGTAGGAGAATTAAATTGTTGAATTTAATAACCGTAATTAATAGCTTGATCTGAACTTAAAAGGTGTTAAAAATTATTAATTTGAGGTAAAATAAGAACTAGTGTTATTGTGTAAAGTAGAATTGTTATTGAAATAGTAGTGTGTTAAATTAGTTCTCAGAAATTAAGGAATGTAACTGTGCTCAAAAAGAAATAGTGTAACTACATTGTGTTTAACTATTTTGCATTGTGTATTGTTGTGATATGTTAAAAGCAAAGTGATTTATCTTTTATGAACCTTAAAATAGTAACATCGCAAGCGGAATTTTAAAAGTAATTTAGTTCATATTTGTTATTACATTGCATGTGTACGTTAATTGATTGTGTTGTGTAGTTGCATTTTGTGTTCAGGTTTTAATGTAATTACTACCTCAGGGTTTATAATAGTGTGTATTATTCTGTGTAGTATTGAAATAGCTTTGTATTCTGTCAAACATGGGTTCTCTTGTTCGTGCAAAGAAAGAGGACTTAGTTAACCTCGCTATAGAAATGAGTTGTGAGGTAGATTTGGGAATGCTGAAGCTTGAGATGATCAAAAAAATTGAAAGTTCAGCAGATTACAATGTAAAATTGGCTGAAGGGTTGTTAGCTGAAATTATGGAGACCCGTATAGAAAACGAGCAACGAGAGCGGGAAGAACGGTTAGCCCGGCAAAAACGGGAAGATGAATTAGCTCAACAAGAACGGGAGGATAGGTTAGCTCAACAAGAGCGAGAGTTTGAGCTAGCCAAATTAAGACTGAGTAGGGAAGCCCCCCAAGAAAGCCCTTCTGTTAGTCCTCCGAGACCTGCGGGACACTCATTAAGGCACATAATGCAAAAATTCGACCCGGAAGAAACTGATATAAGCCTATACCTTTGCCTTTTTGAACGGCAGGCACAGCATTTAAAAATACCGGAAGCTGAATGGTCAGGCAGTTTAATTAGCCTGTTACCATTATCAGTAGCGGCCATTGTGTTACGGGAAAAAGTCGAGGACACACAAAAATATTCCCATGTTAAGAGCGTGCTTCTCGAGCGATTCAGGCTCAGTCCTGAAGCTTTTCGTCAGAAGTTTGTTAGACACCAGCGTAAGCCAGGAACCCTATGGAAAGATTATCTTTTCGAAATAAAGACGTATTTCGAAGGTTGGATAGAGGGTCTCGGTGTTACAACTTTTGAGTCGTTAAAAGATCTCTTTCTGGTCGACCAATTAAAACGGAAAATGGGAAGTGAAATTCGGGAGCAAAATATAAGGGATTGGGAGAATTACACGTCCCCTGAAACCTTGGTCAAAGACGCGGATCAGTTTGAGCTTATCAGAAAAACAGGTAAGCCCCCCAACCAGCCGAAGAAATTCGAGGGACGCGCGCCCGACCAACGGAAAATGTTTGGGGCTGTAAAAACGGGAGAGAAAGTTGAAAAACCCCCCGAACAACACGAACCCGAACGAAATTTAGATAAGGTGAGCTCCCCTCGCCCAAAAGAAAACCGCCGTAAAGAATGGAACCATAAAGAGTTCGACAAAAGGCGTGTGACAGACATTAAGTGCTATTTTTGCCACGAGGTCGGTCATATTAGGCCCCAGTGTCCGTTATTGACAAAAAAAGAAGAGGTTAACTCCATAGGTGCCGATTTGGAAATCACAGATCCCTTAAAACCATATGTGAGTATAGGGACTGTGAACGGCCAGGTATGTGAGATACTTAGAGATACGGGTAGTACGATTGATCTGGTTTGTAAAAGATTTATTTCGCCCGACGACTACCTCGGCGAAACAGTCTGGCTCACTCAGCCGTTAGACACTCGTGCCATTAACGTGCCCCTAGCGAGCGTAATTCTGAACTCCCAGTATGGAAATATAACAACAAAGGCCTGTGTCATTAGCGACAGGTCAAATCAACAAAGATACATACTGGGAAATCAAACGGCAGCTCTTCTAAGACAGGGTCAACAAAACTCTAAGAGCATGCAAATCAATGCAATAACGCGCTCGCGTTCCAAATGTCAAGAGAGCTGTACACAGACGCTTCAGTCAAACGATTCTCTTCGAGAGCGTTCGAACAATAGTCCCTCAGATGGGGAGTCAATCGTTTTGACACAACTGGAAAGGGAGGAACAGGCGAAATTGTTAGTTTTACCCCCCCTCGACCGCGAAGACCCAGCGTTGAGTCTATTAAAGGTTTCCCCAGAGAAATTCGCAGACGCACAGCGGGAATGTGTAGAATTGGCCGCATTGTTAAAAAAAGTCGAAAGTCCAAGTCAAACCGGCGAGAAGGGTTATGTAGTGATAAACGGGTTATTGTGTAAACAACAGAGGGACCACTTTGGGGATACACGAAGTCCTTTAGTTGTCCCACAGGTATTCAGGGAGAAACTGTTGTATGGAAACAACCTACGAACACCCGAAGTTTTATTGTACGAAGGTTGGATGGGAGGTTGTGAGGAAGAGAGACCCGTGACAGAGCACGTCCTTACCCTAGTGAATAGATTAAAAAGAGAGCGAGAGTTAGCTGCTCAGAAAATGGGTGAAGAACAATCTAAGCGTAAGGAAGCGTATGATAAGAGCGCAGTTAAAAGGGATTTCGAGGTTGGAGATTTAGTTCTGATTTTCTCTTTATCTCGGACTAGCAAAACGGCGCCGAAGTGGATAGACCCAGGGAAAATTGAAGCTCGCATATCTGAGACGAATTATCGAGTGCAAACTCCCGGACCTAGACAGAAATCCAGCATTTACCATATTAATATGCTGAAGCCCTATATCAGGCGTCCCGAAACTATAAATTGGGTTTATGAAGGTAAAGTCGAAATTGGTACTGAGGATGATTTCGCAATCCACGTTTTTGAAACCGGTGCTACCGATTTCGATTACGAGGAGATTGTGCGCGAGAGCGAACTTGACGCTCGTCTAAATCTCACTCAAAAAAGGGAATTAAAGAAATTATTGTGTAGCCATGCAAATATTTTTTCTAATAACCCAGGAAAAACCGAGAAAGTTACGCATGACATAGAGCTGATCTCGGATAAGGTCGTTAGGTCTAGACCATACAAAACGTCACACCGACAGAACGAAATCTTGAAGTTGGAGATTGACAAAATGTTAAAATTAGGAGTGATAGAAGTAGGTAAGTCTGATTATACCTCGCCTATCATTTTGGTAGAAACCGATGGTCGTGAGCCGAGACCCTGTATTGATTATCGTAGGTTGAACGAAATAATTCGCACCGAATATTACCCCCTCCCCAACATAGAGGAAAGGGTTGAGCAGGTTGCAGGATCTGATTTCATAACAATACTCGATCTTGCAAAGGGGTATTGGCAAATCCCCTTGACAGAAAGGGCCCAACGCATTGCGGCTTTTGTCACCTCATTCGGGACATTCAGGCCTTTGCGGATGCCTTTCGGGCTTAAAAACGCACCTTTCTTTTTCAGTAAGCTCATGGCTGACGTCCTAAATGGGTGTGAGGAGTATGCCGTTCCATATATCGACGACATCGCGATATTTTCTAAGACCTGGGACGAGCATCTGAAGCATTTAGATATCGTGTTAAGTCGTGTAGCGCAAGCGCAGCTCACAATCAAATCATCGAAATGTCGGTTCGCCCAAAACCATGTAAAATACTTGGGGCACATGGTCGGCGGAGGTTATCGAAATCCCGCCGAATTAAAGGTAAAATGCATTAGGGAATTTCCCCGGCCAGAGACAAAGACGAGTATTCGGGCATTTCTGGGTCTCACTGGGTATTACGCGCACTATGTTCCAAATTATTCTATGATAGCGGCCCCCTTAACCGATGCGTTAAAAGGACGGGAGAAACGCGCGGCGGTTGTGTGGGACGAAGCTTGCGAGGCAGCGTTCACCACTTTGAAAGACGCTCTTATAAAAACACCTGTGCTACGAGCTCCTGATTTTTCTGTTCCATTTATTGTCCAAACGGACGCATCCGATCTGGGAGCCGGGGTAGTGTTGGCCCAACAAATAGGTGATAAGGAACATCCTATCCTGTACCTGAGTAGGAAGTTCTCTGAGCCCGAAAGGAAATACAGCACCACAGAAAAAGAGTGTTTGGCGATCATATTCGCGTTAAAAAAACTTCACTACTATCTGGACGGAAGCGAATTCAAAATCGTGACCGACCATAATCCATTGGTATGGCTCCAGAAGAATGCCAGTTCAAATGGCCGTCTTTTTCGGTGGCAACTTATGTTGCAGCAATTTTGTTTTCGGGTAGAACACAAGCCGGGAAGACAGAATACAAACGCTGACGCTTTAAGCAGATACATTCCTTAAACGTCCGCGAATTACCTAGATTTGTAAATGTAGTAACCTAGAGAATTAATTGTTAGTACCATGAATTATTTGTGTTTGTATTTAGCAATCCAGTTAGTGCATGTGTACGTACTTGTTAGAATTGTGTATTTTTTTTTGTGTAGTAGAAAAAAACTGTTGGAACTGGTAGATTAGATAGCAGAACTGGGAACCACCCACACGAAACGTTGGTTTTCAATATGCAACCACATTGAAAACTTTAACGGCAGGGGGGTTATGTAGAGTATTGCATTTCAACCTCTCCGTTAACAAAAGAAATTCTTCTATCTCGGCCTGAGACCCATCAAAAGATTTCGACTTGGGTGGCAATATGCTGACGGCAATTTTCCTTTTGTTCATCCGATAGACTTGTTCCACAGGACCTTAGGGGACGTGGTCATTTTTCTTGATTTAGTCATCGCCACCGGGTGACGCCGCTGATGTTAATTATAAATGACAGGAGACCCCCAGGTGCTTTCATTCATGAACTATCAATTGTTAAGCAGCATCCTGGAGGCGTCGCGCGCCTAAACAAAAGGACTCGTGCCTTTCGCATTTTACCGAAGCGGCCCTTTTGAGACTCTTTGAAGTGGCTTGGAGGACAAACTAAAAAGGCGGCCGCTTTAGACCCGGGGAAAATATTTCATTATCGCCCCAGGAAACCCATTTCCGTTGCTCACTTGTTCTAGATCGTTCGACTTTCTGGAGAGTGATGCAATATCCGGTGGAGGTCTTCTATAAAAAGAGAATGGACCCCTCAGTCGTGGCTTGCGTCTTTTTAGTTCCTGACACGTAGCGGATCCAGTTCTAAGAGCAGCCGGGTTTGCCGCCCTTACCGGTTCAGAGTCCCTTGTGACTGTTTGCAGCGACGATCTAGTTCCTGCAGGAGTAAACATACTCCACTAATTTGTCGGAGACCAGTCTTCGTGGAAGGAGCCTTTGCTACCTTATTTTCCAGTGAGGAGTCCTTTCTCCTTAATTTAATATTTTCATCGCTACCGGGTGTGTGCAGTGGTCACCGCCGTTGATATTATTGGGGAGCCCTTTCCCGTCAGGAGAAGTGCCGTTTTTTCATCATTGAAGCAGAGCCAGTTCTGCTAGCTTAGCGGACTTCTATGTTCTTACTCCGCCCCACGCCGATTAAATCGAGTGTGATCACTTAAGTTACGAAGTTCATCTTACATCTGTGCAGTGTACATATCTCATCATCATCAATTTTATTAATAAATTGCATTTGTTTTGTTTATGAAATGAGTGATGTATACCTGGTGTGTTTAAATCATCTTCTGGTTGACACTACGAACCTCAGTTCGCTACAGAAGGTATATATTCATTCATAATTTTGGTGGCAGCGTTCTGACGAAAAAAAAGCGAGAGTAAGAACATTTTGTTTTCCTTAGTGACAGTCGCGTGTGTTCAGAACTGTGACTGTGCGAAAGTGCTATTGCTGGTGTGTATCCTGTGAAGTAGTGTAGAGCGGCTGACGTTCTTGTGAAATCTGCTAAACTGCTGCAGTGTTAATTTCCTTAGTGACATTCGCGCGTGTTTCAGAACTGAGACTGTGTGAAAGTGCTATCGCGGGTGTGTGTATCCTGTGAATTAGAGTAGGACGTTTGACGTTCTTGTGCCATCTGATAAACTTGCTGCAGTGCCAACTAGATGCCAGTCTTCACATCAAATTGTGAGTACCAATTCTGTTTCTCTTTTGTGCTGGTATCCAACAGTAGTTTAGTAAATAATTTTGGTTGTTTTCTCAGAAGTAGGAGAATTAAATTGTTGAATTTAATAACCGTAATTAATAGCTTGATCTGAACTTAAAAGGTGTTAAAATTATTAATTTGAGGTAAAATAAGAACTAGTGTTATTGTGTAAAGTAGAATTGTTATTGAAATAGTAGTGTGTTAAATTAGTTCTCAGAAATTAAGGAATGTAACTGTGCTCAAAAAGAAATAGTGTAACTACATTGTGTTTAACTATTTTGCATTGTGTATTGTTGTGATATGTTAAAAGCAAAGTGATTTATCTTTTATGAACCTTAAAATAGTAACATCGCAAGCGGAATTTTAAAAGTAATTTAGTTCATATTTGTTATTACATTGCATGTGTACGTTAATTGATTGTGTTGTGTAGTTGCATTTTGTGTTCAGGTTTTAATGTAATTACTACCTCAGGGTTTATAATAGTGTGTATTATTCTGTGTAGTATTGAAATAGCTTTGTATTCTGTCAAACATGGGTTCTCTTGTTCGTGCAAAGAAAGAGGACTTAGTTAACCTCGCTATAGAAATGAGTTGTGAGGTAGATTTGGGAATGCTGAAGCTTGAGATGATCAAAAAAATTGAAAGTTCAGCAGATTACAATGTAAAATTGGCTGAAGGGTTGTTAGCTGAAATTATGGAGACCCGTATAGAAAACGAGCAACGAGAGCGGGAAGAACGGTTAGCCCGGCAAAAACGGGAAGATGAATTAGCTCAACAAGAACGGGAGGATAGGTTAGCTCAACAAGAGCGAGAGTTTGAGCTAGCCAAATTAAGACTGAGTAGGGAAGCCCCCCAAGAAAGCCCTTCTGTTAGTCCTCCGAGACCTGCGGGACACTCATTAAGGCACATAATGCAAAAATTCGACCCGGAAGAAACTGATATAAGCCTATACCTTTGCCTTTTTGAACGGCAGGCACAGCATTTAAAAATACCGGAAGCTGAATGGTCAGGCAGTTTAATTAGCCTGTTACCATTATCAGTAGCGGCCATTGTGTTACGGGAAAAAGTCGAGGACACACAAAAATATTCCCATGTTAAGAGCGTGCTTCTCGAGCGATTCAGGCTCAGTCCTGAAGCTTTTCGTCAGAAGTTTGTTAGACACCAGCGTAAGCCAGGAACCCTATGGAAAGATTATCTTTTCGAAATAAAGACGTATTTCGAAGGTTGGATAGAGGGTCTCGGTGTTACAACTTTTGAGTCGTTAAAAGATCTCTTTCTGGTCGACCAATTAAACGGAAAATGGGAAGTGAAATTCGGGAGCAAAATATAAGGGATTGGGAGAATTACACGTCCCCTGAAACCTTGGTCAAAGACGCGGATCAGTTTGAGCTTATCAGAAAAACAGGTAAGCCCCCCAACCAGCCGAAGAAATTCGAGGGACGCGCGCCCGACCAACGGAAAATGTTTGGGGCTGTAAAAACGGGAGAGAAAGTTGAAAAACCCCCGAACAACACGAACCCGAACGAAATTTAGATAAGGTGAGCTCCCCTCGCCCAAAAGAAAACCGCCGTAAAGAATGGAACCATAAAGAGTTCGACAAAAGGCGTGTGACAGACATTAAGTGCTATTTTTGCCACGAGGTCGGTCATATTAGGCCCCAGTGTCCGTTATTGACAAAAAAAGAAGAGGTTAACTCCATAGGTGCCGATTTGGAAATCACAGATCCCTTAAAACCATATGTGAGTATAGGGACTGTGAACGGCCAGGTATGTGAGATACTTAGAGATACGGGTAGTACGATTGATCTGGTTTGTAAAAGATTTATTTCGCCCGACGACTACCTCGGCGAAACAGTCTGGCTCACTCAGCCGTTAGACACTCGTGCCATTAACGTGCCCCTAGCGAGCGTAATTCTGAACTCCCAGTATGGAAATATAACAACAAAGGCCTGTGTCATTAGCGACAGGTCAAATCAACAAAGATACATACTGGGAAATCAAACGGCAGCTCTTCTAAGACAGGGTCAACAAAACTCTAAGAGCATGCAAATCAATGCAATAACGCGCTCGCGTTCCAAATGTCAAGAGAGCTGTACACAGACGCTTCAGTCAAACGATTCTCTTCGAGAGCGTTCGAACAATAGTCCCTCAGATGGGGAGTCAATCGTTTTGACACAACTGGAAAGGGAGGAACAGGCGAAATTGTTAGTTTTACCCCCCCTCGACCGCGAAGACCCAGCGTTGAGTCTATTAAAGGTTTCCCCAGAGAAATTCGCAGACGCACAGCGGGAATGTGTAGAATTGGCCGCATTGTTAAAAAAAGTCGAAAGTCCAAGTCAAACCGGCGAGAAGGGTTATGTAGTGATAAACGGGTTATTGTGTAAACAACAGAGGGACCACTTTGGGGATACACGAAGTCCTTTAGTTGTCCCACAGGTATTCAGGGAGAAACTGTTGTATGGAAACAACCTACGAACACCCGAAGTTTTATTGTACGAAGGTTGGATGGGAGGTTGTGAGGAAGAGAGACCCGTGACAGAGCACGTCCTTACCCTAGTGAATAGATTAAAAAGAGAGCGAGAGTTAGCTGCTCAGAAAATGGGTGAAGAACAATCTAAGCGTAAGGAAGCGTATGATAAGAGCGCAGTTAAAAGGGATTTAGAGGTTGGAGATTTAGTTCTGATTTTCTCTTTATCTCGGACTAGCAAAACGGCGCCGAAGTGGATAGACCCAGGGAAAATTGAAGCTCGCATATCTGAGACGAATTATCGAGTGCAAACTCCCGGACCTAGACAGAAATCCAGCATTTACCATATTAATATGCTGAAGCCCTATATCAGGCGTCCCGAAACTATAAATTGGGTTTATGAAGGTAAAGTCGAAATTGGTACTGAGGATGATTTCGCAATCCACGTTTTTGAAACCGGTGCTACCGATTTCGATTACGAGGAGATTGTGCGCGAGAGCGAACTTGACGCTCGTCTAAATCTCACTCAAAAAAGGGAATTAAAGAAATTATTGTGTAGCCATGCAAATATTTTTTCTAATAACCCAGGAAAAACCGAGAAAGTTACGCATGACATAGAGCTGATCTCGGATAAGGTCGTTAGGTCTAGACCATACAAAACGTCACACCGACAGAACGAAATCTTGAAGTTGGAGATTGACAAAATGTTAAAATTAGGAGTGATAGAAGTAGGTGAGTCTCATTATACCTCGCCTATCATTTTGGTAGAAACCGATGGTCGTGAGCCGAGACCCTGTATTGATTATCGTAGGTTGAACGAAATAATTCGCACCGAATATTACCCCCTCCCCAACATAGAGGAAAGGGTTGAGCAGGTTGCAGGATCTGATTTCATAACAATACTCGATCTTGCAAAGGGGTATTGGCAAATCCCCTTGACAGAAAGGGCCCAACGCATTGCGGCTTTTGTCACCTCATTCGGGACATTCAGGCCTTTGCGGATGCCTTTCGGGCTTAAAAACGCACCTTTCTTTTTCAGTAAGCTCATGGCTGACGTCCTAAATGGGTGTGAGGAGTATGCCGTTCCATATATCGACGACATCGCGATATTTTCTAAGACCTGGGACGAGCATCTGAAGCATTTAGATATCGTGTTAAGTCGTGTAGCGCAAGCGCAGCTCACAATCAAATCATCGAAATGTCGGTTCGCCCAAAACCATGTAAAATACTTGGGGCACATGGTCGGCGGAGGTTATCGAAATCCCGCCGAATTAAAGGTAAAATGCATTAGGGAATTTCCCCGGCCAGAGACAAAGACGAGTATTCGGGCATTTCTGGGTCTCACTGGGTATTACGCGCACTATGTTCCAAATTATTCTATGATAGCGGCCCCCTTAACCGATGCGTTAAAAGGACGGGAGAAACGCGCGGCGGTTGTGTGGGACGAAGCTTGCGAGGCAGCGTTCACCACTTTGAAAGACGCTCTTATAAAAACACCTGTGCTACGAGCTCCTGATTTTTCTGTTCCATTTATTGTCCAAACGGACGCATCCGATCTGGGAGCCGGGGTAGTGTTGGCCCAACAAATAGGTGATAAGGAACATCCTATCCTGTACCTGAGTAGGAAGTTCTCTGAGCCCGAAAGGAAATACAGCACCACAGAAAAAGAGTGTTTGGCGATCATATTCGCGTTAAAAAAACTTCACTACTATCTGGACGGAAGCGAATTCAAAATCGTGACCGACCATAATCCATTGGTATGGCTCAAGAAGAATGCCAGTTCAAATGGCCGTCTTTTTCGGTGGCAACTTATGTTGCAGCAATTTTGTTTTCGGGTAGAACACAAGCCGGGAAGACAGAATACAAACGCTGACGCTTTAAGCAGATACATTCCTTAAACGTCCGCGAATTACCTAGATTTGTAAATGTAGTAACCTAGAGAATTAATTGTTAGTACCATGAATTTATTTGTGTTTGTATTTAGCAATCCAGTTAGTGCATGTGTACGTACTTGTTAGAATTGTGTATTTTTTTTTGTGTAGTAGAAAAAACTGTTGGAACTGGTACATTAGATAGCAGAACTGGGAACCACCCACACGAAACGTTGGTTTTCAATATGCAACCACATTGAAAACTTTAACGGCAGGGGGGTTATGTAGAGTATTGCATTTCAACCTCTCCGTTAACAAAAGAAATTCTTCTATCTCGGCCTGAGACCCATCAAAAGATTTTCGACTTGGGTGGCAATATGCTGACGGCAATTTTCCTTTTGTTCATCCGATAGACTTGTTCCACAGGACCTTAGGGGACGTGGTCATTTTTCTTGATTTAGTCATCGCCACCGGGTGACGCCGCTGATGTTAATTATAAATGACAGGAGACCCCCAGGTGCTTTCATTCATGAACTATCAATTGTTAAGCAGCATCCTGGAGGCGTCGCGTGCCTAAACAAAAGGACTCGTGCCTTTCGCATTTTACCGAAGCGGCCCTTTTGAGACTCTTTGAAGTGGCTTGGAGGACAAACTAAAAAGGCGGCCGCTTTAGACCCGGGGAAAATATTTCATTATCGCCCCAGGAAACCCATTTCCGTTGCTCACTTGTTCTAGATCGTTCTACTTTCTGGAGAGTGATGCAATATCCGGTGGAGGTCTTCTATAAAAAGAGAATGGACCCCTCAGTCGTGGCTTGCGTCTTTTTAGTTCCTGACACGTAGCGGATCCAGTTCTAAGAGCAGCCGGGTTTGCCGCCCTTACCGGTTCAGAGTCCCTTGTGACTGTTTGCAGCGACGATCTAGTTCCTGCAGGAGTAAACATACTCCACTAATTTGTCGGAGACCAGTCTTCGTGGAAGGAGCCTTTGCTACCTTATTTTCCAGTGAGGAGTCCTTTCTCCTTAATTTAATATTTTCATCGCTACCGGGTGTGTGCAGTGGTCACCGCCGTTGATATTATTGGGGAGCCCTTTCCCGTCAGGAGAAGTGCCGTTTTTTCATCATTGAAGCAGAGCCAGTTCTGCTAGCTTAGCGGACTTCTATGTTCTTACTCCGCCCCACGCCGATTAAATCGAGTGTGATCACTTAAGTTACGAAGTTCATCTTACATCTGTGCAGTGTACATATCTCATCATCATCAATTTTATTAATAAATTGCATTTGTTTTGTTTATGAAATGAGTGATGTATACCTGGTGTGTTTAAATCATCTTCTGGTTGACACTACGAACCTCAGTTCGCTACACATTATGGCCGATCGTCAAAACTATCTGCTTCTTCGAGCTCAATCTCCATCTCTTAGATATACTACGAGTATCAGTACAACTGCCTATCTACGCCAGGTTCAGTCTGCATGTGACTCTGCATCACTAACATTCTCACTCACTAATTCTGGGACTTGCATATCTGCCAGGATAAATCAACTACTGCATGTCTCTGGCTCAACTCAAGTGACTCTCTACATCAGGCTCGGTCTATAATTTACTCACTCTAACCTTTTCCATTACTAACTCTCCCATACTAACTCCATACTAACCCATTACTAACCCATACCACTACTCCCATACTAACCCATTACTAACTCTCCTAACTTTCCATAACTGCAGCTCTAACCTTTTCCATTACTAACTCTCGTGCTTACATACCCGTAACGCTAAATCAGCTGCGGCATATTCAGCTTCTAATTCTGCCTACATCTCTCGATTTCTCAAGAATCTGCTCTGCTGGACTTTTCGTACTCTCAACTTAACTTCAACTCTTTCACTCTGGGTTTCCATTGGTGGCCACCCTCTGACCAATGAGCCAACTTGGACCTATACTATTGGCGGCACCTATATTTTATAATTCTTCTTCTCCCAATCTAAAATGAAGGGGGAGCCCGTACCTGTTTCTGACGCCCTCCTTTCTGGGGTTCCCCCAATTCTCACGCCTCTCTCCGACCTCCTGCGGTCCTCCTAACGAATTCAGCGTCATAAATTCCTTTATCTCCCCTTGTTGTCTTTAACTTCAGGCCCCAATTTTCGCCTGGTCCAATTTTCCAATTTTCGCCTGCTCAGTTCATTAAATTCAGCTGGTTCCCCTTCACTGTCCATATTTCCTTTCAACTTGGCATCTCTCGTCTCCATTTTCGCCTAAGCAGTTCTTTAAATCCATCTGGTCACCACTTACTGCCCGTTTTTGAATATATTCTTCTCACATTACTTTTGTGCCTATCTTGTATCTGTTCTATTTGCGAAAACTCTGTCGCCCCCACTGCGACACTTCCCTACACGGACAATGTTTGAATGCTTTTTAAATGGAAGGCACGCAACTTTAAGAATGTGTAAACAAGAATTGGTCTGTTCAAGATGCTGTTGTGACAAGTTCAAATGCCGATATTTCAGAGAAAATTTGTACTGGTTAAAAACACAAAATCTTTAGATCTGACAGGCCGACCACATCGTATAGTGCTTAGCGTCGCGAACTTCCACAGAGTGGGCTCGCGTTCGAATCCCGACTAAGGTATGGATGCTCTCGTGCAGTCCCGTCATAGGGAGCAGTGTTGGCCCGCTTATATGGTGCTCCCTAAAAAAAGTTACCAACAAATTCGCGGCGTGAATGGGTCCTTGGTAAAAAGTACCTGCCGCGTTGGAAGAAAGATGTGACATATTTTATGAATTATTAAAGAAGTTAAAGAGATCTGATGATGAATTGAAATGTTGAAGTAAAACAGATTAAACTCATCAAAAGTTTCAAGGATCAGTGTTATCTAATGCCGTATTAGGGGGTAACTGTTCTAAATATCGTTACTTCCGCCGGTAACGGAAGGATAATTGTTATCCGTATGAATAATAAATGTTTCGAGCGAAGGAAAAATGGCTGAATTGGCAGATAAAGGTCAAATAATGTTCGGTAAAGTAAACATAAATATAGCGAGTTCTGAATTAAAAAAAATAAGATGGTATACTATTTCTTAAAAAAGAATTTCAGGTAGTCTCTTCTAACGAAACTACCGCGGGTTATTAACGTAGGATTACTTATCGTTGCTTACCTCTTTCGTATCTATATATGTATCTATATATAAGTATGCATGTTTATATATACATATATGTATGTCAAAATTTCGACGCATTTTGGTACTTTTCTGTTTAATTGTATACTGCTTGTCCAAGCGATACAGACTGGGTTTGGCGAGCTGCCAAAATTGTAACTCGTGAGGTACGGACGGTCGGTTTTAGCGTCTGTAATTTTCCTTTCCGGAGGACCGTTATGGGGGAACGTAATCCTACGTTAAAAAGGCTACGGCAACAAATGAATTAATTGCCGAAATTATTTTAATGTTGTCTGTTAAATTTAGTTTATTGTGACCAATAACGTTTATATATTTTTTTAAAAATTATTTTGTCCCAGTTCGGGCCTCACTTCTAAAAAAACATGCTTAGTAAGTCTATCTAAAACCACCATAGCTACTCAGCTCTCATTTGACATCACATTTTCGATTTTACTGTGTAAAGTCTTTGCTGCTGGACATCATGCCGCTAGTGGATAATGCATAAAGTGTATAGAAATAAAGGCTTTCTCTGCTTCCACAAGAACTAACAATTCTTTCATTTTTTTTTGGGGGGGGGGGCAGGGGGGAAGGGGGGGGGAAGATTTTTTTTGGGGGGGGGCTTAAAAAAATTTCCATTTACCATCACAAATGCAAACCAATATTTAAATTTTCGATAACCCTTCTTTAAACTTCAACATACCTCTTCCACTTCAGACAAGAGTTTTTGCTTGGAATGCAAGTTCCACTGTATAATCACAAAGAATCCTGACACTCTTTTGATGAGGGTGGCACAAACAAAAGAATATTAGAATCGTTAAGACTAGAGATTCTCAACGGAATCGATATCGACCAACTGATATGGGTCAGTCAACTTACAGTGGAAATCAATGGTTATTAAAAGGTCGATTGAGAGTCATTTAAAACCCTTTTTAGATTCGGATTCGGCTGAAATGGTATTTCTTAAACTAGAAGAGTTAACTTTGGAAGATATCTTAATTTGAAACTTAAATCTATAATATACAAACTAAAGATACTTTTTTCTTTTTATATGAGATTTATGTACTAAGTGTATTCCAAATTACGAATGCGAATTAATCTAATTTAATTATTTTGTTTTTTCTTTTCCCAGTTTGTAACCTATTTACAACTGTATTTAGACACAGGGCTAGCCTTCTCTCGAAAAGGGTCTGAAGACTTGAAGTATTTTGGGGTCCCAAACAATATCTCAAGAACGAAGATGACAGTGGGAGCAGGTTGTCACCCACAGTTGCGGGAGTTCAGACATACGAATAGCTTGCCATGGATATTAAGAAACAAACTCCAGTAAAATCAAGAGATTCAATTCGTAAATTTTAAAAACTTGGGACAAATAGTTAAATTTGAAAATTATTAATAATGTGTATAATATTGAGTTTGTTAGTCTGTAGTTTAATATAAAAAGGTGCCCCAGTAGCGACACATTTGTAAAAACGCGTTATCCTGAAATGAATAGAAACTGAATAAATTTTTTTATTATTATAATCGGGCTAGTGATTACTGAATTCTCGATGTCTTTATGGCTGTAGAGCCCATTAACTACAATTTGGCACTATTTTAGGCGTGATTTAATTTTTGGCGAATGCCCGTGGAAAAAATTCCATTAATTGATCAGCCTTAAAATGAAAATAAAATTACTAGATTCCAATATTTAACATAGTAACATCCTCAAGAGTGAAAAAAAAATATTTCAGGTAGTCTCTTCTAACGAAACTACCGCGGGTTATTAACGTAGGAATACTTATCGTTGCATACCTCCTTTTTTATTGTTTTTTTAAACGTATTTTGGTACTTTTCTGTTTAACTGTTTACCGGTTCTGGGTTTGGCCAAAATTATAATTCACGACGGACTCTGATTTTTTTTTCTTTCCGGAAGACCGTTATTGAGGAACGTAATCCTACGATAAAGCAGGAACATTAGCCATTTGAAACAAACCTGGTTGGTAGGTTTGGTTGAGTATGTTAATCTTTTGCAACACGATGGTTAGGAGCTGTTCCCATTACATGCTCCATCATCAGTGTTACTCGCATGTTCAACTAATTAGATAGCTTAACATGATCAGCCACTAAGTTGTTGAGATCTCTGACTGGTTTGGATGCAGAGCATTTATTGGATCCTTTAACTGACCGCAGGGCCTACAGCTTATAACTGATTTCGAACGGTCACACATACCCATATTTAGCGGGAAATTCGAAACCCTAGACTTTGTACAGAAGACTTTGGTTCCAAAGCCTAGAGCATTAGCTATTTGGCCATCGTACCGAGAGTTTGGTTCCGAAGTCTAGAGCGTTAGCTATTTGGCCATCATCTGGCAGGAACGAAACTCATTTTTAGCAATATTTCATTATGTTATCATTAAATTATGACAAAACATGAGTTCATTTCAAATTTATTTGCTGCCATTTGTCAAATGAAAGGGGAATATGCTATTTGGGGCAAAACTATTTTAATTTACCATGCTAGGGGGAAAAAATTCCTAGCACGGTAACGTGGCTCCTAGACGTAAGAAAGAAAGGAAAATGAATGTTTGGATAGTTTTGAAAGATACCAAATCGACCAAAAATATCATTCAAAACGCTCTTTGTTGAGCTCAGAGAAATAACATATCAAAATAATGAGGAATAATTAATCACGATTATCGAATTATCAGCAACAGGAATAGTTTAATCGTCTCAAAATAATCCTTTATTTCGGTGCAATCTTGGCAAAAGAATGAATTCTTCATAACGTATCAACAGTGGGTGATCTAACAGGTTACGAGGGTTTCCTTATTTATAAAATTTAAGTAAAATTTTCTTTCTTACCGGAATGTCAAACTGGAATTTTAATAAACATGTAAATACATCTACACAGTTATTAAAGATGTATCTATACATTTCACTGTTATAAAATTTATAAATAACTTATTTGTTAGAATATATTTTCATAAAATTATTTTGAAGATAAATGGAATGCGGGGGGGGGGAGCAAACATTTGTGAAGACTGAAACTTGGAGAATTCTAGTTATAGAAAGAAATTTTATCCCTTTGTGACTATATTTATGTAATCTCTTATAGACCATATGCATATTCCTTTAGAATTTATGCAAAGAATCTTTTCATGGGATCTCAGATTCAAAGTCAAATATTTTGTCCATTGTCTGAAGAGAACTTTAATTCTTGAGAACCAGGTAATCCTTAAAGACTGGTAAATTTTTTAAAAGTAAACTTTTTCTCCTGATCTCTTAAGAATAGAGCTTAAAGCTGACATTGAAATAATGTTCCGAAATCTTTGAGCCAAGTTTTATTTTATTTTGTTTCATTTCCAAAGGCAGGCAAAATGCAAAGAATACAAAAGAACAACTGAAAAAACAAAGGAACAAAGAACAAAAACAAAAAAAGGAGAAAGGAAAATCAACATTTACCCAAAAGTTCTCTCGCTCGCCAATACTGCTTGAAAATATCTCCAGCAAAAAGAGTTGGGCAGCGATGCAAAGGCAGGTAGGATATCCATAGCTGCCATCTTGACACATCTTTGACCAAGCAAAATAATTTATTTTTGCTAATACTTATTATACAAGGCAAATAATTCAAGATTTAGACTCTAAACAGTAATGCCACGAAATCTTATTTTTTTGACCGAGTTTAGATCTACGAAAGACCTTGTTAGTTTTGCGTAAAATTCGAACTTCAGAGTAAAGTTTATCCGAAGAATAAACTAACTTACCTTTAGCCTGATGCGTCGAAAAAGAACCCCATTTATATACACATATCACATTTGAATACAAGGTTGTAGAGAAAATAGCTCACTTCTACCCGCACTTGGGTGTATATAATTTGAAGTGGCACTCTAAATGAATTTGATACAAACACAGTTTATACATGAAACAATGTTTATTGAATTCATTGCACATATAGAATTTGCTTTTACAGCAATAAGCATACGTACTACTTGTACGGAATATATATATTAGCATTCAATAAAAATACACTTTGCAATACTCACAACCTAGAGAGTCAAACCAGCAGTTCTGCTACATAAACCTTGGGCCCCCTAAGCACTAGCGCAGGATATCACCTGGAGCTGCTTACCTCGTAGCTCCCTCTCGCTTATCTATAAACTTTAACAACCTTTCAATTAAATCAAGCTGCATGGTATTTATACCAAGCGCGTATGCCGAAATTAGCATACCTCAAGCAGTTTCTTTAATTTATTCACTCAAAAGTTCGATTCTTGTGAATCGAATCTTATGTATACCTTACACTGGCTTCCCTCGAAAAAAAAAAATTAGGTAACTGAGGTCTGAACGGCTTCAGTTAACTAATTGAAAACGCGTGCTGGTCTGACTTTTTACATAATGGGTGGCAAAGCCAAAAAAAACCTTCCACACGTTGTGTGGGGGAAAAACGCCACTCCCATTTTACAAAACTAACACCGAAGGGTCCAAGTGACACCAACACACAGTGGATTTGCAGAGTTGCGGATACTGGGCTGGCCAACTGCGCCCTAGAAAATCTATTTTAGTTAAAAGTGTAAACACAATTGCACAGCATGACATTTCTTAACTGTTTGTAGCTGCTCTCCCATCATTCATAATGCACATGTGTTATGTTTTGTGAAGTTAGTACATTAGTTTGTTAATTGTTATCTGTAGTTGGTATGTATTTTTTTTTCTATTCACTACATGTCCCCTTCAAAAATTTATAAAACAACAGTATGCCGTTTTTATTTCTTCAGTGGCTGACCCCTTCCCCTCAAAATGTTTACACAGTATATACAATGGGGAATTTCAAACCAGTTTGGTTCAATTTTATTAAAGGGTGGGAGTTAGAATAAGAGAATTGATACAAGACTTGTTCATGAAGGCAGCAACTTCGTTGTACCAGTCTGTCCATTCCGTGGAATCGCTCTTGATGGTCGCAGTCCTAGTAAAAATTGTGTAGCACTGCGCATCATGTATGCGCAAGTGAGGGCACTGTGGTAACTGCATATATAGCGCGTACTGTGGTTGTTCTGAATTAGTTGTTGGAATTGCCAGTATGGGTAAACTGCCTGATTTAGACGCCTTCGATCGCGGACAAATCGTAGGTGCGCGACGCATGGGCCATTCAATTTCCGAAATCGTCAGACAGCTAGGATTTTCAAGGTCGACAGTTTCAAGAGTATACCAAGAATACATGGATGGGGGAAAAAACTAGCGATCGGACAAACTGCAAACGACAATTAGCCTTGACAGTGCGTGGTGAGAGACGGCTCAGGCGTATTGTACGTAGCCATCGAAGCCACACATTAGCTCAAATTGCCATCCAGTTTAATGACGGTGCCAGTCGTACAGTCAGAAAACGGACTGTGCAACGCTCGCTTCACCATATGGGTTTCGGGAGCCGTCGACCTACGAGAGTACCATTGCTCTATACTCGCCATCGGGCTGCACGTCTTGCCTGGGCAAGAGAGCACAGAGACTGGAGTGTAGAGGACTGGAAACGAGTAGCATGGAGTGATGAGTCTCGATTCCGACTACTTAAAGCCGACGGGAGGCTGAGAATATGGCGTCAGGCTCATGAAGCCATGGATCCTGCATGCCTGGCTGGAACTGTACAAGGTCATGGTGGCTCAATTATGGTCTGGGGTGTTTTTTCGTGGCACAGTTTGGGATCTTTGGTGCGTGTACAAACCTCCCTCAATGCAATTCGGTACGTAGAGTTGCTGGGTGATCACCTCCACCCGTTTATGCTGTTCTGTTATCCGCACGGTAATGGAGTTTTCCAGCAAGACAACTGTACCTCTCACAAGTCCCGGTTGGCTACTGGCTGGTTGGATGAGCATTCCTCTGACTTCTCTGTCATGAATTGGCCACCTAGAAGCCCAGACTTAAATCCTATTGAGCATCTTTGGGATGTTTTGGAGCAAGGCGTGAAAGGCCATCACACAGCACCAAAGAACCTTACTGAATTATGGACAGCCTTAGCCAATATTTGGCAAGCCATTCCGTGGAACGTTTCCATGAAGGCCAGAGGAGGCCCAACTCGTTACTAGGTAGGTATCCCTAATTCATTGGCACTTCAGTGTACTTCAGTATTAGCAGTTTTAATGCTGGAACGTGAAGGCGCTTTTTCACGTTTTTTATCCCCCTTAACTTTAGTTTTATCCTCTTTTGACTAAAAAGTCTCTTTGAAACTTGCGACATCAGAATCGTTATCATTTAAATTCTTTAAAACTGCTTCAGTTTTGGGAGGATTAAGCTTTTCGTACTCGTGCGTTTTAATGCAAACTACGTCTATAACTTCCGAAGTATCAGCTAAACTACGTACTTACAGTATAACTCTGTGTCAACTTTTCATCCTGATTCTTAGTCTGGTTTTCATGTACTTTATTTAAAACCATATTATCAACCTGGCCTACAGCATCTCCATTCGGCTGGGAACTTGAAATAATATCATCATTACCTAGCGAGTTCCTAATATCGTTTAAAGAATTTTTATTGTCGTCAACTAATAAGTATTCACTAACTTCCGTAACACATACTTCGTCATCTACTAAATTTCCTTCATTAACAGATGTGTGAAAATCATCTAAAATATCAGGTATAACATTAATACAAGTATCAGAAGATTTGTTTTCTAAACCACTAGCATTAGTATCGGCACTATTTTCAGAAATTTGTACTGGAATTACCGCATTATTCCAGCTAGACTCACTTTCATTATAAGCCACAAAAATACCCCGACTTTCACTATTCTCAAAATAATGATTACTGCTCGGACAAGTTAATACATTTGACAACACAGTTTCAACAGTTTGAACCATATCATGTGAATAAACTTGCCAGTGCACGTAAGGTGCTTGCATATTATTTACTTTAAGTGCACTAATTTCATTGTAACGCCGTGAGCTTCTATTATTTCGCCCGCGATACTGGTTTCGCTGTTGGTTTGAAACTCGCGAAAAATTTTGCCGGGGGTGAATAAAACTTCTCGTACCTGAGTGAGGGTAAGGGGTAGCAAAGAAATGCCTATTGTCATGTTTAGCTAAAGCTTGAAGGAGGGTAACCTTGCTTGTAATATTTTGATTGTCCAAAAAATCTTGAACGATTGGATTCAAACGTTGGATAACTATTTTTAAGATTACCGCTTACGTCATCCGTTCTAAATATTCCTCACACTTGGAAATCTTTTCCATAGCAAAATCTAACGCAGTCTGACCTTCACGTTGCCTTAGCGAATAAATTTCCGCTTCTATTTGACTTTGATTAAAGGTCTTTGGAAAAACGCTAAGAAACTGTTGCTTGTATGACAAATAGCCAAAAATCAGATTACTGCTTTACATACACGTGTACCTATGATATGCACTACCTCTTAAAGCGGCTAGGGCAATTTTAAGTTTCTCCCCCTCTGGGGTGCATTGTTGCTGAAAGTAATGCTCAATTTTCTTTAGGAATTGGCTTGAGGGGCCGCCATTGAAGGTGGCTTCGAATGGTGCAAATTGCTGAACCATAATTACCCGAGGAAAATTTCCAGCAGGATTTTGTTCTACAACACTCATTTTCAAATAGTATATAAGTATAATAACAAGATACTTTCACAATTTAGTTTTATCAATATCAGAGTATACCACAGTATAAAGTTCAAACTTCAAATATGTTGTTCGTTATAAATGTAACGAGAACATCCAGGGTATATATAAACTTTCGGGCGCCAGTATAGAGAATGACTCACTTCTACCCGCACTTGGGTGTATATAATTTGAAGTGGCACTCTAAATGAATTTGATACAAACACAGTTTATACATGAAACAATGTTTATTGAATTCGTTGCACATATAGAATTTGCTTTTACAGCAATAAGCATACGTACTACTTGTACGGAATATATATATTAGCATTCAATAAAAATACACTTTGCAATACTCACAACCTAGAGAGTCAAACCAGCAGTTCTGCTACATAAACCTTGGGCCCCCTAAGCACTAGCGCAGGATAGCACCTGGAGCTGCTTACCTCGTAGCTCCCTCTCGCTTATCTATAAACTTTAACAACCTTTCAATTAAATCAAGCTGCATGGTATTTATACCAAGCGCGTATGCCGAAATTAGCATACCTCAAGCAGTTTCTTTAATTTATTCACTCAAAAGTTCGATTCTTGTGAATCGAATCTTATGTATACCTTACACTGGCTTCCCTCGAAAAAAAAAATTAGGTAACTGAGGTCTGAACGGCTTCAGTTAACTAATTGAAAACGCGTGCTGGTCTGACTTTTTACATAATGGGTGGCAAAGCCAAAAAAACCTTCCACACGTTGTGTGGGGGAAAAACGCCACTCCCATTTTACAAAACTAACCCCGAAGGGTCCAAGTGACACCAACACACAGTGGATTTGCAGAGTTGCGGATACTGGGCTGGCCAACTGCGCCCTAGAAAATCTATTTTAGTTAAAAGTGTAAACACAATTGCACAGCATGACATTTCTTAACTGTTTGTAGCTGCTCTCCCATCATTCATAATGCACATGTGTTATGTTTTGTGAAGTTAGTACATTAGTTTGTTAATTGTTATCTGTAGTTGGTATGTATTTTTTTTTCTATTCACTACATGTCCCCTTCAAAAATTTATAAAACAACAGTATGCCGTTTTTATTTCTTCAGTGGCTGACCCCTTCCCCTCAAAATGTTTACACAGTATATACAATGGGGAATTTCAAACCAGTTTGGTTCAATTTTATTAAAGGGTGGGAGTTAGAATAAGAGAATTGATACAAGATTTGTTCATGAAGGCAGCAACTTCGTTGCACCAGTCTGTCCATTCCGTGGAATCGCTCTTGATGGTCGCAGTCCTAGTAAAGGGGTTCGTTGACCGTGTGGACATCCTTCGTGCAGCAGGTCGTAGGTCCTGAGGCGCTGGTCCGGCTTGACGATGGACAGGAGGTCTCTTGGGAGGAGGCCAAACTTGCTGGGCGGGAAATATCTTCCGCTTCCTGTACTTATGCAAAGGACCTTTAAAACTGTAATTCTTCCTTTCGATAACCTTGTGTACCTTATGTGTGCCACGTTCATACTTTAATGGAGGTTTTGTAGTGCACACTTTACTTTTCTCAGTACTTTTTAGAATATAGTCATTAGATTTTAATGCAGATTCTATTTTTTTCAAACTTATACGCCGCACGAACGCGTTTAGTTACTGGCTTTATCTCGCCCTTTATGATACGTTTACAATTTAGTTCGCTGCTTGTTTCAAGTTTTTCAACAACCTGACTCTGTTTTTGGTATTGGTGCTTATACGACCTATTGTTTACCGACTTAATTACACTGAAGTGCCACTGAATTAGGGATAGCAAAGCCTATGCAAATTGTGTAGCACTGCGCATCATGTATGCGCAAGTGAGGGCGCTGTGGTAACTGCATATATAGCGCGTACTGTGGTTGTTCTGAATTAGTTGTTGGAATTGCCAGTATGGATAAACTGCCTGATTTAGACGCCTTCGATCGCGGACAAATCGTAGGTGCGCGACGCAAGGGCCATTCAATTTCCGAAATCGTCAGACAGCTAGGATGTTCAAGGTCGACAGTTTCAAGAGTATACCAAGAATACATGAATGGGGGAAAAAAACTAGCGATCGGGCAAACTGCAAACGACAATTAGCCTTGACAGTGCGTGGTGAGAGACGGCTCAGGCGTATTGTACGTAGCCAGCGAAGCCACACATTAGCTCAAATTGCCACCCAGTTTATTGACGGTGCCAGTCGTACAGTCAGAAAACGGACTGTGCAACGCTCGCTTCACCATATGGGTTTCGGGAGCCGTCGACCTACGAGAGTACCATTGCTCAATACTCGCCATCGGGCTGCACGTCTTGCCTGGGCAAGAGAGCACAGAGACTGGAGTGTAGAGGACTGGAAACGAGTAGCATGGAGTGATGAGTCTCGATTCCGACTACTTAACGCCGACGGGAGGCTGAGAATATGGCGTCAGGCTCATGAAGCCATGGATACTGCATGCCTGGCTGGAACTGTTTATTCACGAATGAATTTGATACAAACACAGTTTATACATGAAACAATGTTTATTGAATTCGTTGCACATATAGAATTTGCTTTTACAGGAATAAGCATACGTACTACTTGTACGGAATATATATTAGCATTCAATAAAAATACACTTTGCAATAGTCACAACCTAGAGAGTCAAACCAGCAGTTCTGCTACGTAAACTTTGGGCCCCCTAAGCACTAGCGCAGGATAGCACCTGGAGCTGCTTACCTCGTAGCTCCCTCTCGCTTATCTATCAATTTTAACAACCTTTCAATTAAATCAAGCTGCATGGTATTTATACCAAGCGCGTATGCCGAAATTAGCATACCTCAAGCAGTTTCTTTAATTTATTCACTCAAAAGTTCGATTCTTGTGAATCGAATCTTATGTATACCTTACACTGGCTTCCCTCGAAAAAAAAAAATTAGGTAACTGAGGTCTGAACGGCTTCAGTTAACTAATTGAAAACGCGTGCTGGTCTGACTTTTTACATAATGGGTGGCAAAGCCAAAAAAACCTTCCACACGTTGTGTGGGGGAAAAACGCCACTCCCATTTTACAAAACTAACCCCGAAGGGTCCAAGTGACACCAACACACAGTGGATTTGCAGAGTTGCGGATACTGGGCTGGCCAACTGCGCCCTAGAAAATCTATTTTAGTTAAAAGTGTAAACACAATTGCACAGCATGACATTTCTTAACTGTTTGTAGCTGCTCTCCCATCATCCATAATGCACATGTGTTATGTTTTGTGAAGTTAGTACATTAGTTTGTTAATTGTTATCTGTAGTTGGTATGTATTTTTTTTTTCTATTCACTACATGTCCCCTTCAAAAATTTATAAAACAACAGTATGCCGTTTTTATTTCTTCAGTGGCTGACCCCTTCCCCTCAAAATGTTTACACAGTATATACAATGGGGAATTTCAAACCAGTTTGGTTCAATTTTATTAAAGGGTGGGAGTTAGAATAAGAGAATTGATACAAGATTTGTTCATGAAGGCAGCAACTTCGTTGCACCAGTCTGTCCATTCCGTGGAATAGCTCTTGATGGTCGCAGTCCTAGTAAAGGGGTTCGTTGACCGTGTGGACATCCTTCGTGCAGCAGGTCGTAGGTCCTGAGGCGCTGGTCCGGCTTGAGGAAGGACAGGAGGTCTCTTGGGAGGAGGCCAAACTTGCTGGGCGGGAAATATCTTCCGCTTCCTGTACTTATGCAAAGGACCTTTAAAACTGTAATTCTTCCTTTCGATAACCTTGTGTACCTTATGTGTGCCACGTTCATACTTTAATGGATGTTTTGTAGTGCACACTTTACTTTTCTCCGTACTTTTTAGAATATAGTCATTAGATTTTAATGCAGATTCTATTTTTTTCAAACTTATACGCCGCACGAACGCGTTTAGTTACTGGCTTTATCTCGCCCTTTATGATACGTTTACAATTTAGTTCGCTGCTTGTTTCAAGTTTTTCAACAACCTGACTCTGTTTTTGGTATTGGTGCTTATACGACCTATTGTTTACCGACTTAATTACACTGAAGTGCCACTGAATTAGGGATAGCAAAGCCTATGCAAATTGTGTAGCACTGCGCATCATGCATGCGCAATTGAGGGCGCTGTGGTAACTGCATATATAGCGCGTACTGTGGTTGTTCTGAATTAGTTGTTGGAATTGCCAGTATGGGTAAACTGCCTGATTTAGACGCCTTCGATCGCGGACAAATCGTAGGTGCGCGACGCATGGGCCATTCAATTTCCGAAATCGTCAGACAGCTAGGATTTTCAAGGTCGACAGTTTCAAGAGTATACCAAGAATACATGAATGGGGGAAAAAAACTAGCGATCGGGCAAACTGCAAACGACAATTAGCCTTGACAGTGCGTGGTGAGAGACGGCTCAGGCGTATTGTACGTAGCCAGCGAAGCCACACATTAGCTCAAATTGCCACCCAGTTTATTGACGGTGCCAGTCGTACAGTCAGAAAACGGACTGTGCAACGCTCGCTTCACCATATGGGTTTCGGGAGCCGTCGACCTACGAGAGTACCATTGCTCAATACTCGCCATCGGGCTGCACGTCTTGCCTGGGCAAGAGAGCACAGAGACTGGAGTGTAGAGGACTGGAAACGAGTAGCATGGAGTGATGAGTCTCGATTCCGACTACTTAACGCCGACGGGAGGCTGAGAATATGGCGTCAGGCTCATGAAGCCATGGATACTGCATGCCTGGCTGGAACTGTTTATTCACGAATGAATTTGATACAAACACAGTTTATACATGAAACAATGTTTATTGAATTCGTTGCACATATAGAATTTGCTTTTACAGGAATAAGCATACGTACTACTTGTACGGAATATATATTAGCATTCAATAAAAATACACTTTGCAATAGTCACAACCTAGAGAGTCAAACCAGCAGTTCTGCTACGTAAACTTTGGGCCCCCTAAGCACTAGCGCAGGATAGCACCTGGAGCTGCTTACCTCGTAGCTCCCTCTCGCTTATCTATCAATTTTAACAACCTTTCAATTAAATCAAGCTGCATGGTATTTATACCAAGCGCGTATGCCGAAATTAGCATATCTCAAGCAGCTTCTTTAATTTATTCACTCAAAAGTTCGATTCTTGTGAATCGAATCTTATGTATACCTTACAAGGTATCAAATACTTCAAAGCCTATTTTTAAAGACACATGTTCTAAAAGATAAAACCCAGAATGTCCTTTCAAGACATGTATAATTGAACATCCATTCGAAGAAAGAACTGTTGGGGATTCTGGTAGGTTTCAGTTCATAGGAAAGGAATTTTCATTGATTAAAAATATTAAACAATATAAACTAGTTAAAGTTGCCTATTAATCTACCCCTTTTCAAAGTGGTTGGTGATGCATTCAAGAGGCCATTTTACTAGATATTTTCAATTTATTAATCTGAGAAGTTAACTGGCAACTATAAGAAATATTCAAAGACAATATGATTTTGAAACCAATAGGATCAAATGGATACTAATTAAGATTTCAATTACGAACACAAGTTAATGATACCGTAAGACGGGGGTTACTTTGTGACACATTGACACTGTCCCAAAATAACCTACAAAGTCGACCCACCTCCTCCAGCCGCTTGATGTTGCATTATTCCGTCCTCTAAAGAAGAGCTCCGCAACCTTTTATCTTCTACGACACAACAACGTTTTTTCGAAAATTTCGCGGCCCACCACTAAAAAAAAATCTTGCAAATACATAAATTACAATAAATACGTATATGTACTTATTAGATTAAAACACACACACAATAAAATAGCTCTATGTATCAAGATAATTATAATCATTTAAGTTTTATATAAATCATTTTGAATTGTACACCAACACAAGAACTAAAATATAAAGTTATAGTTTACAAGTAATAAAAATATCTCTTTAAATTTTTGTATTAAAATTTGTATTTGGTCTTTACTTAAGCCTAATAAATCAGAGTTAATTTAAACATAACTTATTTATTAATGAGATATTTGAGCTTGTTTTCATGAACATATGTACGTTTTATATTTGGCTCTATATTAGAAAGAGCTAGTCGAAGTTCATGGTCAAGACCCTTTAAATACGTTTTTCTGTCATTTTCAATTAGAACCAATGTCGAAAAACTTATTCTACGACATACTTATGCGAACAAAGAAGGAGCAAAATTAAAACTGCATTGGCCTTGTCAGAAATTTGTGGATATTCTTTCTTAACTGAAATCCAGAAATATGACGCTCGAGCATACATACAATGTATGGCTAACAACATGTTGCTTTGAGTATAATTTCGACCCAGAGAAATTACATATTAGCAAAAAGTTAGAGGAATATTTTACTTAGAAAAATTTCTAACTGATGCGGTGGTTATTTAATTTTTATTATTATAATCGGTAAAATCACCGCGGCACAGTCAAGATCACCTCGCGGCACACTGCACAGCGGTTGCTGAGCACTGCTCTAAAATACTACTGGAGAGAACGAAGTATCGACTATCTGGGAAAAAACTACCCGAAGGAGCAGAATGTGCCGAAACACGAATTTCCTCATCTTCTCAAAGAATTGATGGCTGCCCTGAACACCCGAGGTCTCTTTGATGTCAAAGATACAGATAAAGCTATCCAATATTTTTCATAGGTATATATAATTGTGTACAAAACTTTTGATAAGCGTTTTACCGTCTAACTTTTTGTCAAGTAATTTTTCCTCTTGGATTTCAAGGCGAAAACACAGATGTCACAAAGTATAGCCCCACTCGGCGGGGCAACTTTGTGACACATTTTAACTTTAATTTCTCAATGATAATTAAAGAACCGGGTGAGCGCAATACATTACTACGCTACGTAAGGAAAGGATGTACCAATGTTTTGCAATTGTTTGTTTTGGGCTGCTTTTAAAACTGATCGGCTGGCACAGAAAAAACTTAAAATCCGTCACAAAGTAAACCCTTCTTACGGTATGTTTGATTTTATCTTATATGCTAAAATTTTCAATATATACTATTTAAACGTTAAAATCAGTCAAGTTTCGCTGTCTATGAGCCTTAGGGCCTGTTCACACAGGAGTCCGTTGCGCAGCGTTAAGGAAAAGATGACGTTGAGACTAAAATATACCAATCATAGGCGTTAAAAATTTCATTGCTAATCATTTGGAGGCATATGATTGGTTTATTTTCGTCTCAACGTCATCTTTTCCTTTTAACGCAACGCAACGGACTCCTATGTGAACAGGCCCTTAGTCCCGGGGCTTGCGAGAATTTTGCCGTGCGAAAATGGCGTCATCGTGACGTGACTTACAAGTAAATTCGTAAAATCTACCAATCAGTTTTATTCTCAATTTAGAATATATGTCCCGATGACCCCCCATATTTTCGAGCTGCGAAATTTTCGTAAGCCCTGAGACTACAGCCATTTGATGAACATAATAAGCAGTCGAACTTCAGACTTCTTCACAAAGAAACCAACACTCCAAGTATTCACATTTGTATATATAAAGAGAAATACAGTAGACTCCCGTATAACGCGACTAGTATGTTCCGTGTTGTATGAATTCGCGTTATACGAATTTTTCCCCCGTACAATGTGAAGGATGTCAAGAAAATGTTGTATGAAATGAGATGCACATATAAAAAAAATAATGTGTTTTCTTTCAAACAAATTTTTTTTAAATTATATATTTATTTATGTGCAAGAAATATTCTGTAATAAAAATTTACATACAATACATGCATTTAATATGACAAAGGAATAGAAAATTACTAAGTTCAAATCGATGAAATGCGTGGTACATAGAAATCAATCGTATTTACAGTGTTTATCGCTGCTATGTACTAACCCTATTGGATTCGATCACCTCAGTATTAACCCATGGAGAAAATGTATTTACTATTTACAGCTACATAAATGCTGATAATCCAATAAAAATGGTATTTTCAGATAGCCTGAACTTTTCTGCACCTTGCAGCAGGCTTCATTTTATAAATTTCTTCCACCAAAGGAATTGATGAGCCTTTAAAACACAATATACCAAATTTTTTCCTCAAATAATTTAAATTTTAAAATATTATTTGCATTTTTTTAAAACGAAAAATGCCCGAAAAAATTTTAACGAAATTTTTTAATGTAAAATTTCATTCTCTATTACGGAGTACAATTAAAAAAAATCTTTCAATCCAAGTCGGCAATCCTTGGACAAATTTCCTCCATGGGTTAACATTGGGGTGAAAGAATCCAATAGGGTTAGTACACAGCAGCCTTAAGAGGTAAATTCCAGCATTTCATTTTATAGAGCGTTATACGGGAACCGTATCATTAGAATTAAGTGGTAAAACTTTAAAAAAAGAAAAAAAAGAACGGCGCTGTATGAAATCGCATTGTAAGGAATTTACGTTATACGGGAGTCTACTGTATTTAAAACCATTATGTATCTATAGTTTGGGCTTAAAATTTAATGGAGCTTTTATCAAAACTGATTATTGCAAAACTCTTACTGGAATATAATCGCGTCTCGATGGCGACTTTTTCCGAGCACAAAATAAAGAATAACCATTAAGTTCACCAGAGAAAGGGCAAATTTCCAAAAACCCGGGTTGATTAGCTCATACTGACAAACAAAAAGAATAAAATGAAGTGAAGTCAAGGGAAAAATAAAACGTAGATAAAAACTTGAATACATATATTACGAAGATATTAAAAGTGGAGTGATAAAAATGAAGTGAAATGAGACTGTGTCAGCACGTTTGTATTTTTAAATTCTGAAATGATTCTTTAAGAGCTGGCACGGATTCAATGATAAGCCTTGTTTTAATCCATGGAATGAAAAACAATTTTAGTGTAAGTATAAAATATTCAGATTTTCTTAATATTTTATTTATTATATTATTAATATGCATTTAAAATATACTGTTATAATATAACGATTATTAGCATGACTTCTAACTTATAAATATCCCGAGGGGAGTTTTAGAATGAAAATTTGATTATAAGTACATTCGAGTTGGAAATACCGGTTCATGCGCTCTAAACTTTCAGTTGCCTAAGTAGTTTGATAAATAGCATTGAGAATTTATTTCATTTTATCAAAGTTTGAGCGAAAATATGTTATGCATGTAGTAGTTAACTCTTTTCATTTGCTAATCGTAAATGTTGGAAATATTTCACATCAAATCTAATTAACGATGCAACGAACCAAACTGAAGTAATGCTATTCATCGTTTTAAAGGACAAAAGCTGTGCGACAAGGTCAAAGCAGTCCTACTATTTAATTCCATTATCTTATTTAGGACTTTTCGTGACTTTTTTTTTAAGCATGGAAAATTTAGTTTCAGAATAAAGTTGATTCTAAACCTAAGGTAATCACAGCATTGTATGGGAAATTTTGCTTAGCAGTTCCAAAATTTTCCGTAATCATATTTTGTCAAGGACCTGCAAAATCTTTATGAAGATTCGTGGAGAGAAAAGAAAATTATTAAAATGGGGGAACATTGAGTTATAAAGAATTAAAAAGAGAATATAATAGATTTTATGCATAGTAGCACTAATGAATATAATTGTGACCTCATTTCCCTAACTAAATTTTCCTTTCCAAATATCCTGCCAGGAGAGATTTATATTTTAATTAACTACGCGCGGTAAATATCGTTTTTAGAATGCATACTTTAGCCCAACATGTTCCGAGATAACAAAAAAAAAAAAAATTCAAAGGGAATTGCAGGTCTTAAAGTAATTAATATTTGATTTTGCTTTGAACACTCTACATTTCCAAAATTTGTCGTCGCTCTGAATAATTTAGAGAAATTCTCATAACGAAATGCCGTTATGTCTTACAAGAGGAAACGCGCGTGGTAAAAATAAAACTTAACAGCTTGTTAACTTTGGAGGATTAAGAAAGGAATCATTCTTATTGGCTTTAGAATTTTCTCACGAGATTCGATGATGTTACAACAATTGAATTCTATCTACAGTTTTGTGCTGTGTCAGTACGATTTCTCCTTAAATTTTAAACTCAACTAATAATTCAAAAGGTTTTGAATAACGCATCAATGTACTCTTTAGGCAAGTTTCCTTTAAGTCTAGTTTAAAGCTAAAATTTGCATTATTCAATATAAATATTTGCAGAATAATGTGTGTTTATTAATATCAAGGCTTCAGTTGACCTTTCTTTTAGTTCACGGACTGGTAAATGTTCAAAACAGTCTTCCCAAATTGGCGGTAACTGATGGTAACGAAATTTGCTTGATATTAAGTTTCAAAACTTTAAAAATCAAGGAGGTTTAAATTTTATCTGTGTACGATTGAAGTTATTATCCCCATACTATGCCGAATGATTGCGTATTTTACGACATAACTACTAATATAGCCCGTACTTGTATTCATTTCTACAAACATATTGAGTATTTTCAAGATATCTTAGTCATTTTGCCTTAGGAGCTGCTTTTCGTGATTATACTTACTTAGACTACATTGGTCTCGTATCTTAATAAATGGCACTTTATTAAATTTATAAATTTTATGAGTCCTCTTCAAAAGATGCAAGTTTAATTCAATTGTATGCGTTTGAGAATCTGAAATTCCTTTAAAATACTCAAAGTATTGTACCCGAGAACAAATATTTAATCGTCATTTTTTACTAAACAAAATATGAAGACTGACTTCCTTTTTTTTGGTTTTATTGAAAACATTAAAATATCCGCTACTGATTATTGTTTTTAGAATTTTTTTGTCAGAATGTTGCTCTTCCCTCTTGTCCAGTATACGAGTCCTTGTTTTCAACACTTCAACGGCAGTTCAGTTGTATTCAATTTTATAAAAATGTGATGTCGCGACTACAAGCATAATGTACCTGAAATAACATTCTAACTTACGACTTTTACTTCGTTCTTTGATTAAATACCTTAGAATGCAGGAAGTTTTTTTGGAGGTTTTATCATTTGATAATACAATGTCCAAGTAGTGAACATGCTGGAAAGGTCCAAATTCACAAATGTTCTGATCCATTTCTCATATGATTTGCAGTTTGAAATTTAACCATAAAAATTTCAAAACAACTTGTTGTTGCCGTATAAGAGCTCTTATATAAGGATATTGTTCGCGAAGTTATCCAGAGCGAACTATGCATTTCTAGTTCCTTCCTTTTTCTACAGGTATATAAAAAGGACGAAAGATGGCTATTTCTAATACAACTCGCACCCATTTAGTCTACCAATTTATCATTCTGACATTGTTGTTTCTCAGCATCGGATACAATGAATTGTTGCCTGATCGCAAATTCTTATTGTTCCTTGTCTTTATTCCCATATTTTGTTATCAACTTGTGATTCTATCATGCTGTATGGAATTAATGCCTGTGCCACTGTGGATGAGCTTTCTGAAGTCTCCTAGCAAGAAATATGATTCCAAATTGAAAGAACTTGATTGCGGTAAGTATATTATTCGAATACACAAAATAACTGATTAGTTTATGGTCTTGAAACAGTTGAGAAGTAATCTGAATTTAATTCTATTATGTCAGAGATGAAAATTAATCGGAAAATAAATTAATCTAATGTAAGTAATATTTCAGTTTTAAAGATCCCAGCGTAAGTCTCATTGGGAAAAGTATAATTCTTAATGAAAAATATTTGTATGTAAAATTTACTTTCAAACGGAAAATCACGTATTTTTTGTTCTATACCTTTACGTCGAGAGAAGTAAATTATTGTAAAACGTATGCTTACTATTTTTAGTTTTATTTCATTACATTGCTTTTTGGATGAAGTTATCGTTAGCTAATCGTAAACGCACTATTTTTGTTAGCTAATCTTGCCTTTTTCAAAGATTAGATGAATTTCAGTTATAATTTAGCAATTAAATTTGGAAATATTGCCTATAATCTGCTTAACAGATAGTGTGAAAAGGTAATTTTTTTTCTAAAATCCAGCTGAAGACCAATTTGTTACAAATTGATAAATAGCTTCGGCTGTTAAACCATTCCTCCATTTATTTTTAAACGAAGGCAGTAAATTAACATTTAGTTTTTTAACTAATTTTTGAATCTAAATAGATACTTATGAACTTTGAGACTAGTTATTAAGATTTAGAATTTCGCAATACCTTATGCAAAATATTTTATATTTCAGAAAATGACATAGGTTACATATCTCCAATGTGAAGTTTATTGGATGTTGCTCCTTAAAATAAGTCCCACTAAAGATGTGACTGTTTGATCACAATTTCAATTTTACTTCACTACCTTGTTTCAGATTCTCCGACAACTTCATTAGCTTCAACAACTTCTGGGGTGCACAACAAGAAAAAGTTAGCATTTCCTGATGTAAGTGAAATATCGTGTCATCGTCGATGGAAAAAAAGTGTGACGAACCTTGGAGCATCTCCAAAGTACTTAACTCCCCAACAGAAGGCAAAATCTTGGATGAGCTTGAATGACTCTAGATCTGCAGAGAGATTACTATCGCGAGAAGGTGAGTTCTTTTAATTGGTAACATCATTAAATTTAAAAACACTAGTTGACACAAATAATTATAAAATGAGTTTTTGCCAAGTGAAACACATCAATATAAGATTTAATGGGTATATAGAAACGTATGGGTATGTAAAATTACCTTCTGCAACACATAAGAAAAACATAGCAAATTTTAAATAATTTTAAAGAATACAAAAAAACTTTTCACTCTTTGTACCCTCAGGTGGAACCTTTTTATCATTTTACAATCTTTGTAGTTGCATCATAACTGATACTCCTAAATTTTCAAAAAAGAATCTTTGAACCACATTCTAAAGCAAACAGTAAAAAATTAAACAGAAAAAGTTTAAAACTTCTACTCTACCTTGCATTTCAGTGTACATGATTAGGAGTGGTTCCACGTAAATATACGTGACTGCAATACGAGATCTTTCTCGGTTATTCCTCCTCAATGCCTTGCGCTGTTACATTACTTATACCAGCTTCCCCCTCCCTTTCTAAACTTTTTAACTAGAGTTGTAAGCTCTGCAGGTTTCCTCCGCTTGATAAATGTTTGATGGTTTTGAGACGCTTGTTCCCCTTTACAGTTGAAGAAAACTGAACAATTAACAGCGGTAATCGTTTTTACTAATGAAGAAACAGAAGAAAATACTGCGATATTTAAAACTGGAATAATGATCTTTAAAATTTAAGCATATCTCTGTTCTGGAAGAACAATTACAAAGTGACATTCATCAACTTATTCTGGAAAGGGTAAATAAGAAATCATTCATGATTAACGTTAATTACCACAGGTGAGAAACTTTAATCGTAATGTAAGTGGAGTTATGTTACTTTTAAATAAGGCTACACATTCAAGAATGGTTTTGAAAATTTTGACAAGTGGCGTTTTTAACTCAAAAGTGAAAATTTTGCCCTTCCGTCATAGTTCTTCCGGAGCAGCGATATTGCGAACGTTTATCCCAGAGTTTTTCAACCTTTTTCCGACTGTGACCCCTTTTCGACTTTTTTCCGTGGCTTCCCTGTAAGCTGTATTAAAGCCTTTTACTGGGACTTTCTTTTTTGTTTACTGGAACATGTTTTATTCATAATATTTATAATTTATACAAACTACAATTACATGAAAATTTATACTTAAAGGAGGAATACAATGAGTATTTATCGACCAGCTTAACGCTTGATGACCAAATATAAACTTTTATATCGGGTCTATTGCTGTAAGGTATAACAGATCACCTCTGTCCATTATGTTCAGGCGATTCCACGTTTGGCTGAGCAAATAACTCATCCTACTGAAACCTGATTCTGCCGAGTAAGAAATAGGAAATGCCATAAAAAAAAAAACAACTTTGCTTTATCCCAATGATGTAGAAAATCTTTAGATATTGTATTCTGTATCTGAAAATGGTGTTTTTCTTCACTGAAAATAACTTTGATTGCTGTGTCGCTTTGCCGGTCTATGAGCTCTTCATTCATAGAAACTACAAAGTCAGCAGCATAAACAGGAAATGGATCAGCTACCTAGGCTGTAATATCCATGTCGAGCAGATCCCAGAAGCAGACTTAAATATCACGATAAAGCTGCTTCAAATTATCCACCTATACAATTATTTCATCACCTTTTCAGTTCATCACTAATTACTACCAAAGAGGAAAACTGAATTAACTTCTGTACAACACCAAAATCTGTATACTACCCTACGCTGTACTTCACTTCCCTCTGTGGCCCTATTCTGATGACTTTCTTTTGTCTCCCCCCCCCCCAAACCTAGAATATCCTAAGGTGCCCCGGGGACCATATGGCCTCCGGTTGAGAACCGCTGGTTTATCTATTTGATTTGTTATGAGTTCAAGTTTTATAAGCTGGTCATAGGTAAGCTGTTAGAATTGGTCTCCCCTTTGTTAAATGGTAATTTTTTAATTAATGCTATAACATTTCCGGGGTACCTATACTATACGTCGTCTTAAAAGTATTTCCCTGTGTCAATTGATTTTGGAAAAAGCAAAGTCAAATTATAACAGTGTTTTGACATTTTACGTAATGTTGTATGCAAAGGGTAACATGCTGCACCACATAGTGGCCGCAAATAAACATGATTTCCATTTTAGAGTAAAATTGCGACAGTATATTCAGTAAAATTAAACTTCACTTCTCTGCTGTATCGCACCTTCTCTGAAAATGTATGTTTAGAATGTATTATAGATCTAAAAATCTTTATAGATTTCCACGACTTTTGATATTTAAGATATTTTATACAATGAGCTTGTGTGTTTGATTTTTTTTTTTCTTCAGCTTACAATTACGTCTGAAATTTTTAGTTTTCAACTAAAGAGATTACAATATTTAAGACATTCTTTTGTTTTATACAATCAACTCGTTTTACTTTAAAATTCTAGTAGTTGTAAAAAATTCCGCTACTTATTGCCTTTGTATTTAACGTTAGTTCTGTGGGCTGCTCTATTGTTTTCAAAACAACTACTGAAATTGTCTACTTCAATTAAAACCAAACCGCAAGCAAAACTTTGTTTTCGTCTAATTTCAATGATTTTAAACAGCGGCTCGAGAGATGCAAAAGAACACTCCAAGCAGAACCTTATTTGCTAGTTTAAGAAATAACCTGCTCATCCAGTTCTACTATTTTAATATACTCGTAGAATTTAGCAATAGTTTGGTAGGATCAAAGGCTTAAATTTCTTGTGAGTACTTAATTTGTTAATTAGTAAATCGTAACTCATTAAAATTAATCTCAAAATAAGTAAGTTGAACTTAACATGTAATACAAAAGTTTATGAGCATTTAGGCATTTTTAAGATTTTTTATATTATATTTAGACATTAATTAGCAAACTGAAATTTATTGAAAAATAGGTTTTATATTTAAAAGTGTGAATTGAGGGGGGTCGAGGAGCCTCATTGATAATTATGGTTCATTCCAACACAGAAAAGAGAAATAATCTACATATGCCTGTACAAATTTAAAAGGTTAGTAGCAATTTAAATTTAACTGTAGAACTTTGTGAGGAAAGTGATTTTAAAAAAAAAATCAGCCTAAAAGATTTTGTTTAAACTCATGTCCTATTTATTTTTAAGGCTTGTTTTAAGTTAATCTTTTTTAATGGTTAAAATCTTTTATTTAAAGGTTACGAATTTACTGCGAGATTCTTTTTATCTCCATACTCTCAAAACGTTAAACGACTAGTTCCCCTATTAGGGTTTTCTAAAAGTTTCTTTTGTTTTAATATCTCAGTAACGATTTTCTTTTTTTACACTGACATAGGATCATTAGATGTTCTGGCTCCTTTATCCAATAAAAAATGCAGTTCAAGAGGTACGAACAAAACCGATAAAGTAAGAAACCGCGAAGAGAGGGCAAAAAAAGCTAAAAGCTGGAAACCATGCGAAACAAATTTTGATATTCCTCCAAAAGAACTAGTGAAATCCTCCTCGTTATCTGCAGAGTCGACAGAAACACCTTTGCCCAGTGCTACTGCAGATCCACAAGAATCAGAATTGTCGAAAAGCTATTCTTTTCCATTCAGGCAGAAAAGACTGGAAACATGGTTGGAAATGAAAGAAACTAGCATGCAACAATCAAACCAAAGCTTGGACATGCCGTATTGGCAATCTGTAGGTTATAACTTAGCAGTGAAATACGAGGCTCGTAGGCGCCGAAGAGCGACTTCAAATACAACAAAATCGGATCTTCCTTATGATGAGCCTATTCATACCATGCAAAAACATCCAGAAATGACTTCAGATTCTTCACACACAGATAAACAGAATTCCAAGAAATGTGCGAAATCGGCATCTGCTTGTATTAACAAAATAAAGGTAGGATTTTCGAATCTAATATCTAAGAAGAAAGATGAAGTATCAGAAAGTACCCATTGCAATACTTACAAAGTCGCCAAATCTAATATATTACAGAAGTTGATAACCAAAAATACATGTCCGACAAAAGATAAAGAAAAGGTCGGAGTAAATATTCCAGAATTTCCCCAATTTCTAAGTAATGATAGACCTTTATTATTTTACCCCAAGTATCTTCCCTTTGAAAAAGAGCGTTTTGAAAGCGATGTGAGAAAGAAAATAAAAGAACTTGCAGATGAACAGAAAAGTAATTGCAGTACTTAACTTTAACGTGCATATTACCAGAGTTATGCTCAGCATTTTGGGAAGATGATACTGGCATAAAATGGAACAAAGATTATTTTCTGCAAATTCTGTAAATATTGTACATACTTCTGTAAATATTGTACATAGTTGCACATGGTTGTAATTATAATATAATCCTGCAAGAAAAAAGATGTTGTGGCGTAATTGGCTTACAAACAATGCATTGTGCCTACAACATCACTAAAAATTTGACTGATCACTCAAATTTACAAATTAAATGCTGACGAAAGAAAGTTTTTCTTCATTAAAAGATATGTATACAGAAATATGGTAGAGCAGAAACTACACACGTCTGTCGTAATTCATGCCGGAGTGTACACTCATCTCTGTATAAGCTACAAGGCTTGCAGTGCAGCGTTTCAATATCGAATTTAGACTTGCATTAGCATAAAAACTTTAGACTCCAATAATGAACATTTAAGTTACGCATGGATTGAGATATAGTTGAGCAAAATAACACTTCAATGGATAAATCAGTCTTGTATGATAAATTAGAATCCACGTGAATAATTCTTTAAATACTTGTATGGCACAATTTTTTTTAAACTGTAAATATAGAAAGAGAAATTTGAGGATTCTGTGTATGGTTAATTTGTAATACTTTTATTAAAGTTTTCTTTGAGGTTTCGTATACTTGAGTCATTTTCTTTTTCTCACACTCGCTATTTATAATGAACCGAAAGGAAATAGATTTGTGAGGAAAAACATGCATAAACATTTTGATGTATGTTTATCCCGTGCCAAGAGTCTGATGAATGAGAATTTAAAACCTTGCTGATATACTTCATTCCATTGTTAACCGCGGAGAACTTAATTCTAAATCTGTGCGTGTGAAAGACACGAGTTGCAAAACTATTAGAGGGTCCGACTGGTGTTTACTGCGTTATAAATTTAGCCAGTATGCGGATTCGAAATTCAGTACTCCTGACAGTTTAATGCTCCTAAGTATTTAAGCCATTAATACTTAAGGGTTATGAAAGAAATGCAACAGACAACATAAACACATCGACGGAACTTCCGTTATTTAGTATTTCAGTGGTGAACAATGAAATTTTTCTTCTATACTAAATTGAGGCTAGTTCTAAACACTAAAAGAAGAAATAAACTTTCATTATTGGCTACCGCAGCTGTTTTATCCTATCTAGAGAGTACGAATTTTTTTATTGCATTGTTATGCATTCGATCATTTACGTGACTGCCTGAATTTTTACTGTTTTATCCACCAAAATCTCAAATAATTTGTGAGCTCAATCTTTCAGTTTGATAGAAGTTGGTAGACTTTGTCATAAGAGCTACCATAAGATTGAAGAACGTGCACCAATTACATTCACACGTCAGTAAATTATTTATTAAACATTAAATTAACACTTGAACTACCATGCCAGTCGAAATGATAAGTTTTAACATAAGAAATAGGTATATCATAATAGTCGGTACCTATAGCGTTAATAGACAATACAAAAAAAAAATGCGTAAAAAATCTTTGCAGAGTTTTTTAAAAAAAAAAGACGACATGAGTAGTTTTATTATACACTGTCTGGCCAAAAGTATCCGGACGATCAGTGGTATGGACTCGGAGAGTCCTGAGGCATATTAATATGATGATGGTCCTCCTTTTGCATCGATGACAGCCTGCACACGTCTGGGGAGCCTTTCCACCAGTTTTTGATAGGTGTCTATAGGAATTGACTTCCAGGCGTCCATCACAGCTAAAGTAAGTGCTGGCAGTGAGGATGGTCGATTTGGCTGGCTACGTAATCTGTTCTAATTCGTCCCAAAGGTGTTCAGTGGGATTTAGATCGGGGCTCTGAGAAGACCAGCCAGTTTTCGAACACCCGTTTCTTCAAACCATGACTGCGCAAGTCTCGATGTGTGAATGGAGCGGTTATCCTGCTGGAAGGGAAATGGGCTTTCGCCGAAATATTGCATAGAGTTGGGAGAGCAGCATTGTCCAGAATGTCCACATATATCTCAGTTCATGTTTCCAACCACAGGAACTAAGAAACCCAGGCCAGACCATGAAAAACACCCCCACACCATGATGCTGCCACCACCAAAATTAACAATCGGCACAATGCAGTCACGTAAGAAGCGCTCGCCGGGCATCCGCCAAACCCAGACGCGTCCATCGGACGGCCAGATTGTAAAGCGAGATTCATCCCTCCAAAGAACATTTTTCCGCATGTCCACAGTCCAATGACGGTGAGTTTTGCACCATTGCAATCGACGCTTCGCATTCTGGGGAGTGATGTTCAGCTTGTGAGCGGCTGAACGGCCATGGAATACCAGGTTTAACTCTTGACGAACAGTCCTACTGCTAGCACTAACGCCTGATGAACTTTGGAACTCCTGAGTGATTTCAATCAACGAGGACTTTCGATTTTGTTTCACTACCCTTTTCAGAGTTCTACGGCTGCGTTCACTAATTTATTTTGGCCTGCGACTGCGTTTTTCTGCAGTTTCACTTCCTCGACGTTTCCACTTCACAATTACATCACTCACAGTGGATTTTGGCTTCTGTAGAATGTCCGAAATTTCACGAACTGGTTTCCCACAAAGGTAGCATCCCACTATAATACCACGATCAAAGTCACTAAACTCCTGTGACTTACTCATTGTCTCACAAACGCATAAATATGATCTGACAAACCACTACACTTTTATAGATTTCTGTTACGCATCAAATTACGCCACCTGCCAGATCCACTTCTTTAGGAGGGTGTCCGGACACTTTTGGCCAGATAGTGTACGACAATCAGTCACCAATAGCCGTATTCCATTATGCGAACTTAAACTCGACTCATGAAAAATTAGATTTCATTAAACAGGGGTTAGGGAGAAAAAGCCTTCAAAAACGATCGCGATATGGGGAAAACGTTTTAAAACGCTGCGCTGTATCAACAGCTTTCTGTAATGAGTTTGATTTTGAAATGGAGAGAAGTTATGTATAATAGGGAATTAGATTTTTTTTTTTTAAATTCGCTGAACTTTGTGTTTAAAAATTTTATTTCGGGTAACATCTATATTTCACCAGATCTTGCAACAAATTATTTTCGGAAAGACTATCAGTTTTGTAATAGTCATATTCTGAAAAGAAAGAACTTTTGTAAAGATTGGAAGTGGTTATATCAATAAAACTTACGAGCATGAACGGTTCGTAACGTACATCAGATCGGATTTCTTATCTCAGTTTGTCAGATATTGTCGGATCAAAGCAACAATAAATCCTGAAGTACAAAGATATCTTAATATTTCAGTATCTATAGATGAAAGGTAGTATGGTGGGTCTTCAAAATATAGCGGATATCAAAAGTTAAACTTCTTTCTTAAGCATAATGAGTTTGATTACTGCGAATAATTACTTTTTATGGTAAAGTGAAGAGTAAATTTCTTTTAATGCGTTTAAATCAATAGTTCTATGATTGAAGCTTTTCGTTAATATTTAAAAATTTAGCGGAATGTAATGATTGAGAATTCTGAAATGAAATGAAATTAGGAGGAAAAAATTATTCAGAATGTAATTTGTTTCCTACCTAACAAAGTGATTTAGCTGGAATTCACGGAGAATATTAATGAGACTTTTTTTTAATGGAACTAAATTAGATTCATTAACAAGCTGACTACCGCACTACTTTTGGGGAGCCGGTCCTGATGCCAACTTCTGTTACATTCTCTTAAAGTAAGAGTTGTAATAACAAAATTTTTTTTATAATCTGTCTAAAATATTCTAGAATTCATTGCATTTATAAATTTAAGTTTATTTCTGCTTTTATTAATTGAATGTTTTATTATTTTATGCTAGAATTATATGTAATTTTTGTCTACTAATTGTTTCATATTTAGAATGAAGAATACAAATTTACCTAATTTTTGTATTATTACGCCACATTTGGGATTGTCTAATGTATACCAAATAAAAAGAGCTTAATTACTAAAGTGCTATTTTTTTGTTAATTTCTTTTGGCAATGGAAAATTTCGGCTCATTTCATAACACCACTGTTAAGCAATTATTAAACAGAGTGTTACAAGCAGTGTTTTAGGCCTTTGATGTGGCATCAAAGAATATGCTCATGGCAAGAGTTCAACTTGATACGGAAATATTTATTCATTTGGCTTGAATGTTTAACTCAACTCCAAAAAGCATTTGTATGTACATCCAACCTGTTGCTGGGAGCTTCAATATCTTAACATACCAAAGACTTACAACTTAAACGAATGTTCATCGTTTCTACAACAGGCAAGAAGAACCGGTGACAGCAATAATTCCAGGAGCTCCGCTTATATATACAGTGAAACCTCGAACTATCGTTTTACAAGGGACCGATTGCACTGAACGATAAATGCGGGAAAACTCGGGATGCGGAAACGTAACAAAGAAATATGATCATCGGTACTGGATGGCATAAACGACACATACGGGAAAACGATGATTCGGGGAACGAGCGATCGAGGTTCCACTATATACACTTACATAGTATAGAAAGGTTACAGAAAATTTACATACAGTATACAGTGAAAAGAGAATGCATTTCCGACCGAAGCGGAAAATGAAACACCGGTTCGGAACGATACCGGTTCCGAAAGTACTATGTTACAACTTTTTGGGAACAATTAAAATTGCAACCAGATTTCCAACAACCACGATCATATTTCATATTCCCGTCTCTGACGACCTTATATCAATTACATGTATTTTCAACGAGTCATCTCGTACATTAGTTTCATAGATTACAGCCATCTGCGAATATGCTCTATGGCAAACTTTCAACTATACGAGTTATATCCTAGTGCAGTGGTGCTCAAACTGTAGGTCGCGACCCACAGCTGGGTCATGAAAAAAATTGGAGGGGTCGCGGATAATTTGAAGCAAATTTACCCAAATGAAATAGAAATACTTGTTAATATTCAAATATGAAGTTTTACCAAAATCAAGTACAGAAGGTAGCAGGACATTTTTTATTGCTATTATGCAAAGTAAATACATACCCTAAGTCTAAATTTCATTGATTTTTAGAAGGGTTTGTCAAAATTTGCTTATTTATTTATTTTTTTTGTTAAAATTTTCATAATCTTTTTTAAAAAAATTTGCCGCTACCATTTCATTTACTCCGATTTTGAAATGATAGCGGCACTCTACCATTTCATTTACTCCAAAGACTTTTATTCGGGGTTCGAGTGATTTTTTATTTAAAGAAAGTAGGTCGTGGTCGAAAAAGTTTGCGCATCACTGTCCTGGTGAACAGTCATCATGTTAACTTGCTCTAATTTACTTAAAACTCAAAACCTTGAGAATCAAATTCCTCCTGAGTTTTAAACTATTTTAGTTACTTTTTTTACCAAGGGACTTTTTAGCTCACTTAACTTTAAAAAAAATGCTAATTTTGTTATTTAGGTATGTCTTCTCGTTAAAGATAGTTTCTCATTTTACTTTTAATGAGGACTTCTGAAACAGAAATTTTTGGAGCAATAAAACATTAAAAAAGGCCGACGAGCGATATAATTCTCATTAGCGCATGTTATCGTAGCTTTAGCGATCGTTAAACCATTACATGTTATTGGAGAGTGATAATTTGAGCCCATTAAGTAACTTGCCACTGAACATATTAATGATAGATACTTTTCACTTGGAATAAACCACACAAGGGGAAATTTAAGCCGTATGTCCGCTTTAGTGACAGATATCTCTGAAAGCGATGAAGCCTTTTAAGTATTGACTATTATGCTGTCCGGAAAGGCATGGACATATATATATATATATATATATTGAACCGAATGCTAGAAATCGATGAGGTGGATATTCTGTTACCAATTGACTAGAAAGCCACCGATAAAATAGGCATTATTTATGGTAATTAAAATGGCTCGAACCTTAATTACCGTAGACATTATTTATGGTAATAAGTATGAGATATTTTGTGCAACTAAAATTTATGATAAACGTGCCTTAAATATACGTTTATACTTTAATGTTATTTTAACGAGACACTTTAAAGCGATAAAACAAACTTTTAAGTTTGTTTTATCGCTTTTTGTTCAAACGCGTTGTTGACTTCTCGATCAGAATTTCATTTTCTCCTGAAACTAACTTCCTTCCTGAGAAACAGTGGGAGTTTGGAAGATTTTCCCTCAAATCTTTGTCGTTCGGGTTATTTTTTAATTTATAAAGGTGTACGGTATCTCCCTTCAAAGGTAAATAAAAATTTAGTGTGTGGGAGGGGGAGGATTGGCATAATTGAAAATGTAGTAGTTTTAGTGGTTGTATATTTGGCATATGTTTATTATTTAATAATAAAACTCTGAGTTTATTTCTCTGTAATTAATGCTACAAAAAAAAGTTCCTTGAAATGGATAAAAATAGAATTCGCGGAAACCGAGTTTTCGAATTATTTCTATTTTAGTAAAGCTAAAATTCCAGTTACCTACCCTTCGATGATATTTACGACTCGCATAAATTTTTGGTGATTGTCCGATGATATAATGCTAAGTATTGGTCATTTTTAAATGAATAATAAAATTCAGAGATCGTCAGATTTGGTAAAAATTTCCCACAAAATTAAATAAGACATGTATTGTATTTAATCAAAACTACAGCTATCCACGATCATATTTAAAAGTGTATTTCGTTTTAAGAAGAAATATAAGTTGATTTCAGATTTCATTGCTGCCATTTGTTAAAAACTATTTCGTTAGCGAGACTATTATTTTATTCTCAGGAGAATGTCACTAACTTCGTAATGGGGCTTAGCCGAGGAAAGAGAGGGGAAAATATTCGATTATGTGTTAAAGACTGGAAATTACCCAAATATGTTTTGTTGAATTAAAAGAAAATTACTACTCAAAATAATGAGATGTAATCATTACCGATACTTAAATAATCAGTAACACGAATAAACCAAAATAACAATTTTAATTAAATAATCTCATCCTCTTTACCTATCACACTATACTGTAACTTTGGTATAAAGGACAAATAATGTTCTTTGTAGTTCATATAAATATAAACAAGGTTGGCATTAAGGAGGCAAGATCATACTGCTACTTCACATTACTATGCAAATAATTGTATAGTTGTTTCCCTCTGCACCTAGTAGAAACACCCCAATGGAAGCTTGATCTTGGCTGAATCTGAGACATTTCGTTAAAACAAGACATGTTTGTGTTAATTATAGTACATATAGAAAAATACCTTTTCGATATTCGGAGTAAATGAAATTACAAAAGAAGTCCTGTGCAAAGCACTGGCATATTCTGCTCTAACTTGCTTTTAATCATTTGGTTAAAAATATTAAAAATCTTCGAAACTTTCAACGCAACGGAAAGAAAGTGTCGCCTGACTTAGGAAGCACACTCTTTTCTGTGACCTGATTTCTGAGATAAATAAGCAGATAAATATTGAAAGACAGATTGTTACCCACAGTTTCTACAGAAGGTCGTTCGCACTTTATGGAAACGATTTTGATAGTTAAGTTTTATACACAAATGCCGTATTTTTTGCGGCTATTTGTTTCTGTCTGATAGCCATGGTTCTTGACAATAGCTCTAGCTTGAAATTTCCATGAAAATTAACTTTTTCTTAGTACTGTCATGTCAATTTTACCCCATTCCTCAGGGGCCCAGGGTTGCCCAAATTGGTCGGCAGATCTGTACTGTCCGTCCGGTGCCCAGGCCTATAAAAATGAGCTGCTCCGAACTTGGGAAATCAACCCTTGACTGCGTATGCAGGTTTTGCTACGTAGTGACCGGTCAATGGTTAAACAAGGCGTATAGGCGAAAGCCGTGGTCGCTGTAATTTCCGAATAGTTACCGCATTCCTCTTGGACCGTTTTCCAAAGTCCGTCCAGTGTTCTTGGGTGACGTTTTCCTAAGGCTCGCTTTTATAAACCGAAAGCGCAAAAGTCCTTTGGAGAAGCGTCAGGTGATTTTACAGATATTTCATTAAATGGGATACACTTTATTCCTGTGTCTGATTCTTTCTTTGCTAAATAAGCGGCAGCTGATTTAGACGTGTGACTAGAAGCTTTGTTGATATGAAGCTCAACTTTTTTAATGTCCTTTCCCTATACTTGCATCCGGCAGACTTGCATCCGGGTAAACACAACGTAGTGTCGCGGACGCTGTTGGAGTCGCCAGAAGTGTCGTTGCAAGGCTGTGGAATCGATTTCAAGAAACAGGGAATGTTAGACGTCGACCAGGGCAAGGTCGGCCATGCGCTACTACAGCAACTGATGACCGGTATATACTGTTAACAGCTCGTCGAAACAGAACACACAATGCTACTCAGCTGCAAAGACAGTTGCTCTTGGCAACAGGTCGAAGGGTGTCCAGCCAAACAGTACGTAATAGGCTTCATCAGGGAGGTATCTATGCACGTAGGCCAATGGTCTGCATTCCGTTGACCTCACGCCACCGTGCGGCCCGAAGAAGATGGGCTGCTGAACATCGAGCAACATGGGAGTAACATGATTGGAGCCAAGTGCTGTTTACAGACGAGTCCCGATTCAGTCTGGAGTGTGACACCCGACGTGTTTTGGTATGGAGGGAAAGGGGCACTTGAAATAACCCCACATTCGTTCGTGAAAGGTCACAATACAGACGAGCTAGTTTTATGGTATGGAGTGGAATCAGCTTAGGTGGACGTACGGACCTGCATATCATTTGGAATGGTACTTTGACGGCCTGAAGGTAAGCAGACGAGATACTGAGACCTCATGTCATAACTTACGCGGCAGCCATTGGAGATTCCTTTGTTTTCCAGCATGATAATGCCAGACCACATACAGCTCGTCTTGTGGAGAACATGCTTGAAGCTGAAACAATACATCGTATGGAATGGACAGCGTGCTCTCCTGACCTGAATCCAATCGAGCATGTTTGGGACATGCTCGGACTATTCATTGCTGCGAGGCCAAGGCCTCCTTTTACTCTCCGAGACTTGGAGATTGCACTTCTTGAGGAGTGGAACCACATGCCATATTAAAAATCTTGCATCATTTCTAAACAATACTTTTTTTTATAGTTTACATGTAACCAAATTGTTGCCATAAATCAACTTTTCATGTTTTTTCCATATTTTCAAAGAATTAAAGATTAATTACAAATTTTTTACGCCTTTTTTCTGTATTGCGCATTGATACGCGTGTACTATCCATTTTATGCCAATACGTAGCTGTCACGGTTTTCTTAACTTCTTTGCTTGCTCCCCTAATTTTTTTTAGCAGTGTATATATGTAATATATCCATTACATCTCGTTCTTAACATGCAACCTGGAAAGGAAAACTAGCTCATATTTACATGGCTGGAGCTAGACTCAGCCCGAAAGGAAATAAAATTTTGAAGCAGTTGGGTCGAATCGTTTTATTAGAGCGATAAAAAGTACGTCCATCCATGTCAGATGCTCGGAAGCGAAGTGAATATCACCTTTCAACCTTACGCGCGGGAAGTGAGGTACATGTGGCTATTATGTTTGAAGGGTCAGCAAAATACCGGGGCTCGCAATGTGAACCCACGCCTTTCTCCAGGCGTATACACGTGTAGGAATGCAACGCATACGATTTTTTGGGAAGTTCTGTTGCTATGGGTTTTTAAGCGATAAAGTAATGTTACTGGGGATTGGATTTAGGAAAGGTAATTTAAATGCTAGAATGGGGGGCCTAATATTTAATTTATTACATATATACATACACACACACAAAATCTTTGATTATTACAAACTGTGGCACTTGAAGCGAATGATATTTATCTCTAGGAGCATAGGTCTTTTGAAATTTGCGATCTTATGGGGCCGCGGGTTGAACAAGCCTAGATTAAATTCTTAATTTCCATTGCATTCAAAATTGATTGAGTTGTGATAATACTCACCTGTGGGGTTGTGTATCTATGCACTTATACACGTGTATCATTGCACTTATACATGTATCACACTTCTAATGATGTGTCTCATACTTTTTTTATATACTACAGTTATTCAGTTTTTACCACATTTTTAAACTATCCTAATATATGCTCATCCAAATGATGCGAGATTTTAGTGCCTACAAAAGTTTCTTAAACAAACACACACACACACACATATTAATATGTAAATGTTGATCTTCTAATGGTGTAATTGCGTATACGTGGTAACAACCAACACTTTTACTAAAATGGATCTTGTGGAGTACACAAAGCAGGATTAGCTTCTAAAATTTAGTAAAGGATAGTGTAATAAACTGCATTTACGAGTAGCTAACGGCCTCATTTCTCTGCAAAACTATTAACGGAAAATAAAAGGGGCATTACTGATAGAAGAAAATCTATACTTGTGAATCTTTTGTCTGTGTCATAAATTACAATTAAACTACTTTAAATCATTAATTATCGATTTCTATTGTAGATCTTTAGGAGCTATGTCTTCCTGTTTCAACCACCATTTTTTTGCGTGTCCCGTGATAAATGTTATTAATGCAGTAACCATTAATAAACTTCACTCATACCTGCATACGTGATTATCTGAGAAATAAACACATTATCAACTATACAAACATATCCAGTACATATTAAAAAAAATTAAAGCCAGTGTGATCATATTAATTATAGTTTTTTTTTTACAAATGCGGCTCTTATAAAACACATAATCAACTATACAAACATATCCAATACATATTCAAATGAATTTAAAGCCAGCGTGATCATATTAATTAAAGTTTTTTTTTTTTTACAAATGCGGCTCTTATAAAACTCAGATGTCACCGGAATATAAAACAATACATAAAAATGGGAAAAGTGCCGAATAAACAGAATTAAAGGAAAAATTGGGAAAGAGAAGTTTAGTAAGGCATTATGCTACTCATTATAAAAATAAAACATGACTGATGGTCTCTTTCTGTAATGCTCTATTTATTAAGTTTACCTAATCTTGTTTTGTGTTTGACTTTGTTTTGTTTTACTGTTAAACTTTTTCAAAATCTATTAGATTTAGAGGTTATAGTGACATAATTGTATTTTGCAGTACATTAGAAATATTGCTGTGTAAAAAAAAACTAAATTCCTTAAGTGTAATACATTTAGAGTGAACTAGCATATCTAATAATTTTGTCAGAAGTAAATGACGAATGTAAAATAAACTTTTAAACATTAACAGCAATACTTTCACTAAAATCAAGGCATTTAACTTTTATTCATGAATTTAAAAGTATGAATGCATTTATCACTATTTTTATATGATTGAAAGAAATGTATAAATGTTTAGAATCTTAAGACATAATTTCTTTACGTTAACATCTTTTCTCAGAAAATGTAAATCTTGATTTGAAACAATCAAGATAACAATCAAAATAAATTATAAATGAACACTTTTAAATAACAAACAAATTTTTAGTTTAGAATTGAGTTATGAAGGTTATTTTTGACGGAAACTAGGCGAAAATTGCATTCATTTTGACGAAAAACGGTTAAATTTCCTGAATAAAATTTTTGGCGCGTTTTCAGATTTCCAATAAAAAACAAAGCATGGAGTTACTCGCCAACGCACGCCAAACGTATGTAAAATCGGCGTACACAGTCCTAGTTTGAACTTGAAATACTCTATCCAGGATACGTTCCTAGCCATTCGTTGCTTAGCAACCAAAGAGTCCTGATTGACCTCCTCAAAAGGTATCCTAGCAACTGAGGGACTGGATTCGAGTAAACACTGTTAAGCGGGATGCCACCGAAAAATCGGAGCTGAGAGCTGAAGCTTCCAGTTTAGATTAGCATTAGCACAAAGTAATTGGATTTGGTTAATAGCACGCATATAAACTCTTACCGCATGCACGAAGTTTGTTAAGTACAACAGATTGGTGACAAATGGAATTCTGGTGTGACAGCATGCTCGGAAAGAAGAATTGATTTTTCTCACCACAGGAGCATTTAATTCACATCTTTCTTTTAAATGATGCCGGCCGGCGGTGCGGGTTGAAAACTGGAAAGCTTTCGTGGAAAGATGATTGCGTGAACAAAGACATTTGAAAAAGACGAAGAATAAATTTTATCTTTAGCTGTTATTTCCGACAGGTAAATTGATCTGGCAAGACACGACAGACGATAACTGAGGAGATCGATTCCACAGGTTTTCTCGAAAGTTTTTTGTTTTGCAGTATTTTTTTTGCGATAGTGTACTTTCAAAGTTTTTCAGTGCAGGGTATATATATATATTTTTTCCTCTGAGTAAATGGCATGTTAAAATAAACATTTTTTAACATTATATGAATTTTTGTGCTATTGAAATATTATCTTTTTACCGAGAAAACTGAGAATTTTTTTGCGTTTCGATTGTTCGAAATATAACATTACCGTTAAAATTTAGCTGATTTATTTCACAGACGAAAATTACCAGCAGAAACGCTAAAGGCATTAAGGAGAAAATTTTCGTTCCTAATGAGTGTTTTGATGAAACTATGTCAGCTTTAAACGTGTTTTAAAAGTAAACTGAGATCATAACAGAGTATATGTAGAATGTTTACTCTCATAAAATTTTTACCAACGTTTTAAATGTGATTTGCAGATTTGAAAATTGTTTTACGATATTAAGCTTGGTCGAAAATACTAATCTAATATGCACTGACTTATGATATGATATATTAACTTCTTCAGAAACTGTTTATAGAACAAGTTAAACAACTAGAGATTTTTTTTATAAAATATTTTTCTGTTACTGTGATTTCAATTTAAATCAGTAAAGATGTTTAAGTCGACTATGTGATTGTTTCTGTATCTAAGAAAAATATTCCGATTTACGTGACACAGAATCATTCTACACACGTAGTATAAAAATTTGCAAGTTTTTTTAACGTAACATAATAGCCGAAGAAGACTTTTATGAACTATCCAGATTGCCCAAAAGTTTAGTCATTATAAAACATCTCGATACCTAACAGAAAGGCATATGAAATTAGAAATGAAATAAACAAACTGATTGATTGAACAAGTACAATGTGAAAAATATTTATGCAAGCTGTAACTGAAAGGACTTCTCTTCTAATCCCTTACCAAGGACAGCCAGAATTTAAGAATAAATACTCAAATAATGATCAGAAATATAAGTACTGATCAAATATAAAGCACTCATTTCTTGACTGAACATGGGCTGTATAACATCGACAGAGGCGAAAACGCCACCAGAAGTCTACACTCCGCAACAAATTCAAATAAACAGTAAGTACATTTCTTTTATTGTACGATTTTCAATGGCTCTCATAGCATATCAATCACAGTATGTATGTATTTCTTCTTCAAATGAATTTTTTAAAACTGTTTGCTCATTGACAACGTGCGTAATTCGCTGTGTGTGGTATACTTTAAAAACATACAACACTCGATAATGTCTTCTATCTTTTAAGGCAGATTTTAAAAAAAAAAAAAATGTTTAAAAACAACAAACTGTTATGATATCAATCTCGTCTTTTAGCGTGGCTGTCGAGCTGTTTACGGTCTATTTGGCTATGTTAGAAGCTACCTTTGGAAAAGACACTGCCCATTGCATCATACAGAGGTTATATGTAGATAACTAAGGTACTACTGTTTTAAAGCTTAAAAAAAGGGGGGGGGGAGAAATCCTGTTTTAGAAATTTCCGCCATCGTATGTGTCGAGCTCCTCATATAAGTAAAATATGAAACATTACTTTTGTATGAAAATGGCAGAGATTTACTTTACAAAAATGGCAGAGATATACATAACTTTAAGTTCCCCCCAGAAAAGTTGAATTACAATTTACTCTCGATTACTTATCTATGTAAAGCGATATCTGCGCTCCTGAGTTCAATAATTGCTTCCATTCATTTACTATTAATTGCAATTTAATTTAACGTCGTTACGTATTTAAAAGGATCCCCAAAAGATTCATAAATTAAATTTCGGCAGAATCATTTTTTCTTTGTTTTAATGCCTATGACTATGATGACCATTTGCTATAAAAGATCATAGCGCTGTTATGAATGAAAAGGGAACACCAATAAAACGTTACTCACGGGGAATTATGATCCTGATAGAGCTATAATCTTATTTTACAGATGTCCATATTTATGATATATTAGATCAGGGAGAAATCTTCTCACTTTTATCTAAATATATCACTTATGGAGAAAATGAGGACAGTGCACTGTTTTCTCAATTATCCATGCTAATCTACAGGTAATTTATAAACAAATTTACCTAGATGCATTTTGAACAAATTAAATAAGATTTTATAATAGAGATTTTATAATGGAGAATGTAAAATAAACTTTTAAACATTAACAGCATTGCTTTCCCTAAAATCAATGCATCTAACTTTTATTCATGAATTTAAAAGTATAAAGGCATTTATTAGTAACGTTAAAACTTGGAATTCAGAAACTTGGAATTCAGAAACTTGGAAAAGACTTGTTTTATATGTTCATTAGACACTTAAATACAATGATGAACTCCTTACGTAATCATATAATAACAGCTTTTGATTTTGAAAAAGAGATCTAAAGTGGGGAAAAACATATTTTCTGTACAAATTAACTGGTTCCAGCCCGCATAACCTGGAATAAGTATCTTATTTTTAATAAAACATTTTTGGAGCATTTTTTTGGAAATTCTCTCATGTTATATCCGTAATCAAAAAGTTAACATACTGCCAAGTCATATTTAGATTTCTAAATGTTGATATCACAGTACTTGAGTAACATTGGTGAAATATTAATGGTGATCATCCAAGACTCTCTTTTTCTACAATTTTTTTCAGTTTTATTGTCTATTTATGTTTTTGAAATTAAATAATCTCTCTCTTAACTGCACAGAATTTATTAACAATCTCATCATTTTTGTTAAATGGTGAGATTTCTTTAACGTTTGAGGTGAAAATTAGCTTTAAATTCTCTTTAGTTTTAACAGAAAATTTTCATTACCCCTTTCAGACTTCTGGGCAAGCGGTTTTGCTTAAGCAGTTTTTTTTTTCTTTTAAATTGTTCAGGGTAAAATGCATGAATACAAAGAAAAAGTATAAATAATTCCTCCGACCAATGCAATGGAGTCTCATTTTACAAATGTGTTTTTTCAGTATAAAAATCTAAATAAATCTAACTGTCATTATCATCTGGTCGCAAAACATTCATGAAACGAAATAAATTCGTAGCCAGTATTTTACTGTATTTTAATGTTCTTATTAAATTCAAAAACTAATTCTTTTCAGCAATTTTTGTTTAAATATGCTAAAGAGCTGAATTTTTTTACTTAAAAAAATTAACAAATGTTTTAACATGGTGGCAATTGACCCAATGTGTTTTCAATTTTATTATCAATTAAATAATAAGGTGCAATACAAACGAAATTTCAGACTGAATTTCTTTTGTACAGAAAAGGTACAATAACTCACGATTTTCTGAAACGTATGCAAACAATATACTATTCTATATAATTTATGCATAATGTAAAGAGTTATGACACATGCTGAAATTTGATTAGTAATGCATTAATATTGTTACCGAATATCATCCTAGCATCAACCCGTATTTCTATTTTTGATGAAGCTCTGATTTCTATAATGTAATAAGAATAATTTATGGTAGTTCTTTAACACACCATATAGAAGAAGATAACACCAGAAATAAACTTTTGAAGTCCAAGAGCCCAGAGATAAACTTTTGAAGTATTATTTCCCTTACAGTGCAAAATGATCTCATTGATTATATAACTAGCTGACGTAAAAATTTCACTCTTGCAGTAAACAGAGGAAAAAATCGTGAAATTTATCAACTTGTGTGTTTCTGGAAAGTAAAATAAATTAATGAATTAATAAATAAATAAAAGATCAAATATTTTCCTGACGAGAACTTTTAAAGTATTTATTTATCTACCATACTCATATGTATCCAAAAGCACGGTTCGAAACTTATTATACAATTACGTAATATAAGCGTTCTGTTGTTAAAAAAAAAGTGTGAACCAGTAATATGAGAAAGCAATACTGTTCTAATTAACTGGATCCAGTCTGCCTTTCTTGGATACAGTATCTTGTTTGCAATAAAAACTTCTACTTTTTAAATTTTTCTTATGCGATATTCGTAATTAAAAAATTAACGTACAACCAGGTCATATTCTAACCTCTAGACTTTGATAACACACCCATTCATTAGCACTGGTGAAAAGTTACCTTTATAAGGTGAGACTGCAACTTACCGCCCTGAAGAATTTTAATGCGATTAGTTTAAACGGAATCTATACATGACACTTCGATAACAGAACATGTCATGTACTAATTAGCATCAATGAATTACTCCTTTACACACGTACTAAGAACCTTTTCCCAGACTAAGAATAGATTACTTCGAGACCGATCACAAAACATACCTGGCGTTAAAAAGGGAATTAACAATGCAGAATGTCGAATACTAAAATTTCCACTGCTTGTCAGGTTTGAGACATCCCAAGCTTTTTACCATCTTCTACAAAAACAAGAAACTCCTTCAGTTGCGTAACACAAGGATGAATTAGATTTTGACACGATTTTGATTTTTGTTTTATAAGAAAGAGTCCCTTACATCGCCACGATATTTCCCTTAACAGATTATAGAACTCAAGGTACAGGTTTGTGAATTATGATGCCTACAGGATAAAACTTATCTACTTACAGTATTATAAATAAATAAATAAATAAATAATATATATATTATATACAGGGTCCGATTTAGCAGATTCTGGATTATAGGCACAACTCGGAATGGACTAATGTGACCCCTAACACCAATATGGCATAAAATTTCCAAAATTGACACACACAAATTTGTTGTGAAATTGTTGTGTGCAAGAATTGTTGTGAAAGTACCATTTTACCAAGAATTGGCTATTTGAAGCGTAGAAGCCCAGAACATTATCAAATAACAAAAAGAAATACAACATAATAACTTTATAATTAAAACACAAATACAATGCAACCAGAAAAACTTATTAATCCCTTATATACACTATAACATACATATGATGAACTATACATATAACTATACATATGATGAATCAATCAATAGTACTAAACCTTTAATAATATTAATCAAGAATCCTTTATCCTCATAATTCACTTTTCACAAATTAGAAAATAAATAAAATCCAGCGCACTTACCTTTTATGTAAATTTGATGAATAGACAAAACTAATCATTAAAAACTGCTTTATTTTATGTTTATTTGTAATCTTTTAAGCAAAATTTATATATATATATATATTTATTTATTTATTTATATTATGTACACCTGCAAATGCTTTACATCGATTTTTTCTGTAAAAAAATCGATGTAAAGTTTTTCATATAAAAAAATTGCTATTATAAAAGGTAAAATTAAAAAAATTTTGAATTTTGAATTTTTTTCTTTCAAAATAAAAATTTTGGGGGGCTCTAACATTCGGGGGCCAATGGAAAATCAGGGCCTGTATATATATATATATATATATATATATATATATATAAAAGAGAGAGAGAGAGAGATAGCTGCATAAATAGCAAAAACTGATTACGTGTTTCTAAATCAAGCAGATCTGGATATCTCTTTCGACGGCAGAGATTTTGATTTTGAGGTGTTAAAAATATGCTCCTTTGACATTTGCAGACTGTCTCTCAGCTGCGAAAGAAAATAGATAAAGGGATAAACTGAGCGGCAGGAGAAAATCATAAAACATTGATCATAAGTACTGAGTCACTAGGCGATCAGGAGAAAAATCCATGGCGTTACATTAAAGTATTCATGGTGATATTTTACCGTAAACTAAAAGAATTTGATACTGCGAAGGCGGTCAGAATTCAAAATGGATATCGAATATTTTCTATGTATCTTTAAAAATAAAAGTTGATTTGGAATAATTTTCTGAAAAATATTACATTTCAATTTAAAGATTTAACTATAACAAGATTTTTTGCAAAGAACTTGCAATACTTGGTGCACGGTTTTGCTGAGCAGTTCTTCAAATTAAAAGTAAGGGAATAATTTATAAAAGTAAATATACAGAAAAATTGTCACATTTCAGTGGTAATATTGCATTGAAGGGGAAAATATTTACAAGTACAATTAGAATTGTTAAAGTCAGGCTGGGAATAACAAAATACTCTAATTTTGAGCCCGGAACTGATTCTGGCTGTATATATATATATATATATATATATATATATATATATATATATATATATATATATATATATATATATATATATATGACAATATTAGTGAATATTTCACTGTACCGAACAGCCAGATCAGTACAGTTAAAGTTTGTTGCCTGTTTTATGAGGCATGCTGTTCAATGAGGACATTAAAGCACATTTTTCTTGCAATTGGCAATTTCATCCTTAATGGTATACTAATCTGCAACATAGCTGCCATCCTAGTAGTCAATAGTCCAGTTCTAGCGACTATTTTGCATAATTCGTCACGACCTCTGAGTGAATCAGATTGTTTAAAAATTTTGGAAATCCGTTACTCTTGGTTTGTTGCCATGAAGCTTGAACGAATCACTTGCACCATATAGGGTAAATGCACCTATAATGGGCCATTCCCCTATAATGGGCCACCCTTTAGAAATGTCGAGAAATTAAGGGTCTATTGTTACCTTAGGCAGTGGAAGGGGTGGGGGTCATTGGCTACTACCTGCTAGGATCCCTTAGCATTGGATTTTCAGTTCATTCCTTTACTTTGTGCGAAGTGTAAGGTGTATTCCGCTATAGAGAAGAAAATTTGTGTTTGTTTTAACGTCTGCTTAAGAAATCTGTTAAGGTAAGTGAATTTTTCAAAAAATTTTATTTCAGTACTATAATGCCTGTTTATTGACTTAAACTATTATTCATTACGATAGTATGTATAATTCAAATTGTACAGTGATTAAATGTCAAAATAGCGTGGCCCATTATGGGATCACGAATTGTTACACTGTCCCTGTATTGGGCCAGCCCGTGTACTGGTACAAATTATTTTTTCGGAACTGTCAATATTTGCAACAACATACCAACTGTGACAAGTAAAGCTGTACATCACCGGCAACATTAACGACAATTTTTAAGTAAATTTAATTTCAGATGTTTAAGTTAATAAATTTATATTTCAGTTTTTATATATTTAGTGTAGTTGTATTGTAGTTATAAAATGAATAAACCGGTTTAAAAATATACATAATTTTTTTAGTTCCTTTTCTTTCCAATTTTATGATATTATAGAATTGATTTTTGTTCCACAACAGATTAAATAGATGGCCCATTAATGTTGTGATGGGCAATATTGATGACCCATTATTGGGTAACCCATTATGGGTAAATCGGATAAAATAATGACCCATTATAGGTGCATCAGGTTGGTTATTATTTATGTATATATATATTTTTTATGAATGCAGCCAGTGCGCTCCAATTGCTACTACAGATGTAAGACAGTTATTAAAATGGCAGATAAAAATTTGGACCAGTTTTCTTTATCTATAGCTGTGAAAATTCAGATTTACTTCAATTTTTCTCTTAACCGGCCCATTACTGGTGCGTTTACCCTACACTCTGTCACAAAAAAAAAAATATATGCACCCAGAAGGAAACGAGCTACTATCACAAAACTTAACATGTATGTAGTGTATGAGGAGATAAGCAAATGATTACAAATTCAGAAGAACAGACCGTTTTATTAAGAAGATATGGCATGAAAAGGGTTACAAATCAGTAAGTAGTAAATCCACCTCTGGCAGCTATACAAGCCGAAACACGGCGTGGCATCGAATCAGTGAGGTCACCTATGACCTCCTGCGGAAGATCATGCCATAATCTTTGCAACTGGGCAGTTAATTCACCAGTATTCCGGGACGGCTGTAGTTGCCTTCCAAGCACGTCCCAGACGTGCTCTATTGGCGAGAGGTCTGGTGACCTGGCAGGCCATGGGAGTACGTTATATCCTTGTAGACATTGTTGGGAGAGTCGTGCAATATGTGGACGAGCGTTGTCTTGCTGATAAATGGCACCTGAGCGACTTGATAGCAAGGGCAGTACAACCGGAGTTAAAATCTCATCCACGTAACTGCGTGCCGTCAAAATGCGTTAAAGGACGACTAGAGGCGATCGTGTGTCCCAACAAATCGCTCCCCACACTGTCACAACTTGTGTAATCGCTGTATGCCTCTCAACAACAAATGCCGGATCGGACCGGTGGCCTGGCCGTCTCCACACGCGTATGCGCTGGTCATCAGCATTGAGACTGAATCTGAATTCATTGCTGAAGATCACACGCCTCCAGTCGGTCACACTCCAGTTTGCCTGAGGTCGGCAAAAATCCAGTCGACACTGACTATGATGTGGGGTCAGTGGTAGGCGTCTTAATGGACGTCGGCTCCTTATACCTGCGTCTGCCAGTCGTTTCCGAATGGTTTCCTTTGATACCACCGGATGTCTGGAAGGTGGTAAATGGCGTCGAACCGATTCTAGCGACGTTGTTGGTGCGGATGTGGCCGCTCTTATGATTGCGCGATCCTCGCGCGCAATTCTGTTCCTGGGACGCTCTGAACGTTCGCGACGGTAGACTATCCCGTGATCCATTGTTGTCAACACCGAGCAACTACCATATCGCTCCAACCGAGATGGTGGCTAATACGCCTGTTCGACCAACCTGCTTCTCTTAGGCCTACTATACGCCTCCTCTCAAAGTCCGACAATTGCTCGTACTGTCGTCGGTTACGTCTCAGAGGCACCTCTAGTCAAAATACCGTCCGTCCAAGTCGACAGATTTGTTTGAATATCCCTATGGCACGAACAATCATGCTTTTAAACTCTCCCAGTTGCGCATCTCATATGCCCATAGCGCGCTTACCCTTGTCTCATTGGCGTCGAAATTTTAATCATTTGCATATCTCTTACCAGACTACATTCCTGCCAAGTTTCGTGATAGTAGCTCGATTTCTTCTGGGTGCATATAATTTTTTATGACAGAGTGTATATTCGTTTCTTTGGCTGATATAAAAGCTGATATATCTTACCATTTTAGAAGGATTCAAATGAAAAAAAACCGGTTAACACATTTTCAAGAGAAAAGTATTTTACACTGCTTTTACTGCACCCAGAATAATTTATTAGTAGTACTTCTCTTGGCGGAAGTTTCGGAATTTGATGACAAGCGTAGGTCAAAAAACTAAAAATAAGCGAGATCTGTCCAACAATTAGGAAAAAAGAAAGAAACACATAATTTCCTAATTACATTATTTATTGTTTTCATTCAGCAAAAAAGTCCTTAAGGCGACATATGTAGATTAAGCAGATGACCTGTGTGTATAATACTAGTAATCTACATAAATTTTTCTATAAATCAGACAGGCGAATGTTATTTAGTCTAAGTAGCAGAGTATGGAAATATGTATTAATAATTAATAGCTGAAAACTTTACCCTCTTCTTTAGCAAAAAGTACTTACTTAGCAATTGAGAACAATTTGATTATTATATCGATTTCTCTCAATACAGTACTACATATCGCTTATCGCCATGCTTAAGTAACTGTGTTTATTTTTCCAAACACTGTAAATATGAGCAATATTTGGGAAAAGTTAAAAAAAAAAATTACTTAGACCTTTACACACACCTCACATGCAAACAACCAAATGAGGCATTTTACGTATTTTCTTCGTTGTAGGATTTTATTCCATATTATTATCAGTTTATTGGTATTGTCGATGTAAAATAAAATCAAATAACATATCTAATATGCAGCCTACCAAATCCTTTTTTTATACTCACTTTAATTAAAAAATTGTAGTTATTATTTTAAGATCTACAGAACTACAGAAATACGTGTATCTAGAGAAATAACACTTTTATTTTAGGTTTTATCACAAGTGATTAAACCTAAAATGAAAGATCAAAACTTAATATATTTAAAAAATTATAGACTATACTTATGCTCTTTCTCTCTCTCCCTTTTCGTCTAGCTGCATTTCCTAAATGTCAAATGGTTATACAAATATATATATATATATATATATATATATATATATATATATATATATATATATATATATATATATATATATATATATATATATATATATATATATATATATATCGTTCTGATGCTCCCAAGTACTTATAAAGTATACGTTTAAGCTCTTCGTATCCCAGTTGCAATCGCCCACACAGTAATGTCAAAAGCTGCGATTTCAATCAACTCCTAAGATTGTATTTTTATATATGTTCCTTTCCCCTGTTCAATACTAAATATTTTCAAGGAATACTTTATATCTATGCTATAAAATGGCCCTGTTATATACTTGTATCTGTCAAATGTTTCATAAGAATAAATTTTAAAATTTAAGAACAGTTCCTAATTTCATGTTTTAGACATGGTACAGCTGAGATTCAAAATATTAGAATTGAGAAAAAGTAATAATAAAGAAATTATTTTCCATTTATTTATTTTTGATACTAAGTAAATGCAATTCAATTTCTTATAAATTAAATCTGGAATGTTTAGATAAGATTTTAACATTTACAAAATATAAAATACAATAAATTAGGTATACAACAGCTTTCTGAAACACATCAAAATATTAGAATAAAATTTAGATTGGTTCAAAATATTAGAATATTTTATTTTACGCAAAAATATTACCTTATGAATATGAAGTAAATGGTAGTTAATATTTTGTAGCATCCCCTTTAGCTTTAATAACAGCGTACAATCGATCTTGCATACTATATACAAGGTGTTTACAAATATTTCTATCAATATTAGCCCAAATAGACTTTATACATGCCACTAACTCAGTTTTACTTGAAGTAGGGTTTTCTTGGAGTTTTTTCTTCATTATACCCCATAAGTTTTCGATGGGATTAATGTCTGGTGAGTTTGGTGGCCAAGGAAGTACCTTAATTTTAAGTTGGCGGAACCAATTCTTAGTTGACACCGAGGTATGCGGTGACGCTCAATCTTGTTGAAACATGAAATCATCTTCAAATAAATCTTCTGATGATGGAATCATGTAATATTCCAAAATTTCTTGATATATCGGAGAGTTAACCTTTTCGTATACGATGCATAACTTTCCAGGTCCTTCTGCGCTCATGCAACCCCAAACCATGACACTAGCAGCAAATTTTACCGAACGTTTAAGGCATTTTTTATCAAATACTTGTTTCATTCTCCAAACTCTAATACCTTGATTGCCATATGAAACACAAAACATACTTTCATCACTAAATAATATTTTTTTCCAATCTTCTTCGCTCCATAAACGTCTTGATTTACACCAATTCAATCTTATACACTTTTGTTTTGCAGTCATGAGAGGTTTTGGTTTCGGTACACGAGATTCAAACTTAAATTTATGGAGACGTCTTATTGTTGTCGATTTAGAAACTTCAACTCCTTCTTCTTTCCATTTTCGGTGCAAAGATCGAACACTTTTAAAACGGTTTTTCTTAACTATACGCTTCAGTTTCCTGTCATATCTTAGCAGATGTTTTTGATTTTGGGCAGCCATTTCGGCGATTATTTTGAAATTTTCTATTTTTTTAATATTGTGTTACTATTTTACTAACGCTTGATTGCGAATAATGTAAATAATTAGCTATATAACATTGATTTTTACCGTGCCGATACAAATAAACCATACGAAGTTTAATAGATTCAGGAATATCACTCACACGAGCCATTTTAAGAGGAAAAAGCAAACAAACTACAAAAAGAATACTGATTTTAATTAAAATCGTCTGAATTTAATCAATGATGCCACCAGTTATGAGTTGGTGATAATTAAAGGAGAATTAATGTGAAATATTCTAATATTTTGACTTTTCAAAATAATTTTTTTTTCAATTAATCTTTTCAAAACTGATATTAATTTTAAGATAATAAATAAGTTTAATCAACAATAAGTTCTTGATAAAAATATCGTTTGCATATTTGCATTGAAAGACATTAAATTACCAAATGATATTTTCAATTTGTAAAAAAATGTAATTATTCTAATATTTTGAATATGAGCTGTATCTCGGTGTTTAATATTTAGTACATAAGCTTTATAGTCTGTCATGACCAGACTGCATACCTGAAGTACCCTATTTTCTACTAACTGAGCTACTAACATAAGGAAGAGTTATTTTTAATACCTTCCCTCGCATAGTTATGACTATTTATTTGTTTTTTCAACGATGATTTATCCATGAGAAATATATGCCATACTCTGGCCAATTTCCTCCAACGGTCAGTCGTCACTGTAACACCCGTTTGCCAAGAGAGGGCCTCAAACCCTGATCTCCTAATCTGTATATGCTAGCAAATGATTACTCCTGGTAAAAAGAGAAAGCGTTATTTTCCCTTACAAGGTTAGTCCCATATAAATTTGGCGATTTAAGGATCAATATAGATCCTATCGATATTCGATGTAAGATGCTATCTGTGTCTGTTTAGTTTATGAATGATGTCACACAAGAATATTCCTGGCTATTTAATATGACTCAAACATAATCGATAAGTCATAGATAAAGGTTGAAAGAGCATGGAATAGTTTATGCGCTGTCCTAGTGTCACTTCAACAAATGAGATTAGCCAGCTTGTTCTAGATTCTCGACGTAACTACGAAAGTCGTTCAGAACTCCTGAAAAACATCTTTAATTAGTGAAAAAAATCTAGGTTATTTGGTTTTCTGTGAAACAAAACCTATGTAATGATCCCTACACTCAAGTCCATATGTATATAAATAAATGAATGAATATATATATATATATATATATAATATCAAATTAAATTCTCATTGCAATTTTACTTTTGACTTATATGATAAAAGAACAAATTATGATTTTAATATTGTTAAATTTCAAAATTAGCTAACTTGTTTACATAAATCTGTTTTCAATAACTTTATTGTAAATCAGCTAGTACTTATAAATAGGCTTTGTTCTAAAGACAATAGGAATAAGTATATTTTAGACTTGTTAGATGTGTTAAAACGTAATCATTACCCCGATAGTCTTTCCAAGCACATACTTGTTTGTTTTAGATTTAATGAATAGCTTGTTCTGTTGCAATTAATTAGTAAAACAAAATAATAAGATGAATTAGTGAAAATAACAATTAAAACTTAATATTAATTAATAAAAAATAAATTCTTAAGTAAAAATAATATTAAATAATATATAATAATATATTACTCTTAGTAATAATAAAAACACTAATTTAATTTAGGTTTATTTGTCCTATAATACAGTCTCCATAGTAAGGGCCTGTTCACATAGGAGTCCGTTGCGTTGCGTTAAGGAAAAGATGACGTTGAGACGAAAATAAACTAATCATAGGAGTTAAAAATTTCATTGCTAATCGTTTGAAGGCATATGATTGGTTTATTTTCGTCTCAACGTCATCTTTTCCTTAACGCAACGTAACGGACTCCTATGTGAACAGGCCCTAAGTCTGCTTCTGTGTTTTCATTAGCTGCATGGTTGCAAGGTTTGTGACGTCAGTCTTCTTGCGGTTTCCTACTCTTAACTTCCACTTTGTCTAGCGCCAGGCTTGGTGTTCTATGATTAAGCAACTATTTATTCAATTTTTTTGTTTCTTATGGTTTGTACGGTGTCTAAGTATGTTTATTGATTAGATCATACTTATCAGAAACAATCCATTGGTTTTTAGACAGTATCGGCACCGCTGATGAAGAGATGCTGTTTAAAACCTATTTAATTCTTATCTTTTCATGTTTTTAGTTCCTGGCTGCAAGTAGTTTTAGATCTTATACTGGTTTTTCACTTTCGACTTTGTCATATGTATATAAATAAATAAAGTGGAGATTGGCTTACGAATTTAATTCGTTCCGTGATGGAGCTCGTAACTCTAATTACTCGTATGTCAAATCAATTTTCCCCATTAAAATGAATTGAAATGCCATTAATCCATTCCGGACAGCCAGCCCCCCCCCCATAAAAAAAACAAACCTCAGTTTTTTGTTACTGTTTCTAAACAAGAAAAATGTATTTATAAATAACATATATTTTTAAAAACCCAATACAATATACTGTACTGTAATAAACTCGTTTTATTAAATATAATGTACAACATTTACTGTGAAGATCAGACGAGTTGAAGATGCTGACGGAGTTGGAGGAGAAAGGATGAACTGAATTATTGAATCTTATTCGCTGATTTTTGCCCTTTTAGCCCCGCTTTCCTCACTTTTATCTGTAGGAGTTTTCGATAAAAAATTGTCCGATGAAGTCTGTTTCATCCCCCCCCTTTCGGAATGTTTTTGAAATGAGAGGTTGGGTGCTGTTCGGTTTCAGCATCTGAAGTGTAGGCAGAGCAAGCCGCCCCCCGTGTGATAACTGTTGAGAGGTGATCTCTCGGTTTAATACTGGAAAGTAGTCTTATAATAATATGTATATAATTGTATAATAATTGTATAATAATTGTACATAAATGTTATAAATATTATGTTTCTCGTGTGCTCATTTGACGAGAAAGTTACATGGCGTTCGCTCCGCAAATAACGGTGGGGTATCTGAAACTGGCTCGTAACCCGAATTTTAGCTCGCAACTCAAGGCAAAAAAATCGGCTGAGAGACTGCTCTTACCTCAAAATAACTCATAAATCGACACTCGTAAGTCGAGGTTCCACTATATATATATATATATATATATATATATATATATACAGAGGCTGTTCGCACATTTTTTAGACGATTTTGGTAAGCGGTAATAAAAAATCGTTTGCTGCAAAAGAAATAATTGCAATTGTACTATGTTTTTCAAAGTCAAAATTATCGTCTGCGGCTTGAAAGTTTTGTTTTTATTCAAAATGGCGTTTTTAACAAAGCAGTGGTTCGAAGGCTACATTTATGCTCTTTCCGAAGAGAAATATGCATACACCGTTATCCAAAAACGATCTGAGAGTCATGGTATTGTGATATCTAAAGCGTCGATAGGTAATATCGTCAACAAGAAAGGAAAAAAACGTCAAATTGGAGCCTCAAGTGGGACAAAAATTCCAAACAAGTATCCAAGGAAAAAACGGACATCTTCGACTATTGCAAAGGTACGTTGTTTAATGTTAAAAGAAAATCCCCCTAGTCAAAGGACAGTTGCAAAATCATTAAAATGTTCGGTGTCCACTGTAAACAAAATGATGAACGTTGATTTAAATCTTAAGAAAGCGAAAAAACGCAATGTGCATCGTCTTCTTCCAAATCATATCGCTGAACGCAGGACACGCTGCAGAATTCTATATGAGAAACACTTATCCAAAGAAAAATGGAAAACAATTGTCACAATAGATGAATCATGGGTGTATTTAAATGATTGCAACAAAAAAAGAGTCATTTATTATCATAAAAGGGGAGAAAAAAATTTAAGTACATGGTTCAAAGAATCGAAAGAAAGTTTTTCTAAGGGATTCATGATTGTTGCTGGTTTTTCTTATAATGGCAAGTTAAAAATAAAGAGAGAGCAAAAAAATGTCAAGATTAACTCCAAATACTATCAGGAACATATTTTATCGCCAATTTTTCTGAATGAAATACCATCGCTTTACCCACAGTGCCATCAATCTGTGAGACTCCACCAGGACAAAGCTAGCAGTCATACATCAAAATCCACTGTAAATATCCTAAAAGAAATGGAACAAAAAACTGGTATCAAGGCCATACCCTTCACTGATATCCCTACTAAATCTCCCGATGTATCATCTATGGATTTTTGTGCTTTCGGACTTTTAAAATCTGCATTATCCAAACGTCGTCCCAAAACCTTTACAGGACTCTGGAAAGCTGTTCAGGGGGAATGGGATAGAATACCTCTTCTGACACTTCAAAAGGCATTATTATCCTGGAAATTGCGGTGTCGAAAGATAGTTCAGAATAAGGGATGTCAAATAGAACATTTAAAACACAAGAATTTTATGTAATTTCGTTTTGTGAATACAATATACATCGTCTAAAAAATGTGTGAACAGCCTCTGTATATATATATATATATATATATATATATATATATATATATATATATATATATATATATAATTTTATTTTATTTAATGTCTGATGAGAACTGAAAATCATGGAATATCACTTTTTCAGTAATTTTTATATCATTATGTTTTCCATTCCTTTAGGAGGATTTTGGAAAAAGAAGTCGCCGATTTGACTCACGAGCTTTTGCTTACACTGGGTGTATTTTAATTAGTAAGTAAAAGAAAAGAAAATTATTGGAAAGCATAAGGGTGTGTATGCAGAGGCAGATTGAACGTTCAGGTGCCCTAATCCCCCTCATCAGGCGGGATTCATCTGATAAGCTGATGTCAGATGATTAATTTCCAATAATGAACTTTTCTAAATATTGACATCGCTTCAATTTTATTATCAATATTATTTTTTTAAGATTGCCTATTAGTATCTTTAGCACCGATCATTCTTTTTCAACGTTTAAGCATATTAAAGAACTATTAGAGCGATTAATTAATTAACACACATTTGGGCATATTACCTCTCGAAAGATGGTGTGCAAGCGTTAGATTATATAGACATTATTCACAAATCCTGCAAACTTAAAGCTTCAAAAGTATCCCGTTAGGCTGTGTTTAAAATGTTTGGATGTTCTTGATATTCCTGGTATTTAAGTTCGATTTGCTACATTTAATTGATTTAACACCAAAAAAAAAACGCTCAGAATAGATAAAACTACATTTTAATAGGTTTGAACAAATTTAACACTCGGTTGCAAAAAATACACATACAAAACGAAATAATGAGCTTACAGAAGTGTTCTAAGCTTCCATAACAAACAAACCCAATATTTTATATCCGGGTTGAAAGATGTGTCAGACAAAATTTGCACTAATCGTTCGTTAAATAATCGTTAGCTGATTTGCGAGAAGTCGTATGCGGCTCCTACTGTCGCAAGTCACCACTTGTGTATCATAATTTATATAACGAGTGTACTTTCTTTATACACCGTTTTTTATTCGTACTTTCTATTCTTCTTTAATCCTCTCAGATCAATAGTTTAAAGGTTTATGAAGAAAAGACCTTTTAAAGTTTAACTTGCGATTAATTTTAAATTAAGTGCGTTTATTGGTTGTGTTAAGATAAATTAGACTACATTCATTTGCAGTAATTCAGTTGTCTCCCTCCCCCCTGTCCTCAAAAAACTTTTGGCGAAAGTTTCTTTTCGGGACAAAGAAACTGTTTGACACTGACATACAAGAGGAAAACTATAATATAAGATCTTAGAGGAAGGAAACCAAATTTCGCTGCGCACGAGTCCATTAAGATGCTTAATCCCCCAGTGCTTGGGTGTGGCTAAGAAATAATGCTCATATTCCTTAAATATCTTCATGAATGATTAAAGCCCTTAATTGTATTACTGAAAACAATTAGTGTGTTATTTTCGCCGCAAGAAAGGGCTGAAAGAAAAGTCACATGTCTGAAAACTGCCTTTCCGATCCAAGATATCAACTCTTCGATATTCGTGAAGGATGTAGCGATCATGCTTTTAGAACCACTAGGGGGTGGATTTCATTTTTAACGTAGAATTACGTTCCTCCATAACAGTCCTCCGGAAAGCAAAATTTCATACTCTAAAACCGTCCGTCATGTCGTCGCGAGTTATAATTTTGGCAGCGCGCTGTACCCAGTCTGTATCGCTTAGGCAAGCAGTAAACAGTAAAACAGAAAAGTAACAAAATGCGTCAAAATTTTGACATACATATATGTATAAATATACATACGTACATATATGAGGCGGTGAAAGGCAAAGTGGTGTAAATCACATTTTCAACTTTTTTTATTTGAGGGCAAAAATGTAATACCCATATTCAATTTATAGTGCAACTGCAAATAATTATTATTTGCAATATTATAATAATTATTATGAATTATAATTTGTTTAATTTATAGTGGAATTTTTGTAGTTTTTGCAGTAAAACGCTTTGGACACCACTTGACTTACTGACTTACACTACTTTGCCTTACACCGCCTCATATATAGATACATATATAAATAACACATAAATACATATATACATACAAAAGAGGTAAGGAACGATATGTAATCCTACGTTAATAACCCGCGGTAGTTTCGTTAGAAGAGACTACCTGAAATTGTTTACTTTGTTCTTTTCTTTATTAAGTGTGGCGGGTTTAAAATACGAACGAAGTAAAACTTTTACAATTGTGTTATTAACACGACAAAATAAGAACACAGAGAAAGTCCTATACTTTACTGTCTCAAAGTATTCACTTAGTAAGAAAGTAGTAACGCCAATGACGGACTTATAATTTGATTCAAAACTGGCTGAATGAATAGTAACCTAGCGTAAAGTTCGGCAGCGGTAAATATATAGCAGAAAATCTGCGAAGTAATTTATAGATTGTTCTGTTTATATCTACTACTTTCTATGTCACTTCCTCACATAATTAATTACCATTAGCCTCGGAAAATACTTAGCAGTTTCTCATCTACACTGCTTTTCTTTGCTATGAATGTGTGATTAACTAAGGATACTTATCTTTTGAAAAAGTAATAAATTTATTCGAAAAGAAACGGCTTCAAAAGAGAAGAAGAATGGGTGCGAAAGCTGAAGTGATTTAGTTTATCATTAGTGCGTTTCCGATGATGTCGAACTTCAGCTCTTGCTAGCAAGAGAAATGAAAGAGAAAACAAGTTGTTTAATTTCCTGAGTTTTAAATTTATTTTTTTGTCTTTTACCAATTTTCTTACTTTCGTTCTCTTCTCTAGAAGAAAATGGGAGTTATAAAAAAAGAGATCGCGACCTAAAAAGAAGTCAATAATAATTCTGCCATTGACTTTCAAATTGCAAATGCTTTGGAAAGTACTTTGAAAAACAATGCCTGAAATAATTTTATTTAATATTCAAAGCAAGAAGAATTGTTTTTTAGTTTATTTTCTTTATCTATCGTTTTTGGATTAGCTTTAATTTTCCTAGTTAACTAAAATATTATTTTTGTATGTTAAAATTTTGAAGAATAAAGTTTATAAGAAGAATAAAAGAACAAACAGTATAATGGAGATTGTGAGTGGAAGTGTGTACACTGAGGTGTGAGAATTTTCTCTCCTCAAATTACTCCCCGTATGACTGAATGATGGATCTACAAAATATTCTAAAATTATCAATACTTTATGCTAATGCAGTCTTAATGTGAATGAAATTCCTTCTTTCGAAGTTAGAGACTGAGATAACGAATTCCATATTTTGCACCCCGCGTGCAGTCAACAATGAAGCGATTTTTCTCAACGCATTTAAGTAGAATTATTGTGTAGGCTTTGCGTCCGTATCTTAAAGAAAAGAAACCTAAATTAGGAAAGTAAAACTTGTCATAGTTAAATCTTTCGTATAACAATCGTAGATATCAACATCAATTTCCATATCGAACAACTTTATGCAAACTTTTAATTTTAAGAAAATAAAAAAGCCCTTGAAGCTTTGATGCTATTCTATAAAAGAAAATTACTTCCAAAGAATTTTGAGTGCTGAACACTAAATCTTAACTTTTTATATAATTAGAAATTTGTTACAGACCTTTCAGAGTTCTTGAGACAAAACATTATACTTTACACCTGAATTAAGTTAACATAGATAGAAGTAATAGAAGAATTGAAAGCCAAAAATGTTACCACTACATGAGAATATGAAACTTACTGAAATACATAAATGATCTCTGTCTTGAAATTAAATCACGTACAGAATACATGCTAAATGAATCTTTTTTTTCTGATGTGGTACGTTCAACCACTAGTAATTCAATTTTCCTATTATCTCGCGGCTTAAGTTACTTCTTCTTGGATTTGCCCTAGAAGGACTATTTCAAGTAGGGTTTTATATTCATATCCAGAAGCGAAATAAAAAATAAAAAGTACTTCTCATTATCTATCCCGTATGTACATAGGCGTCCCCCGCCCCCAACTTAACTTGAAATAAATTAAAACGTTAATAGAAGTTCAGTTAAAATCGGAAAATTGTAGAAAACTTTTAAGAAAGTTGGGTTGTTTTCCCGCTTTTGAAAACTGTGAAACCGAAGATTCCAATTATGTCTTTAACATAGCTTTAACATAGTTTTTAACAATGATATGATCCATAAAAAAAATTCGATGCTATACTTTTTTCTCATTTTATTTATATTATATTTATTTTTCTTTTTGTGCAACTTTTGATTTCTACTCAAACATCAATTCTATTGTTATTTCATATTTTGAGAAACACCAGGCAGTCAATGCACGGAATAGGGCGCTAACTAAATTCAATATGTGCCCCCCCCCAAAAAAAAAAAAATGTTAGAATCACGCTATGCCTATGCGTATGTAGTAAAAAAAGAACAATAATTCACAGGCAAACCAAAAATTATAAAATATTATTTGATAAGCATTAAGAATTGCTAATTAATAAGAAAATACTAGGATTTTATCTATTTTCATGATACTACGCAATATTTTTTCTGTAACATTTTATGTGATTTGTTTGTGCTTTGTGTCTGTTAGAAATTCCGTATTCAAAGCAACAAAAATTGAGCACGTATAAAATTTAATTTATTCAATTTTTTTTTGGCTTTTAATTATCTTTCCTTCTTATTTAGGACATGAATATATGCATTTATTATTTTAAATGAGTTAAACCAACAAGTTGGATAAAAATAATTTAGAAATTGATTGCCAAGATTTTAATAACTTTATCTTCCTGGAAATTATATTTATAAAAGCACCTGATTTGTCGCATTTATTCTGGAATTTTCAATTACGGCTTTCGCCAGAGATCCATTCTTTGTGCTGTTTATCTCAGCTCTACGAAAACTTCCAGCACAGCTGGCGTTAATCTTTTTAAAAAATGAAGCGATATCTGCCGAGCCTTTTAAGACCCATGCATTTCACTGTGACGGGATATTAAAATCATGGAAAGATTGCGAATTTCAGTAATTTTTTTTCAAAACTGTAAAACTCAGTTATATGTTCTTGGAAAATATTGAAAGTGCAGTTTTTTTTTATACTTTTCCCCCAGAAGAAAATTTATCCAAGCAGATCTCTATTAATTATGAAAGTCGGACTCAAAACCCTACTTCGAAGTTGCCATTCTACTCAACTAATCCTACAGATTTTTTTGAAGATTTCAATTTTCGAAGTGTATACGGTGTGTCAAATTTGGTATAGAGTGTAACTGAAAGCGCGTACAAAAGTTGTGGATGTGTCATAATGGAGATCAATTTTGGGTAACATAACTAATATGAAACACTAAATGGCGAGATGCGTCACACCATTTGAAAACCATTACTACCGATGGCACAGACAGTGAATGAAATATGACAGAGTGTGTGCTGGTTAGAGAAAACAACCTTTAACACTTTTTCAGAGGTATTTTCACTAACAATTCGACAAGGACATCTTAGAAGGAGCCCAATGTGCATATGATGCAAGAATATTCTACGGCTACAGGAAGTTCTGGATGTCACCCTAGGCCAGGGGTTCCCAAACTTTTTATAGTACCGTACCTGTACGTTGTAAACAATTTGATGATGTACCGGTAGACTAAAAATTTGGGGAATAAAATGCAATGGAGAACAAACTAAATTAGGATATATAAAAAATCATTTTCAATAAATCTCCCGAGTTTAATACGCTTACCTTAACATCTTCTTAATATTTATTAATAATACAATTACTATTGATTAATAATATGCAATTAATTTAAATATGTTGAAACACAAAACACAATTTTTAGTAGAACAGTTATAATTCGCAAACACAGTTATAGACACAGTTATAATTAGCAGGCGAGTGCCAAATTTTTATGGGGTGGTCATAGATAACCCATTCAGGTGTAGACGGCATAATTTGAGATTAGATAAATCCCAATAAAGTATTACAATACAAACAATGGATAAGAAATTCCAAACTAAAATATTAAAACGTATGGATTATTAGTTAGTATAGTGATTTCTTTTCTTTTTTCGTAATACAGATTTTTAATAGATTTTTGTTTTAAATTGTAAAATCATTTGCGTACCGGAAGCTGCTTGTCCGTGTACCGGTACTGGTACGCGTACCCAAGGTTGGGAACCACTGCCCTAGGCTAATGGTAAGGACGCAAGTTTTTGATGCTGTTGTGACAGAAATTCGGCAGAGGTTCTATGGCCGTCACGTGCGCCTTGTGAGACTGAACCAGACATAAATTAAAAACCTTTAAAGACATTTTCGAGTCAACTTGTATGAGTCCTTCTCCAAAATTTCTTCTGCCATTGCTGAGGTTACGACAGGTATGCTCAGTCCCATGTGGTAGAATTTTAATTATGCAGAACCACTGGAGGTCTGTTCATACCAAAATTTAACTGTCTATATTAGAACTTATTGGAATGTGTTACACTGCATTATGATTGCAATGAAAATTCATCTATTTCTGATTTACCTTTTATTGTAAATCAAAGTTGTTAACTTAAAAAAAATACTTTTTATTACTAACAACGTAGCAGACACAAATCGTATCGTCATTTCACCCTTTGTATCCCAGTTTGAGAAAGTATAAATTTTTAATAGGAGGACGAAAAATTCCGCCATTTATAAAATATGAAATATTTTACATGGTACTGTAGCAGGATAATATGTTCTCTGCCTATAAATTACGGAAGAACGCATAAAGAGATGTTTTGATTGTCTTGACAACACACAAAAGACGCTTGATTATTGCATTTAAAACTGCCACTCATAGAGATGTGTTCTTTTTTGTTGTAGTTCTAGTTATATAATGGCATTTAATGTATTATAAGAATCAGGAAGATAAATTTTAACCGACAGCGTGCTAGAAAGTTTTGTCATCTTCCTGCTTCAATTTTCCTTCTTGGAATTCTTGTTGTTTAGTGTCTTGTAGATAAATGTGCTCTCCACCTTTGAGGTTGAATTTCCCTAAAGCCCTTGTCACTAAAAGAAGTAAGCATACATATATTTACTGAAAATACAAAAGTGGATTCTTTATCTCTAGGTAATTTTGTAATAAAATGGCAAAACTCAGGAATTAGTCGGCGTTTCACCATTTCAGTAGGTGGTCCCTCATTTCGTCTGGATTTGTTTTGTCCAGTGAACAAAACGGGAATAAACTTAATGAAATACTGTTCACACGGAAAAATAATATTAATTGCGTTTGGATTTTCATAGATTGAATCAGTTCTTTGCTCACATTAAATTTCCACTGGAAGCTTCTCATTTTTGCTGTACTGCAGACATTATTCCAATTGGAATTCTAGAGGGAATTCTTGAGCAATAAGAATTCTTTTAATACAATAAATATACAATTTCCAAAGAAAAGAAAAAATATTTACGTTTCGATCTGTAAACAAAACAACTCTAGACGAAATGTGGAAATGACCTTTTTGTATCTTCAATAAACACATCTATATTCATAAGCTCTCTTCCTTTTTTTATCATCGACGATTTTGAAATATTCAACCGGAAAAATGAGTTCTTTTCTGAGCGCCCAGTCAATTTTTTCAGGTAATTACGAAGTATATCATAAGAATTTTGCCGGTGAGATTTTCACCTAACGAGTTAAATTTTCTCCCTCAATTTTTTCAAGAATGGTAAATGTTTTGTTTGTATAATCGCACTTCGTTTTATAATCGAGCGTGAGGGAGAGAAATAAATGTAAATTTAAAAATGTAAATTTAAAATATTATTTTAAAACGTTAAATTGTTTTCAGAATGTAATTACAGGAAAAGAAATTTTTTAATGCAGTTTTTTATCCCAGAAATTATATTTTAAGAATAGGAACCTGAAATTAGACTATATGATACATCAGGAGTTTAAGATCAAGTTGTTTACGCTCAAACGTCAGTAGATCGAGAACTAAACAAACAATCTATTGCCATCGGTAATTATTCAAATAGTTTGAAAGAGATTATAAAGTCTTATAAAAGTTGGCTATATATTTGCTTTCCAAATACAGTAAAACATTTTTTTAATCTAGCATCAAATGATTGGAAACCTTATGATCCGGCAGGCCTATCTATCGGCAATAGGATTCGTCCGGCTGTAAGCAAAATGCTTGTGTGACACTCGTCGAGGAAGCCTCATAATACTTCGATTTCTAAAGTAGTGGTCTGAATTGATGATGGAGAAGAAATCAGCTCGATGCCGACAACTTTGCAAGGAGTTGCTGATGAATAGAACATGTTCATCAAATTTACAGATTAACTGTTAGTTTAATGATGCAGAAATTATGCATCTGTATATCTCACTGATTGTTTTCTTTGTTCGATAAGGACCGAGTCAAGAAGACGGAAAGTATACGAGAATACAAAGCAGCCATAGAAAATTTATCTAAGATTTCTTCAAAATTCAACATCTTTAGTCGTCAGTTACATTGTCCATCGTGTTCTGCACTTTTGACGTTTGCTTGGGACGAGAACATAACGCCTTTACTGTAATCGATTAAACGTATAGAGATTTCTGTTCACCGAAATTTACTTTAAAATTTTAAAATTAATTTGAAACTTTTAGGCTTATAAACATCTCATTTATCGTATATTAATAGGTTTTAACGTTTTCTCCCACATTTTATTAAAATTTACAAGTTCGAAATTCCCATGCAATTAACTTCGAAATTTGTCAGATTGTTGGACGTTTTCAGTATCATAAAACGGTCTAGTAGTCAAAAATTCTTCTCTTACAAGTAAATAAAATAAAATAAAAATGTTAGCAGAGATTTCAAAGGAGTTATGACCTCGTGTTATTATATTTTACTTTTTAATTGGATTCCTTTTTCCGCATTTAACCGTATATCATTTTCAGCTTTCGTCTTCTTTTTGTTCGAGATAAATTATTTCCTCTTACCTGATATCTCTCTGTAACAGAGACTTTCAAGAAGACAAAAGAAAATCTTAAACTGGTGAAAACTGTTCTATTTAATTGAAAGTTTATAACGTAGCCGCAAGAACATAAAATACGATTTGTAATAGGCATACGATACGAGAGAAGATTAAGAGGGATGCTGTATTTCCGATAATTTTATATTTATTTTGTTTTCCGATGATTATTTTATATGTTGATGCGGAAGGAGGATCTAGTATGTGTTCTGCTTTCCTATTGGTTGTTGTTGTTATTGTTAATGCCCCCTCGCCGGAAGTCCCAGATCATGTCCATAGAGTCTGCGGGCTCAAGAGTGCAGCTCCGATTTACAACAACAACACAAAAGTCGGAGTTCGACTTGGCTAGATGCTACCAAAATTTTGACCGAACAACCCAGGGGCGACACCTGAGGAGATCGTACCTTCTTCTACCCTCTCTGACCTCATAAGACTTTCTTGTCTACGGATTTAACGTGTCCATATACGGTCTAGACACGACGGTATTAAATAGCGCTTATAGGGATTCGAACCGAACACGCTCGGCGCCGACGCGTTATTACTAGGCTACCTCAGTCCCTTTCTTATTGGTTCTTCCCTCAATGTGCTTAGTAACGCCACATTTGAGTATTAATTCAGAGTGTTTCGTGGAAAGTTTAGCAAGTACGTAAATCGAATCGTAAATGGATATGTGTGTCAGACAGCCAACTTAATATCACAATTACGTTAGACTTCGCTGCGATTAACCCGCAGTATAAATTACTAATAGAAGTAAAGTGGTTACTTGTACTTCTGTTTAACCACAAATCAAGATGTTGCAGTGTTTGTAAAATAATATGTTAAATCAAGTGAAAGTGTTTGTCTGGGCTTTGATACACCAGCTCTAATAGATAACATTTCTATGTCTGAACTGGCAAAAGAGTCTGAAAACTGTAAATATAAATAATAATGATTTTCTGATTTACTATTTGTCTGCAATGTATTTTCTTTATCAATCTTAATGAAAATTATTTATTGATTTTCGCTGAGTAGAGTAAATAAATTAGTCTATCTTCCACATATCGTCGGAGCACAAGAAAAGTGACACTTCTCAAAAATCCTTATTTTTCAGGAGAACGATTTAAAAATATTGTTTTAAACTGTTGTTCGCGGAGCATGGCACATGGCCTCTCTACCGAGTATTTTATGAACTATCTTTATGTCATTTTTTCTGATAAAAGTAGATATATTTTTTAACAATTTATATTATTTAACTCACAAAGGACAATTTTTGAGATGTGTCACTTTTCTTGTGCACCGACGATATATTAAATATAAAGATAATAGTTAAAAGTTCTATTCTGAAACATGTGCGAAACATTTTAATAAGCATATCAGAAAATTGTATATATAATGAATAATAATTTTCAGACCCAATATTTGTCTATGTATATTCTTTTTGAATCTTAATGCAAAATATTTATTGACTTTCGCTGAGTAGAGTGAATAAATTAGTCGAACTTCTGTAAATATTTAATATAAAAAGAACATTTAACCATTTATGGTTAAAAGCTCCATTTTTAAATATGAGCAAATACTTTAATAAGCAAATAAAAAATATTTTAAAGGTATACTACCTTATCTGTCTCCGGGAGCAGACAGTTTGCGAAGTATGTAATACAGACTATAAATGTTTAATATATAGTACAGTCATTTAATTTAAACTTCTAATAAATTTTAAAGTTCACCTTTCAGACTTAAAATATTAGCTCGAGTATTCTGTAAAGTATTAAACAAAGAGTAAATATAATTAAAAAAGCACCAACAGAGGACTTATCGTTTCAAAATATTCCCCAAAGCTTTACGCATAATTTTCCTAATGTGATTCGAATATCTTTCGCAAATTAAATGCACAGATAAAGTTTGTTTGATATTGATTTTCCAGTTCGCTCCTCCCTATTCTATTCCTGCGATACTAGTTTCGCATTTCAAATACACAAAGGACGCTTTAAAGGGCAAACGACAAGGAGACGCTATTAAACGTCGTCAGTAACATTTCCTTTTTATGTGAGCCATTCTTTGGGTTTCAAAACTGTACGAAGATAAGAACGAACACACACGGGAATGATCCCTTATTTCGAATACAAATACCATGCTTGTTTATGTGACGTGAAAACGAAACGTATTTTTAATACATTTGCATAAAATTCTTCGTTTCTAAATATATAAGTCGGTGAATTGTACAATGAAAATGCATACTGATATTTTATAAGATGTTCGATATTATATTAAATATTGCAGAATAAGGAAATTTATATATATATATATATATATAGATATAGATATATATCAATTTCAATGACAAAGAGAGGGAGAATATACATGGGCAAAAGTTGCCCAAAACTATTGTACTCCAAATATTAAGATGAAAGATATGGATTTTTAATGAAAATACTGCTATAGTAAGGCGAAAGACGCAGCATGGTCCGATGCAAGAAAAAAATATTATAGCTGAAACTGAAATTTAACACGCGGAGGGAGGAAATGAAGATTGCTTGTGACATAAAGTTTAATGCTAACATATCTTCATCAACATTACCGACATTATCACTAACCGAAGGATTGTTTCTGAAATGAGATATTAAAGATAAACACACTTTAAAAGCTGGACAATCCTTGTAAAAATGGAGGATAAATAAGCCTTCCAGAATAGCAGATTCAATTTGCGACTTTTTAAACCACTAAAGTGAGGAAAAAGTTGCAGTTTAAAAGTTTTACCTAGAACAGACGAAGCATGAAGCATTACTGCATGTTATATAGTATTAACACTTCAAAAACAATATATTGATATACAGGGTGGTCATAAAAAATCTTTACTCTAGCTTTGGACCTTTAGCGGCTGTTCCATTCAACCGATTGAGATGAGATTTCACATATAGTTATTCAGAGGTATGAGCTCGGGATTCTGTGAACGGCAACAAATTGGCGCTCACGGTTACGGTTATAGGTATAGAAACTCGAAATTTTCGAATGGCAACACCCACTTTTTCCCATCGCAAAATGTTCAGAGCATGCGAAAATCCTAAACAGCGTTGGAACGGTACGTGTATCACAAAAAACGGACGCGTTATGCACGCACAGAAAACAGCTCTGCGAACGGCCAACAAAAACACGATGATGGCACCCATTGAAAAATGTGCAATCCAAATAAAAGTTTTCATTTGATCGATCTGTGTTGTCATCAGTGATTGGTGTCTTGCCTCTGTCATATGTAAATTTCCTCCGTGCGCCCCGATCGTGTTTTTGTAGGCCGTTCGCAGAGCTGTTTTTTTGTGCGTGCATAACGCGTCCGTTTTTTGTGATACACGTACCGTTCCAACGCTATTTAGGATTTTCGCATGCGCTCAGCATTTTGCGATGGGAAAAAATGGGTGATGCCTTTCGAAAATTTCGAGTTTCTATACCTGTAACCGTAACCGTGAGCGCCAATTTGTTGCTGTTCACAAAATCCTGAGCTCATACCTCTGAATAACTATATCTGAAATCTCATCTCGATCAGTTGTACGGAACAGCCGCTAGAGGTCCATATATCGGCAAAGTTTTTTTATGTGTGCATAAAAATGTGTATGTATTGCTACTAGTTTACAGAAGCTTAAACATTAAAATTAAAGCTAACGTAGTATACTGTAGTTCACATAGTATACGATGTTACTACATGCTGAACTTGATTTTACATGTTTTAGTTTGGTCATCTTTCATATGTCTTCAGTTTCCATTTATATACAAGCACGCTCGCACGCACGCACGCACGAACGCACACACACACACACACACACACACGTATATATATATACCGTGTTTCCCCGAAAATACAGAAGGTCGTTCGCACTTTATGGAAACGATTTTGTAATTTACTTTTGTAGTTTGCATTTTGAGATAAAAATTTGGCAACTGCTTCTGTTTTTTTAATTATTATTATTATTATTATTATTATTGGAATGTAAAATAAAAGATTTATTTTTGAAAATAGTTCCTAAAATTGATAGATGGCTCGAAGGTTACGTAACTGCATTTTCGGAGGAGAAATATTCGTATCAGCAAATTAAAAGCGGTTTTAAAGTCGCGGTTATGTCATTAAAAAAAATATTTATAGTATATTAAATTTGAAAGGAAAAAAAGGTCTAACTGAAAGTAAAAATGAAAACATAACCGTGAAACCTCATCCTAAGACTATTCGAACGCAGGTAAATATCAAGAAAGTGAATTATCTGATCCTAAAAAAAAATCTGCTGACTCAAAGATCCATTGCATCGAAACTAGGAATGTTTTCTGTAACTGTAAGTAAAATAATTCATGAAGATTTGAAGTTAAAAAAAGATGTTTAAACCTAAAGTTAATCTGCTTTTTCCAAACCATATTGTTGAAAGAAAAACAAATTATAGAAAATTATATATAAAATACCAAGCTGCTGAAAAATAGAAATTTGTAGTAACATTCGATGAGGCACTGGTGTGACTGTAATAAAAAAAATGATCAATTTTCTATTGCTCAACTGAGGGGAATGACCGTACGAAATGGCTTCGTCAGTGTACAGAAAAGTTCCCAAAGAGATTCATGATAGTTGCAGGATTTTGTTACAGCGGCAAGTTAAAAATAAAAAAAAAGTCTCAAGTAAAGCCAAGATTGATTCACTATCAGCAGAATATTTTAGAACCAATTTTTGAAGAAGAAATTCCAGCCTTATATGGAAAGGACATTGATAAAGTTGAGCTTCATATTTACAAAGCCTCTCGTCACACGTCTAAATCAACTGCCGCTTATTTCGCAAAGAAAGAATCAGAAACAGGAATAAACTGTATCTCATTTAATGAAGTACCTGTAAAATCACCTGACCCTTCTATAATGGACTTTTGCGCTTTCGGTTCATTAAAACGAGACTTGGGAAAACGGCATCCAAGAACACTGAACTGACTTTGGAAAATGATCCAAGAGCATGGGGTGAAATTGACATGACAGTACTAAGAAAAAGTTTACTTTCATGGAAAATTCGAGATAGAGGTGTTGTCAAGAAGCATAGCTATCAGATAGAAGCAAATCGAAGTAAAAAATACGGCATTTATACATAAAACTTAACTATCAAAATCGTTTCCATAAAGTGCGAACGACCTTCTGTAGGACCGCGTCTTATATTAATTTTTGCTCCAGAAGACGCATTAGGGCATTTTTTCAGGAGATGTCTTATTTTTTCATGCACACAAATTCACACATATTCATTGACAACAATCTACATTTATTTATATATTCATGTACAAAAATTTACATTTATTCAAGTACAGTCATGTCATCTTCTTCTGGAACATCACCATGAATCTCCAAAAACCAAATTCCTGCCTGAATTTCTTGTGACTTGATTTCCTATAGAACCATTGGCCCTAATCTCTCATGTCTGGCAATAAAGCTCTCCATAAATGAGCACTTCTTGTACATGTAGCCTGCTCGTAGTGCATTAACAACACAGCTGTCAGTGATTTTATCCCATGAATTCTTCACCCAAGTCATAATCTCTTGCAGGCTAGGTTTCACAAAGTTTTCCCGTTGATTTCTCTCCTTTCTATTTTCAATGCAGCCATTGATTTCCATGCGCAAATGGTCCTTGTATGGATTGTTTATTGCAATATCAAGAGTTTGCAGATGAGGAGTCATTCCTGCGGGAATCATTATTTGATATATTCTCCTTTCTGCGATGAAGTTCTTCATGTCTTTAGTGCGGTGGGTGCTGGTTGAATCCCAGATTAGCAGACCTCTTTGGCCATCTCGCATAGCAAGTGACATCATTAAATCGACTCACTTTCTTATAACTGCTTGTGTGCCTAAGGTTTTTTTCGGTTTCGAGAACAAAATTCCTGAAACACGTTCCATCTTATCTTCCTTGCCCTTAGTGATGATAAGTGGTTTCTTTTCATCCAGATGGATTGCCAAAAATCAGGTAACACGTGCCCTTTCGTAACCAGTGGCGGTAATGTAGATTGAGGAGACACACCCCTCTTATCAATTGTCGTTTGAGATCCTTCACGCATAAACATTGGTTTCATCCATAGTAATCATGTTGGGCAGTTGGTATTTAGAAAAGTCGATACGATCAGCAAAAGAATTGAATGCAAGTGCACGTTTAATAAATTCAGTATCTTCCAGTCCTAAAAGTGCTGTCGATCTTCTTAGAAACAGCTCATATCGCTGAAGGAAACCCTCCATCCAGTGCTGTGATGCTTTGAATTCGCCTTGGGCTATGCCTAACTGTGGTGCTATTACAAGGGCAAATGCTTAAATATCAGTCCCACGAACAATCAAAGCCTTTACTCTTCTGTCAACAATCCATTCACAGATGATGTCTTCCAACTCAGAAAATAATAACTGCCGACCCGATCCACACTTGCGCGTCTTAGCATTTCCCGCGTCCACCTGTTGACTGAGGTTATCGTACTCTGATTGTTAAGGACCATTCGGAGATCCAACCTCTATTCTTTGCTTTAAGATTCTTATTCCGGAAGTCCTCTATGATTCCTGTCTTGGCGGAATAGCTCTTTCTTTATGCACTCAACTTGTTTGGGGATCAAAATATTATTCCCTTTCAATCTGTGATTAAATCAAGTGTTTATTGAAGTCTTTCAAAACAAGAGTGGAAAAAAACTGTTAAGAATGATGGACTACACAAAACTGACGCATTCAGAAAATGTTTCTTTATTTCACACAAGTGCATTAAGTTCGCCCATTAGAACATGCGACGTATTGAATTATGAAGATTCTAATAAGTTACATCCTCATCCATTCGTTATCAAGCGCGTACGTGTGTTATGACTGTACTCCGATTGGTCATTCGGCAATAAGTCTGGCGTCCGTCTGGCTGACGGTCATAACTGGGGCTTATTTTTAGGGTAGGGCTTTTATCACGAGTACCCTGAAAAATCATACTAGAGCTTATTTTCGGGGAAACACAGCATATCCTCCATGAAAGCTGAGTAGCAAGCAAAGTTCTTTAAGATACATAGCAAAAATGCATCATTTTTGCTTCTAAAACGCCATTTAATCTTTAACTGATTTGACTGCACTTTTCATTTAATCAGATCCCCTGTTCCTCTTCTGAGTCAATTAGTTTAAATTCATTTTCCCATGATTTTTCACTGCTGGATGGAGAGGCAGATCTGGTTCACTTCAGTACACAACATTCAACTTTTACTCTATCAAAAATTCTCTCTCTCAGTTCTCACATTCCTACCTAGCATTAGATAAAACGCAGCATCATATATTCTGTCAACGGTAAAAATTAGAAGAAAAACTAACAGGAAGTAGCTTAAAAAAGAATCCCTACTTCTTCCCAGCGCGCCTTAGACTAACAAGGGCTTGGTCAAAAGAATTCTTTTAGTCTCAGGGGAGGAAACTTTTCACGCAAAAAGTTTGAGATCGAGCGCAGACTTTAGAGCTTTATGACCATCTAGGAGCTTAGAGTAGGATTTTGACCATTTTGTAAATTTTTGATGTGTCAAAAGTTTGACGTCAAAAAGGCAATATTCTGTAAAATTACCTATATGGTTCTTTGATTTAAAAATTTATAACCCACACATATATGTTTATAGTCACGGTTAGAGTTCTTCCCTTGGAAATTTTCCTTTATAGGTCGAATGACTGGGCTCTCAGTGGCACAGAGAACGGAAAATAGAATTTTTTTCATTGCACTCGCATTTCCTAAGCGCTCACTACAGATATAATTTATCATTTTCATTTTACAACGAAATATAAGTTATGAAAGACATCGGAGAGTATTAGTGAATTTTTCTATGAGCAAAGAATTTACTCTGCCGTATTTCAACAATAAAGAAATATTTGATAAAAAAAAACCTTGGAAACTTCCACGAGAGAACTTTAAAGTTCGTCCATGGGGAAAACTATAATGTACTATATAGTAAAAAATAGCATTAGAAGGACAGAAACTGACATCAATAACGTTTTGGTGATAAATCACTAGCGATGGACATCAGAAAATAATAGTTCATCACTACATAGGAATTTCCTAAGCTTTCGTCAAAAGTAGTGCAGTCCCTTACCTTTGCATTACCAGTAGAATGAATTATTCTTTTAACGAATTATTTTAATGTTTTTTTTCTACTGTTACATAAACAGCGACGTCATCTCATGAATTCTACAAAAGATTTAACAGGTTACAGACTCTATGATTAAAATTAAATGACAGTTATTAAGGTCAATTTCTTTTTGGACAAATACAATAAAAATTTTTTAAAAATTAAGTGAATTAAATATCCACAAAAAGTAAGCAGTACAAAAATTAAAATGCTTGCAGTTCTCCATGCGAGCTGTGCAATACGCGAAGTTCTACAAGATATATATAGAGAATTTTTTTCTTCTTTTAGACATCATTAAACCATAATCAATTTTACAGTACTTAATGAAACAAGACTTTCTTCTTTAAGAAAGAAAATTAATTTTTGTTGTTACTGTCGTGTCTACGAATAGTGAAGAAGAAAAAGTCTTAAATAAAACCGAAAGCCTGGATAACAACAGTTAAGAGAATTAATAATAGGGTAAGTATGCCGAATACGAGACCCCTTTTGATTTTCATATATAACTAGTAAAGTAAGTGAGGGATTATAGTACCAACTTAATATCCTTTTAATACATATATTTTACTACATATAACAATGACAGCAAATGAAAATAACCTTATAATTTTCTTGTATGAAATTAAAAACACGAGTGTTCCATTTTTTGGGGTCTGAAAAAAGTAGTCCTAATATGAGACCATAATTCTACAACTCTAAATATGAATTGGAATTACTGAAAAGTTCGTAAAAACAAAACTGTACACAATAATTAGATAACAGTTACCTATATACACTAATAGGTGAAAAAGAAAAGTGACATTTTAAACAAATTAGTTGGTTTACACTACAGGTTTTGTTTACTTTTTGTTTTAAGATTCAAACTTTTCCCATTGTTTACAAATAAAAAGTTCATCAGCTCCACAATCTTCATGGACCTACCTGAGACACCTTCTATATTGACGCCACTGCTCTCCTCGTTTGTCTTCTGAAAATAAGCAACCACAAAAAAAAGGCATTCAGCGTCGTTTTGATCAATGCTATCATCACTGCTGTCATGGAGAGAAAGTTTCTCATCATTTTCAATTGAGCTGAGATCATCATAGCTATAATTGGGCTTATTCGTTCTCTGTTTTTTAACAAGTATTGTATTTTCATCCATCTTTAATTTTCCCCTTCCTGTAGGGACCCCTTTGTATTTTCCTTTCCCTTTATTGTTTCCTTATCCTTTTCTTTTTATCTTGATCTCCTTTTTCTTGTTTATCCTTTGATTTCCAATCTTTTAGGTCTATTCCTTTTTTTTCTTGTCGGAAACAAAGTTTTTTTCGAATATGCTGCATTTCTTTTATTAATGCTATCAATCAATTTATTTGTATAGGGCGATGATGTGATAATATCGGCTTTACGGGCCCTACTTGGTTTCGAGGTGTTTTTCTCAGGTAACGTAGGCAAGGGACATATTTCTTCAGAAGTCACTAAGAACTGGTTTGAACTTGTTTGATCAATACCTTCCACATTGTCACTACTGTTACATGGTTGTGGATTTCGCCTGGGCGTCATTGCATCTGCAGCTTCAGGGGGAAAAAGGCTGTGAGAGTGAAAACTAAAATGCCTAATATGAGACCCTATCTCATATTAGGCATGCTTTGGGGTCTCATATTAGGCACGACCATGTTGTTGAACACGCCAACGAATTTTTTAGGTTAGGATTGACGTTAGCTTAAAAACAAACAGGCGTGTTTACACTCCACATTTATAGCTACCTATCCAATACTAACAGTTTTAATAAGAGTCTTGCCTTGAAGGTGAAAACAGCCAATGAAAATGGTGATGCAAAAAAGTCGAAGAGCACACATCCAGGAAAAAAAGTACTGCACTTTTGTATGTGCTTGCAAACACTCGACTGTCTCACCGATTAAGAATGATGCAATAGACTACTGTTTTACCCTCTAGTCGCCAGGCGGCAGCACTTGATACGTCCTGTAAGCTGGGGTCTCATATTAAGGTCTCATATTAGGCATACTTACCCTATATTTAATTTTACCTTCGCAAATCATGCGTTAATAAATTGGAAATTCTGTAATAAAAATAAACCCTCTTGGTCTAAGCATATAAGTTTGACTATGTTTTTCGACTTTCCGTTTCTAAGAATTCTAATGCTCGAAGAACACATATAAGCTGATTTCTGGGAGATGTACATAATATATGATATACAGTATTTTCAAATGACTAGGAAAAAAAGTGAAAAATTTGTTTTTGTTAGAATCTGCAAACTCTTTATCTCTGCGTTACCAAAATATTTAAAAAATTAACATAAGATGTAGAAAGTTGGTAGTACATATTGCTTTGAAAATTTAACCTAGGATCTTACTATGTTGGGATTACTAGGAAATTTATTATGTTGAATTCTCGCATTCCCCTATCTTTATTTCATACGCGCATACCCTTATTTATTCATTTATTCAACGCCCCCACCCCCTACCTCCGTCTCTCTCAACGCAACTGGTAAATTGTAAAGTTGACGGAAAAAGAATTTTTGAAATAAATATTCGTTCAGAAGATTTAATATGGGGACTTGAAAACTTTCGTAATTGGATCCAGGTGTATGCCTAGAGACCTCATTTTAGAGCTTATTCATCGAGCCATTTCTCTTATCAAATCACTAGAAAATTTCACAACGATGAAATAGACACAGTTCCGAAATAAACTGATTTAGTTTTCTGAAATATGAAGCGTGATATGAAAACGATATTCGCGGCGGTTTACGCAAGAAGCCAATGTTTACTACCGGCGTCGCATTAAAGATCATATTTCTTAAAAACTTGGTTCTGTACGAGTTTATCGAAAAAAAAACTCGTACAGAACCAAGAAGGGACTACTCTTTCCTGTTACCTACGTTGTCATGGATCCACATGGACGGGATAGTTCAGTTCATTGAATAGAAATTTCGAGGATAAGAAGATGGGTTCGATTCCTGATCTCGACGGATGGTAGGACGGATGGATGTGTAGGCGGAGCCAGTAGAGAAACAGGCTTTATAAGCGCGCGTAAGTTAAGACGCATTTCTTGGGTGTTATTTTGCAGCAATCGGTTAATTTCAAATTGTAACAGTAAAAATGAGTAACCACCAACGTTTAGATGATGGAATGAGGTGGCGAATTGTGGGGAGGCTAGAAGCAGGCCAATCTCAAGTCCAAATTTTTAGAGAGTTCAATTTAACACCCAGCGTCGTGTGTAACTTATGGAAACAGTTCCAGGATACCGGAGCCATCGAGAGAAAGCCTGGGCAAGGTCGTCTAAGAGCCACGACGGCCAGAGAAGATCGCCATTTGTCGATTATAGCGAGGCGTAACAGTAATGCTACAGCTTCTCAGCTCTCTCGTGACTTGTATGCAGCCACAGGAACCCGTGTATCAAGGGTGACTCTTTCCAAAAGACTTCATGAGAGAGGGTTGTTTGCAAGAAGACCTGCTGTTTGCGTCCCGCTCACTTCTACGAACAGGAGAATCCGTTTATCATGGTGCAGAGAGCATAGAGATTGGAGTATGGATCAATGGGCGACCGCTCTCTTCACTGATGAGTCCCGGTTCAGCCTAATCACTGATTCTCGCCGTACGTTCATGTGGAGAGAACCAGGAACCCGCTACCTACCCTCCAATCTCCACGAAATCGACCATTATGACGGAGGAGGTTTAATGGTCTGGGAAGGCATCATGTTGGATGGCCGCACACCTCTCCATGTCTTTGAAAGAGGCACTGTGACTGGTGTGAGGTATAAGGATGAGGTCTTGGAGCCCTATGTTCGCCTTTTCAGGGGTGTAGTTCGTCCTGAGTTCATTTTAATGGACGATAACGCGAGGCCACATAGAGCTCTTCTAGTCGACGAATTTCTAGAGAGTGAGGATATTCGCCGGATGGATTGGCCAGTCAGATCTCCAGACCTTAACCCTATAGAGCATGCCTGGGACGCTCTGGGGAGGGCAATTGCAACTCACAACCCCCCTCCGAGAACCATCCAGGGAATGAAAACAGTGTTACTGAACGAGTGGGACCAATTGCCACAGGAAATGATAAACTGCTTTATTTCAAGTATGAAATCACGCTGCGAGACCTGTATATCTATAAGAGGGGACCATACCCCCTATTAACCCATCTATTAACCCATTTTTTTGTTTATTCTTCAAACGCTGTTTCATACCTTCCGACTCCAACGAGTGTTACGCACGATCATGCGTGTGTATTACAATTATTGAATGGTTATTTGTTTTATATTGTATCAATGTATGTACATACCAAATTTCATGAAAATCGGTACAGTAGTTCTAGAGATAATCGACCAAGTCTGCAAATTCTCTAAATTTCTTACACCAGTGTATATGATAGGATCTGTAAACTTAATCGTCGTGATCAGAAGTATACGCCACTCGTAATATTTATGTGGACACTAATACATGTCTATTTGCATCTTGTTTATTATAAAATCAATATCTAGACTAATATCAATATATACACATTTGTTCCGAAGAACCATCATACATCGATCCACGGGCGCGGAGTTCATACATCAGTTCACTCGAGACCCTCTCTCCGCTCGCCTGCCTCGTTCGGCAAAGTCTCAGTCTAGTCAATTTTTTTTCTCGCGGTCACCTCTATTTATCCCTTTTTCTGTCTTTCTCGAACAATCTAGATCTTTCCACACCTCGATCCCCCGATCTTTCGGTTCCATTCTACGTAAACCCCCTATGGCGAATTTCACCGCCGTCGGCTTTCGCTTTGTTTAATACCGCTAACGGCCTTCACTAATCATTCTAAATTATGTGTCTATAGTCCCAATTATCAATGTGGGACGTGAGTCTGACAGGATCGAATATCGAAAGGGGGGACTTAGCTCATGATCCCAGATTCCCTTTGCCTAAGTCCCTGATGATGACGTAGTTATTAATATATGAGGTCTTTTATGCTTAGACTTTTGTCATGTGAACACACCCACGGATTTTGAGCCATCTATGCCTATGCTTACATCAATGGTCAGTCCTCCAATGAAATTCGATCTTCCTGTATTCATAATACAAGGTCCCGCTTTTCGTTCAAAATCTGTTTCCAAACATCAGTAACATATCTATTGGTAAGCAGAACTCATTTCGATCGAAAATTTCAAAATTAAAAATCTTCTAAGACTTTAAGTTTGATTTCGAAATAAAATCTAGGAAAATAAATGAGATTTTTCCTAGAAAAATAGGTACGATCTTTCTATAGTGTATTTTTTTTAATTGAAAGAAATTTCCCTTAATTAAAGTCGCAAATTCTGTAATCAACACTAAATTTAGCGCTAATTTTCTACTAGACTATCGTTAATTACTTATTTTTTTTTAATTATGAAACCTTTCATACAATCTCTTTTCGAAAGAGATTTTTTAGACTATTCCGTAATTCTGTACGCCTCTCTTTATTTTATTGGACATAAAATAAGTTAATTCTGTTTTGTTAGTTACAAAGAACTTTCGAAATACAACCTTAATGCTGAAACGCCACAGGGTGTTTTTATAGCTTATTAAAGTAGCGATGCTGAAATCCATTTTGTCTTGGCATTCTTAGAATAAACAAAGTTTAATAACAAGGTCTGCGAAGCGTAAATATTACAGTGCCACCAAATTACTCGTGAAAGGTTCAACATATGCTTAAACAAATTGAAAGCACTGTAAAATTTAACAACTATAAATTGAAAAATAAAGGACAGGGATGTTAAAATTACTCAAAATATACATATTAGTAAAAAAATGGTCGTTTTCAAAAAAAGTTACAATGAATATTTGAGAAAAAAAACCCGCAAAGTAAATAAAATAAGCAATATTGTTATAGTTTGCTCCGATATCTACTTTCTTCTTCTTCTGGGGCACTACAGCCTACTGCTGGCCAAGACCGTCCCAATAAGTTTACGCCATCTGGCTCTATCTAAGGCAATACTCCTCCAGTCTCCCCTATATATAGCTTTTATATCATTCTCAACGGCATCAAGCCACCTACTTGGTGGCCTTCATCGCTTTCTAGCTCCCATAGGTTTGGTAAATGTGAACTTTTTTATTGGATTTGTGTCTTCAGTGCTATTTTCATGTCTTATTTGCCCTCAGTTATAATCCCCCAAATTACTCAAATTTATTCAAAAGCATGAGCTCCAATTCCTAAAAATCTACATACACTAGATGGATGACCTCATGAACTTCTTTTAGCTCCGCATTTAATCTATTATACTCTTAATATCAATTACATAGATGACTGTGGCTAAACATGTTTTCGGGCACTCTCCATCAGGCAAAATCACTAACTCTGTAAATTCCTTCAGCTTCAGAAAGTGGATAATGACATGATGGCTCATCTCTATGTTCCCGCTAGCCTGTTAATATGTTGCGTTTATGTCAGGGATTATACGTTCTTTGTTGTCCTCGTCATTTAATAGTTTTTCGTCCCTCTCCTAAATATTGATCGTTAGTCTGAAGGAAATTACTGGGGAACCAGATCATCGGGAAACCTTCGCTTAGCAGGGTGGCCGACTAAAGAAGTTTCTCTCTCTCATATTCATATATATATATATATATATATATATATATATATATATATATATATATATGTTACCGTGAAAGATCGAATATTTGGTTATATTCTTATACATTCGGACCATCACCGGTGTATGTCGACAAGTACAGATATGCTCTCGTGGATGTCGAAACGAGAAACATCTATAATTACAAGATAAAAAGAACTTTTTATATACCATGTTTTTAAATGTTCTGTTGAATCATATAAACTTGACAATTCTATGTATTAATAAATACTTTTTTAAAATAGTTTTGATGAATTATCCCATCAACTTGAAAGAAAATGAAGGTAATTGGATGTTTACTTGTGTTTAACTTTTCGTTCCCGTCCCGGTCGATAGATGGCTGCACCAGTCTACAAAACAAAATTAACTGAAAATGAATTCAATCCTGCTTAAAAGTGGCTAAAAGTATCAAAAGAATGCATTGTCATTGTGTTCTGAGCTATTCTAAAAGTTTCAAATGTCTAGCTAGTCGGGAAGTTAGTTAAAAATCGATTGCATGATTTGGACTGGACAAACACACAAACAAACAAGAAAGCGAATTAATAAAAACATGTAAAAAAAGTACTTTAAAATATCTCAAGAAGTCTTTAAAAGCTCTCAAGAAAAGTACTCTAGAATACTTTCTGAAGTGATTTCTGCTAAAACTAAGTGCAGAACACCTTTGGATTACAGACAATTAAAACGCTTTGGCGTTTTCAAAAATAACGATGAAGATAAGTTAATTGTACCATTAAAACTAGGGGAAACAAATATACATTATTATGTTACCAATGATGAATTGTTCAGTATACTATCCGAAACTCAGCTGCTGTTGTTGCAATAAATGACATTCTATAACGTCAATCACATATTTAAGTAAGTTTATTATTGATGTTATTTGCTTTTATCATTTAGAATGTACTGTTCATTTCAAGTTCAACAGTTTATTTATATGTGTTGTTACTTAAGCTTTCTCCTATTTTGATTTATATCATAAGATGTTTTAATAATAAATTATGATTTAAAAACATAAAAATATTTTTATTCAACATTCACCGTCAGTGCATGGTAAATGTTGACATTTGCGGTGTAAGTGATAAATAAGGATACTTAGCAATTATTTCGGATATACACCAAGCGACTATGTGAATGTTGACATTCATCGGAGAATGTCGACGTTCTCCAGATTTCGGTCTTTCACGGTAACTAACTAGCTAACTAACTGACAGACAGACAGAGAGAGAGTTGGAGGGCCGATTAGTTTTGGAATGATAGTTTAATGTTTTTTCCTTTTAATGATTAAAAACTGTTCTTACGATTTGTACAATTCTAAATATATACATACCTTTATCGTTTGGGTTCAAAATTAAGTCAGATGGATATATGAGAAGGTTTTGCAAACGTTTACGTCAGCTGTGTTCTTGAGTGGCTCTCATTCGATTTCCTTCTGGAGAAAATTAAATATTACAGAATTAAATCTTCGATTTCCTTAATTTTCCCTCTCTTTTATTGACTTTATCCTCAACTGTGTATTTCAAGATTGCTGATATTCAGAATGCTATCATCCGCAAATGTTAAATTTAATGCGGTATATTACTAAGTGTAATCGCTTTCAGCGCTACTTTTTTTTTCTTCTTCGTAGTTCGTAAAAACGTAATTATTTGGTCAAGAAGTACTGAAGAAAACTTAGAATTTATTTAAATATATATACCATACGTCTTCCTGTCTGTCTGAAATTTGTGTTCAATAGTCTTAAATCACTTATATTCAAGTAAATTATAAGTGGTTAGGTGTATACGATAAATTTTCGTCTAGTTTAGAGGGGTGATAAAAAGCTGGCGTAGAATAGAATTCCTGCAAAATGATAGATTGAAGACAAATTCCTTTTTTTTTTACATGATTTTGAAATAACACGGTCAAAAAAATATTTTAATCCCCCCCTTTTTTTACACGATCGGGTTTTTTTAACACAATAAAAAAGTCAATAATTTGGTTTTACAAAAAAAAATTTTTAATCAGATCTGAAATCTTGTGACACGCTACAAAGAAATTTACAAAGAGCTATCCAAGACAAGTTCACAACGATCTATTACAGAATTTATGACTAAAAGTATCCAACCTCAGTCATAAGAAGTTTTGCCTGAAAATGCCAAAATTTATGAAGCTACTGTACAAATTTTATCGAACGAAAGCGCAACACAAAAGGATACGATTAGTTCTAGAAAACGAATCCGAATAATAAAGCGTCTAATCGTATATATTTTTTAAATTTTCTTACTGAATTTGTTATCCTTTAAATATTAAAATAAAGCTTTGAATCATTTGAATTTCAAAAGACTGCAATTTTTTTTAGATTGTTTAATAGGATTTTTTTTATGTTTAATTCATACAATTTGCACGAATATAGAAATAATTTTTTTTCGTTTTTCAATAAGTTATTAATTGAAATTTTTATTTTTTGTATGTATTTTATTAATACAAACAAGTCGTTGAACATATCCATCATTTTACCATATACCTATGCCTTTTTTTACACGACTGAGTCTGGAACGCATCCTTAGAGTAAAAAAAGAATTAGGTGTACTCTGTTCTATACTTCTAATTTTGTATCTTAAATTGAAATAAAATAGAGAGCATTTCATCTCTACTTTAAACATATAACAATTTTACATTGTTCTTTTCAGTTCTCCAATAAGTTTTGTGAGTTTTTCAAATGGCATGCATGACAAAGTAATTCAGTCATTAGACTATCGGCTCGGGATGATGGGTTCAAGTTTTAACCTCGGCCAAATAAGTTTGTTTTTAATGAGAGAGAAAATATTACTGCGTCGGGTGCAAGAGATGGGGTTGCAACAATTTGTGTTAAAATGAAAAAATAAATATTTACAGTTTAAAACCTTTTACCTATTATCGTGAAAGGAAAGCAATATTTAATGATAATTATGGAAGCTGCAGACTGCGTCGTCTCTTCTGACTAAAAAATGCTCGTTTGGAAATCGGGGATTCGTTATATCTGTTTCGCATCACAAATAAAAGCAATTAAGGAAGATTCATGTTTGCGTAACACACCAAAAACAATTATCTGGTAAAGTACACCCAACACTTGCATAAATACGTATTATAACTTTGTGGAAACAGACAATTATTAAATACTGAAGTATTATTTTAAAGTTATTTGGAACTGCATAATGCACTGCAGATTTCAATAATTCTGAGTACAAAAAAGAAATTTTAAAGGTAAAATTTAAGGCGAGATTTGTATTGGTAACATTTTAAAACTATTCCTATTTTCCTTTTTTTTCTTGGTATTTACTGCTTTAAACTTACAAGCTTTAAGCATTCCGAAAGAGTGTAAGAACCTGTTCACATAGAATTCGTCAGCGTCCGCGTTAAAGATTTCGTTGGCGCTGATTGCTATATAATTGGTTAAATTTTTTTACGCTAACGCTAACGGATTCTGTGTGAACAGGCCCTTAGTAAGGCAGTAGAAACAAAGAGCTGCAGCGTACATAATTATCAAACATTAGAATCCTTTCTAGATTGTAAGTACAATCTAGCCCCGATAATCCGAACTTCGGTAATCCGGAAGTCCGCTTAATCCAAAACCAAAAGTCAAAAAGAACTAAGTTATGTTTATTTATTTATTTATTTATTCAAAATGCACACTACAGAAAATTCCATTTACAGTGTTGCATGAAGATACAACTTAAAACACACAGACAAAAGAAACACCAAAACAAACATTTGTGGCGACGAAAATTGTATATAGGGGGTAATAAAAACTTTAAATATTAATTACTAATTAAAATTAGTAGAGGTAAGTGTTAAGAGTTATCCTAACAGTTAATATTTAGTTTCAATTACATTTACTTCAATAATAGGCATAGTCGTTAGTACATTAAGTTAGATGGAAAGTTTGCTTTGTGTTTTATTTTAATGCAATAACCCATAAATATAATTAAAGATTACCACTGGTTCGACTTACTGTTGCATCACTGTGGTAATTAATGAGCCAAAAAGAAAAATGCAATCAAATCAAATAAAATTGCCTCTCTATCATTGGAGTACACCTAAAAATAAATTCACTCTCCTAAAAGAAAAAGTTTCAAAAATTCAACTCTGCAAAAATAAAAAAACCTAAAGCTAAAAATTAGAAACTTAACTCAAAGGCAAGGACTGACATGACACAACTTTACAAACTAAAAATAACAAATTTATTAACAATTTCACTGACATTATAACAATCAAACTCATTATCTCAGGATTTACTCAACATTATTCCGACAAACCAAATTCAAGCATAAAAATGCATTTGCGGTAAAACCAAAAATTTATATCATCTCAACACAATCAAATAAATATTTCAATGAATTAAAGAGAAGTGGCTGGTGAATAATAAAAAACTTTGTTACTCTAATTGTAATTGCTAACATAAAAAAATAAAATAAAATAAAATGAGCCTTTAGTGACCCTGCTGCAGCTTTCAAAATGGAGAGAAATTAAGGATAGAATTTAAAGAACAGAAAAGAAAGGAAAAGATAGAATATCACCCGTCCACTTGCATCGTTCCGAGGCCGAGAGCCGGACGGCTCCAAGCTTGGGTCTAACGCCTCCTCGCTACCAGTCTAGAATCCTTTTTTCAAACTCCCCCGCACTCCTCAGTCGGCCCATCACCACTTGCATCTTTCGCGTAAATACAGCTTCCAACGAAGTAGTCCCTCGGCGCGCCGTGAATTGCCGATGGTAGAAATGCGGGGGAAGGCTACAGGTTGCATTCTTGAACTCTGCAAATTGTTATACAATTTATTCTTCACCCCTCATCTCGTTCTTGCTGATTAAATTTAATTCACGACGTCCTGGTCATCCACTTTATGATGTATCCTTGCGCACCTTCCATCTGTTATTCTGAGATTTCTCCCCCCGTTCGAAAAATGGCGCGCAGCGGATATATCGGGTTACAGACAGCGGTCAGCAGAGGTAGCGATAAGAACTTGTTACCAAGCACAGATTCAGTTTTGGGGAAAAAAAGAAAAACAATGAATATTTCTAATACTTTTACTATTTATCCATATTTCTTCAACCTTTGAAGTAAAATTCACCAGCCAAAAATACGTACCAGCCACTTACAAGGTTTATAAATCAGATTAATTAAATAATAACAATTGGAACAATGAAGCCAAACATGATGATCTCCCCCAATTTAATTTTTCCTAATGTCAAAACATTTCGAGAAATTTGCGCACTATTCTCCAAATGCGATGACATTAATCAAATAAACGAATATTTGATCACCACAAGTTTAACCATCAAGTATATTTAGCAGAGGCTTCATAAATTGATTAAAAAAAAGCACAACCGTTAGTAAAATTTAATTACTTAAAAACCCGAGATTAAAATAAACGTTAATTATTTATAAACTCTTAATTATCATCACAACACATACAAAGCTACATAAACAATATATACATATACAATGCACAAAACAATACATGAATTACGAACACAGAAGTTGCAAACATTTAGCCTTAAAAACAGTAAAGGGCATATTAAAAATATTAAGGTCTTCTGAAAGATGGTTAAAAATTTATAAAATTTGTACAAAGAGAAATTAACTATGTAATTAAATTTCCTGTAAACATTTACAAATAAATGCCGCTCGCGAAGACATCTGCTCGGCACAGCAAGCTGAATGCAATTGTGAATTTCAACACAATCGATAATATTATTAATGACTTTATAAAAGAATAGCATACAGGACAGATCACGCCTGGATTTTAAACTGGGAATATCAAAAATGTTACGTAGGAAAGAGGGAGACAAATCCAGAGGACAATAGTAATTAGTTTTATAATATAAGTATCGCATAAATTTAGACTGTACCTGCTCTAAAATATTTATTTTATTATTATAATATGGATCCCAAATAAGATTGCAGTATTCGAGATTTGAGCGGACCAAACTGAAATATAAAATTTTAAGCACTTGTTCATTAGAAAAATCTCTAGCTTTACGTTTAAGAAAACCAAGCCTTAGAAACAATACCAACCATATGGCGGGAGAAGTCGAGTCTTGTGTCAAAAGTAATACCCAAGTCAATTACAGAATCAAAGCAAAAAAGTGGATGACCATTGATATGATATTGATAAATTAAAGGTTGAGATTTACGGGTATAAGTAAGAATACTACATTTTCGAATATTTAGATATAACCTATTGTTAATGCACCAAACATATAAATTATCAAGGTCGCTTTGCAAAAGGGCAGCATCAACATTTGAACGTATGAGCCGAAATAACTTCAGATCATCAGCAAACAAAACATAATCACTAAACTTTAATGCATCACATAGATCATTAATGAATAAAATGAAAAGCAAGGATCCCAAATTAGAACCTTGGGGAACACCTGACATATTGGAAAAGTCGTCAGAAACAGCACTGTTGTAATAAACATAAAGCATACGATTACTCAAGTATGAAAAAAACCAATCAACAAGATAGAGATGAAAACCGAAACTAGTTAACTTCCGCAGAAGTATACCGAAATCAATAGAATCAAATGCCTTAGTGAAATCAGTATATACAACATCGAGTTGATAGCCACTTTCGAAGGCGGACATAATCTTATTTGTTAAGCAAAACAAATTAGTAAGCGTCGACCGTTTTGGAATAAATCCGTATTGAGCAGAGGAAATTAAATTTTTAACCTGGTGATAAATCTTTTTATAAATGATAATTTCAAAAATTTTGGAAAAAGGACTCAAAATTGCAATAGGACGATAGTTTTTACAGTCACTTACATAACCCTTTTTAAAAACAGGAATGATTTTAGTTTGCTTCCAGACATCAGGAAAAGTATTAGTATTCAAGGAAAGATTAAATAAAATAACAAGAGGATAAATTAATAACTCAGCACAACCCTTCACGATAAAGGAAGGTACCTGATCAACCCCAACAGTTAAAGACGGCTTCAACTCCCTAATTGCTAAAAGCACATCCTCACAAGTAACACTGACAATTTTCACTAAATCACACAGGCAGTTCACAAAGGTATCAGAATTTCTGTCATATTCAGTGCTGGGATTATACACAGAGCTAAAATAATCGGCAAAAACATTGGCAATATCGTTATCATCATCATAGCACACATTATCGTAAGACATTTTATTTGATGCGGGTTTGTCTTTTTTTAAATACGACCAAAACTTTTTAGGCTCAGAAGCAAGATTGTTTTCCGTAAGTATGCAGAGTAGTCCCTTTTGATGTTATTCTTCAGAAGTGTTCTCAACGATTTAAAATTCTCGAAGATGTTCGAATCTCCACTTTTTAATGCAAGTTTACGGATTTTATTTTATATTTTATTAATCTCTTAGTTTCACTAGAATACCAAAAAGGAAATTTATTATTAAATGATTTAATAGGAATAGTCTGATTGAATACTTCGTTTAAATAAGTATAAAAACTAGAAACAGCTGAGTTAACATCAAATAATTAAAAAAATTCCAATCAATTTCAGAAATTAAATACCACATATTTATAAAATCAGCTGATTTAAAGTCGTATTTACTATTACTAAGACTACCCCTACCAACACGGTTAGGTACAAAATGTACATCAATAGATAGAGCAGGATGATAGTTATCCTCAGAAACCAAAGGTTTATCACTATGCATAACTGAAATATCACAGAACTGAACATTAGATAAAATCAAATCCAAATATTTGTTATTACTATTGTGTACAACATTTAACTGGCTCAGATTATAGAGTTGCATAAAGTTAGATAACTCTCGAACAGTAGGATTAACACAATTTTCATTAGTTAAATCATCAACAATAGGTAAATTAAAATCACCACAAACAAAGATATTATCGTAGGAACTAAACTGCACAAAGCAGTCAAAAAACTTAACATACGCATCATAACTAAAAGTAGGTGGAAAATAAATTACACATAAAAGTAACTTCTTACGGTATTTCAAATTAACCGAGATCCAAATCACTCCAGCTCCAGATCAGGAACGTGAATTTGAACAGCTGAAAAACATTTCTTGATAGCAATAAGTACACCCAGAGCCTGACTAAGGCAGGGGCATATGGGGCAGTTGCCCCGGGCCCCCACATCAGAGGGGGGCCCACAAATCGAATAGAAATTTTATTTTGTTTCCTTCTTTAATGAACTTTTTTTAAACAAAATATCAGTACAGTGTAAAATCCGTCCGTTTTATGTAAGTTTTTTTATTAACCTATCGTATGAACACAAAAAATCTATATTTCATAAATCCATGGCTTTCTAGGGCGGAATTTAGCTGAATTCCGCCCTAATGTCAGCAAGGATATGCATTTTTCGCAGCTAGATGACAAAGTTAACAATCAGAAAACTCACGGAAACAATCAGAAAAATCATGGAAATATAACGGATAAATTTAAATAGCATTTTTGTCAAATTTTGGCTCTTCAGATGTGCCCTTTCAATGATGGACATAGAATTGTCAGAAAATCAATAAAATGGACAGAACGATATTTCGTCTGACCATTGGAGGGGGCTATTTTAGGCTATTTTATAGCTATTTTGGGTTCTAGTCAATTTTCTTGTTATATATCTATAATGAGGTGAAAATTTAAATACCTCCATAAAGTTCGGTTCTTCATTACTGAAGTAGTGAAGCAGAGGGGGGGCCCCCAAAGAAGTTTTTGCCCCGGATCCCAATTAGGCTAAGTCGGGCCCTGAGTACACCGCTACCACGCTTACAAATACTCGTTATAGAATCACGATCTCTCCTAAACACAAAATATCTATTATCAAACAAATCTGAAGAAACAATGTCGCTACAAAGCCATGTTTCAGTCAAAAAAATAATATCGTAATCCTCCGAAGCCACAGAACAAAAAATGTCGGATGCCTTGGTTCTCAAACCACGAACATTCTGATAGAACATAGAAAGTCACCCATTAGAAGAAATATTTGATAAAGATGAACTATTATCTTTATCAAATAACTTTATCGGACTAACTATCGTTACAATACTTATGTTACAATAAAACCACAATTATACTAAGTTATATAAAATTCAATTCTGAAAATTACAAGAAAATTCAAAGTTAGACTATGTACTGAACTTCATTGGTTTTGAAAACAAGTTAAATTTTTTTGTCGAGAGAAAAATACCTCTCCCTTGAAACCAAATTACGCCAACGCGTCAGAAAAATGGTGTCCGTTGGGGTCGCGGCGGAGTGTTGCTCTACGTAGCGTTATCTGTAGGAGTCACAAGCTCACTACTGCAGGTAACAAGTAATAATCACACCTGGGATTATTTTATTTAAAAGCTTTTAATAATGGACATCACGTTACACGAGCACATCACGACTGACTACAGGCATGCAAGTAATACATCCACGCGTACTTAGGCTATGTACACATGAGAGCGTTGCAACGCGCGTTGAAGAAATACAACTGATCAAATGATTGCGTACACATGCAACGCTTTCTTCTACTAGAAGGCGCGTTGCAACGCGCGTTTGGAGAGTTCCACGCAGATCGCGCGACTGCAGCGTGCCTAGAGTTCCTTTGTGTTGAATTAGACCGTACACTTGGTTTGCGTTGAGCGCGCGCTTTGGGGCAGTTGACTACTATTTTTTGACATGCATATTTCTATTTTTTTTTTTACAAAGTGCAGAATAAATAAGATATAAGAAATACATGAATTTTTCAAAATAAACTTATGCGAAATTTTCAAAATGTTATTTTTAAAATTTTTTAAACATTTGAATTAAAATAGGGAGTTTGGTGTTACATGAAAGATATTAGTGTCCAATATACTAATGTATATTTTTTATTTTATGATTTTTGTATTTTATTCTTTTTCTGATATAGAACCACAAATATACATTCCCTGAGTACACATTATAAATTTACATTTCCTTAAATTTTCTCTCCCCTTTCTATCTACAGATATTTTTTTAATGTAACTACACACATAGTGCACACATGGGTGATGTTGATATGCTACGATTGATCTATGACAGAGACAGAAAATCAAAAAAGGGGTGGCATAGACTCTTTTTTGCTATGCTGGAATTAGCATGTGTAAATTAATACATAATATATACCGAAAAACATGAATCAGTCTCCCTGTTAGAGTACAAAATTTGTGTAACATTTCTGTCAAATCGAGATCTCTGCAAGCTTTGTGCACAAAGAAAAGTTCAATCTAAACTTCATTCAAAATGCTGCATATGTAATTTTTTTTATGTGTAAATTTAAAAAAATAGTTTAATATAATCAAAGTTAAATTTTCATTATATTTAAAATTGTTCTGCGTTTCATAATAATTATATAATTTTTTAAACATTCTGATTAATTCTCAGTTTGAAGATTTTTGTAACCCTATAATACTGGCGGTACTTTAAAAGTACCACTTCAATTAACTAGTGGTAATTAATTAAATTTTAAGAAAGTGAGTAATTTTTTACATTTATTTGTTAGTATTGAATTAACATAAATAAAAATTTACTTGAGTTTTCGTCTATTAATTCATAATTTGGTACATAAAGGGTACATAATATAGAAAATGTTTTCATTACTCAATGTGATTACGAGTTTTTCTTCTGGAGAAATGCTATCCCTTACAACGTTCTCACTAGGAACCAGGTCATCCTTAACTATTTCTAATAACTCGTCAAAGGATGCAATCGACATTCTTAAATATTTAAAAAACTTGGGCTCATGTTTTCTTAGATTCGGGTAAAGTGTTACAAAAGAACCGTGAGTCAATCTGTCATTTAAAATCGGATGTACCCAGTATTTTCTTTGCCTTCGTCTTTGTGCTTTATACCTACGGTACACAATCCAAACACATGCTGCCTCTTCAACTTCCATAGCTATACTGGCGGTCAACGTGGCGTTAACGCTACTATAGTGTACACATTCGGTTTTTCTAACGCGCGCTTTAACGCGCGTTGCAACGCTCTCATGTGTACATAGCCTAAAAAAGGTAAAATTTCTCCGTCTTTTTGACAGTTAAAAGAATAAAATACAGTAATAAAATAGTCCATCCAATCAGCGCGAAGTAGCATCCTTGAAGACTCCATTGCGTCATCGCGAGATCGCTGGTGGGCAGATCCAACATCCTCCCCCTCTTTGAGTCAACTTCGCTTTGACTCAGACACATAGAATCCGGTTGAAGAGATCAAGTTTCTCTGGAACCTTGATGACACGTCCAAATCTAGATACTCTATGCAAGACACCCCCAGAAGCATTCGAAGACTCATTTAGATCTGAAAGCACATCACTAGAAATAGAAGAAATAGGGTTAGAAAATGAATTGTCGTGTAAAGGATCATTGGGGGGTATCTCTCAACTGTACTTCCAAAGGAAAAACCCGCTGAATGGTACGCAACAGCGTACCAGATTGAGTTTTCAGCTCCACAGTTCTTACTTTTCCGTCTTTCCCAGGAATCATCCGTATGACCTTAGCCAAGGGCCAATGTATCCGTTTTTTGACGTCATCACCGATGAGGGCAATTTCACCTAGCCGCAGTTCTGACAATGGACCCCTTAGAATCTTATCCTGTACTAGGAGACCAAAATATTCTTTTCTGAATCTATGTCCTTAATCATTTAGCAGCTTTTGGCGATACCTAACCCTTTTACGAAGATTTTCTGAATCGCGTAAATCAATATCGGGAATATCCAAGCTTCGATTCTCGATGAGAAATATGGCTGGGGAAAGAGGAACTAAATCATCAGAATTTTCGGAAAGATAGGTGAGCGGTCTAGAATTAATTACCGACTCGCAGTCGCACAATACTGTCTGTAACTCCTCGGTCGTAAGTACGGCGTTACCGAGAGTCCTTCTCAACAATTCCTTTACCACCCGTACTAACCTCTCCCACCAGCCGCCCCACCAAGCAACTGTGGGAGGATTAAATTTCCAAATTATACGTTGCGCGGCTGTAAGTTTCAATACTTTTCCCCAATCAATGTTACCCAGTTCTCTTTGCGCTCCTCGGAAGTTGGTGCCATTGTCCGAATAAATGACTCTCGGTCTCCCCCTTCTGGCCACGAATCGTCTCAAGGACAACAGGAATGTATCAGTGGACAATGAGGAAGTCAATTCCAAATGAACAGCCCTATATATTGCGCATGTAAACAAGACGATCCACACTTTTTCATTACCCTTCACGTATAAAGGCCCTGCAAGGTCCACACCTACAACCTGAAATACCGCAGCGTCATTAACACGATCGCCCGGCAGGGACACTGGTTCACAACCAGGAGATCTAGTCTTGTAACGTTGGCACCTCATACAATTTCTCACAACTTTCCTGACCGTTCTTCTGCCCCTCACTATCCAAAACCGCTCCCTTAATATTCCGAGTAGGATTTGTACCAGCATGGCAATTTTGTAGATGATGGTATTCAATCAGACGTAGGGTAAAAAGGCACTGACCAGGTAGAATAATAGGGTAAATAAACTCGGGATCGTCTGACCGCTCTGTAATACGAGTCTTCACACTCTTTATACCCTCTCCGTCTGCAAAGACATTAATATTGGGAAACGAGTTTGCGGAGGAAAAACTTATTTTGAACAATTTTTATAAGAAGTTTTTCGGCGTGCTCTATCTCATAAACAGACAAATCTCCGGTCTCACGAAATTCATGTTTTTTCTTTGCGTTTTTCGTAAACCGCAACATCCATCCGACCAATCGAATAATGGACTGAAAATTTGAAAACCCAGTGGCATACCAAGGCATTTCCTCATCAACTGAATTCAGATTACATAGCCTGACCTTTCTTTTCTCTCGCTCTACTTCAGCAGTTTCGTGAGCCAGGTGGTCTATGGGCAAGCTGCTAGGGGGTTCAAGGAGCCAGGAAGGACCCTCCCACCAGAGACTCTGAAAAAAGACGAGGGGAACTGCCTCTCGAAAGTAAGTCTGCAGGGTTAAGATTACCTGGTACATGACGCCAAAATTGTGAAGGAATCAGACTATTTATTTCATTTGCTCGATTCGCAGCGAAAACCGACCAGTCACCACGATTTTTAATCCACCATAGTGCAAGCATAGAGTCGCACCATGCAATAATTTTCAAATCAGGCAGATCTAAAGCGGCGTACACAGAGTGTACCAGTCTTGCGCCAATAGAGCAAGCCATCAATTCCATCCGGGGAATAGTTAATGTTTTCAATGGTGCTACCCTGGATTTTGCTCTAATCAACTGAATTTTGACTCCTAAGGGTGTTACAGTTCGTATGAAAACACAAGCACCATAGGAATTTCCACATGCATCGACGAAAAGATGCAACTCCGAATTCTCATTTATTTTGACATAACGTGGGATATCAATTTTCTCAAGGTATTTTACTTCGTCCCGCCACTTCCGAAAAGCTCTCTGAATGTTTTCGGGCAAGGGGTCATCCCATTTTAACCTCACAGTCCAAGCTTCTTGTAGTAATATTTTAGGTAACAAAGTTGTCGGACTCAAGACACCCAGGGAATCGAAAATTTTATGCACCATGGCCAAAATATTACGTTTACTAATCACATCCACATCTATGTAATTAAGATTACATTTCAATGTATCTTTATCCAAATCCCATAAGATCCCAAGAAGTGGAGTTACACCTGAGCTACGAGAAATATAACGACCAGGAACGTTACTTTCCCATCCTCGTAAGTTGAAACATCATCGAGCTTTTACCTCTGTTGCTTTAACTATGAAATTATCTTGCTGTTTGATATTGTGAACCCCAGTGACGTAATTGTCCACGTAAAACGAGTGTTTCAATTTTTGGGTCACATCGTCAAACTCGGCAGGTGAATTATCCAAGAGATGGTCTATAGAGGCAGAGAGTTGGAATGGAGATGAACAGATTCCAAAAACCACTCTGCAATGTCTAAAAATCATAGTTCCTTCAGATTCAGGGTTTCAGATTTAAATGGTAGTGCCAATTCATATTGCCCATCAGGCAGTATCGTTAAATCTTTCTTAAATTGCCTAAGGGTTTCAGAGTGAGTAAGTTTACGTTTAGCATCCTCAATTGGATATGTAATGCCAATGGTCTCTAGATTCCACAGTTCTGTTACACTAAAATTATCACAGTGCAGTGATACCACATTGTTACACAAATTATTTTCCAGCAAGGCTGGAATAGTAACAACTGATTGTTCTTTACACATATTATTTGTCTTGCCTATCACAGTGTTTCCGAATTTAGTTTCTACTACAGTTCAGCTTCAAAAAACTGCCAGTTAAAATGTTTCCAATAACATCTGCTCCTAAGAGCAATTCAATGTCATATTTCTTAACCTCTAAATCCGACAAGGTAATATTCCTTTCTTTTAATTTCTGTAACGTATGAAGATCAACCACTTTGGGGACGAACCCACATATTTTGCCTTGAGATAATACCTCAACAGTACGGCCATAAGTGCCTTCAAAATTTCTTAAATAAACCTCAAAAACAGGGTGGGAATGAGGACTCGTCTCTCTCCCCCAAAACAAACCGTGGAAAATGCAGCTGCAGCCTAAGTCAAAACAAACCAAAGATTTGACAACTCGGTCTGAAAGATAAGACCTCTGGGAACCGCTGTCCAAAATCGCACGAACTTTAAGCTCTCTATTCTTATATATTATCTTCAAAAAAAGCGTTTGCAAATATACATTTTCATTAAAGTTAGATTGGTTGGATAGTACGTTACTAGAAACAACACTAATTTCACTGTCATTTGACTGTACAGGTTCTCTTTCAGCGCACATAATTGTATAATGGTTCTTATCACATTTCAAGCCTTTAACCCTAGTCTTTGCATGAACGGGAAACATGGCCCAACCTCAGACACCGGAAACAGGCACGCTTCTCCGCCAAAAGTTTTCGTGTGTCGTCAAAAGACATTTTTCTAGCCGTAAAACATTCCGCGGAATTATGGGATTTCTCACAAAAAATGCAATGTAAATTCCTCTTACCTGTATTATCTTGAAAATTAATCAGGGCTGCGGCTGTAGCGCAATCTGGTTCATCATGGTGAGAACGAGGATGAATAGAACGTGAAGCTCCCAACCCAGTACGAGCGAGCTTAATCATTTCTTCACTCTGCACTTCGTTGCGAAGAAAACACAATAATTTATCCAAAGAGCGCGCACTATCTTGTGTAGAATCTTCCATGGAGCGGCTTCTTTCCCACGCACGAAGTACAGTCTCTGGTAAGCATGATTCGACAAGTGGCTCCAGGAACTTAGCAAATTTTTCCTTCGTGCGACCAAGGCTGTCGAGCGCCATGAGTTTACTTTCTAATAAATCATACAGTTCAGCTAAATCCCCTTTAATACGGCCTGCTGCATTCCTCATTACGATGGAAAGCAAGTCTCTTACATATATTTTAATCAAAAGTTCATCTCTGCCGAAACGCTGTTGCAGCTGCGAAATTGCTTTCGTATAATTTTCTTTCGTCGGCGGAAAGCTAGTCACAAGTCTTGCAGCCTTGGAATCAGGCACCACGCATTGGAGCAAATATTGAAATTTGTCTTCATCGACAATGGTGTTATCCTTGTGAATTTTGTCAAACTGTGACCAAAAGGTAAGATATTCTTTAGGATCTCCACTAAATTTTCGAAATTAGATTTTCGGAAGCTTGAACTTTCTCTTTTCAACTTGAGTTTCTTCGGGAACAGGAGTTAATATCTTACTGTCATTTTCCAAAAGTGAACAAATTTGAGAGAATTTATCAGGATATTCCTCCGCTTTGAGGAAATCCTCCGAATACTGACCTTCATCGCCTTTTAACAACAAATCCGAGATTTCCTCCTGAGCTATTTCGAGACGTAAAAATTTGTCCAGGATCTGTTTAAGCAACGCATTGCGATCTTTATCTGTTAAACTTCCGCTTTCGTTTTGATGGGTGATATTGTTAAAGCACACAGTAAACGCTGCTCTTAATGATTTGCGTTTCGCTTTTAAAACGTCGATATCCATCGTTTACGTAAAAAAAAAATGTCGCAGAGGCCAAAACTATGTAGGAGTCACAGGCTCACTACTGCAGGTAAAATGTAATAATCACACCTGGGATTATTTTATTTAAAAGCTTTTAATAATGGACATCACGTTACACGAGCACATCACGACTGACTACAGGCATGCAAGTAATACATCCACGCGTACGTAAAAAGGTAAAATTTCTCCGTCTTTTTGACAGTTAAAAGAATAAAATACAGTAATAAAATAGTCCATCCAATCAGCGCGAAGGTGCATCCTTGAAGACTCCATTGCGTCATCGCGATATCGCTGGTGGGCAGATCCAACAGTATCGCTACATCAAATGCCCTCTGTTCGAAGTCACCGTTGGCTTCACCTTCACTCTCGTCTGAGACGTTTACAGGTTCTTTCAAAACCAGTTCAACAATCTGGTGATCGTCTAAAATCCAATTGTCGAGCACTGTGACGTATTATTAGAACAACTTACACTCTACTATACTGTACCAGGTAGCTTTCCGCTCTCTTATCACCCATTTCGTCCCGAGATTTGGTTATGTTTAGACAGACCTTATAAAATAAACTGTGAAATCACACGTAATAAGTAATATTTACGTAATCACATGTTATTATGTAATTTAAGTTTACTTTAAGAACGATTTCGCTTAATCCTAAAAATTCGTTAATCCGAAAAGGGTTTGGTCACAATCATTTCGCATTATTAGGACTCTACTGTAAAAGGCTTTATAATAGTAAATGCTTATTTTCTTGGTATTTACTATTCAGACATTTTCTATAAAACACATATAAATACCCAGGAATATAGTAAAAATTAGAGAGCTTTGGAAATTTTGCACCATAAGGAAAAACAACCAAAAAGAAAGGTCTTTATCATTCTAATCAGAGAGGTAAAAAAGGAAAGATTTCTAGCGACTGTAAACTGATAAAAATTGGATTCACTAAAATAGAGGGGGAAAAAGATGAGGAATTAAGTTAAAGTGAGACAAATGGTTCCAATTATGGAACATACGCTTCCCCAAAATTGATGAAAAAAAATGTGGCCGACTTCGCAGAAAGTATTTTACCGGGAGCAGATATCGCGAATAGGACAGTGTCAAGCGGATAATCAATTTTAAAATAATTTAATTCGCACTTCGGCGATGTGGCGAAGAAAAAAAAATTATCTTTTGAAGTCGTTGGTTTTTATTGCATTAGCAGCTTGGAGATTAGATGAGAAAATCTTTTTAATTAGTTTAGGGAAGTTTTTGAACATACACAAAAACACGAATAAAATAAGGAGAAAATTTTTAAGCTTTTAATATTTAACGCATTTTCTTTGTAGTAAGCCTTTTTTATGTAAGCTGCATGACTCAACAGTTGGTCAAGTAACTTATTTCTTCCTCTAATTAATACGCAAAAAAATTCACGTAAAACATATAAAAATAAAATAACACCCTTTCAGTTTAAAAAAAATAGAAAAATTATTTTTATTATTCCTCATAATTATAACTAGCTTCTTAAATAGATCAATATCCATGAGTAAAAAAATAATGATAAAACTAACACATATTTTGTCAATGCGTAAAACCAAAATCTTATCTGAAAATTTCTTTTACAACATCAATTTTTAAAAAAAACGGAGCTTTATATGACAATTAAAGCATCACCACTTTTCTGTTGTTGTTGCTTATGCCACTTGACAGACAGCAACATCAGATCAAGTCCCGATGGATATGGGCGAAGATGCGGCTTCTATTTTGGTTTGGAGCGCTACGGTCAACTTTTTGCTACACGAGGGCTAATTTGACCGGGACCTACAGTTTAAAGCCGATTCCGAACGGCTACAAACATCCATGCCAAGAGTGGGACTCGAACCCACAGCATCTGAACCGAATGCCAGCGCCCTAGCCATTCGGCCATCACCTGGCGTACTTCCGTGGCGTTAATTTGACTAGCTTCTATTTTGACCGGCACCACAAGGGTCGCAGTTCGACTTGGCCAAAGGACCAGTCTCGTAATTTTGAACTTAGTCAAGTGACGAGACCAGAACACTTGACCCCGCACTTCCGGGGGTAATTTTGAGAACTTGGAGGACATTACAGCTACGACAGATTTTACATGCACCAGCCGCCATTAGTGTACACGGCAGTGGATTTGTCAGCGACGAGCATCGAACCAGTGACTTTCAGATGACTAGACAGCAGCCCTTGCCAACTGGGCCACTGCGACCACACTTTTGTAAAAATTAATTGTTAGGAACGTTTCTATTCCTCCTCATAGGCTTAAACTAACTAGGACTAAAGGTCAAATTTAAGAGGGGATTCATATTGGCAATATTATAAAACTTCATTCCTATTTTGCTTTTTTCTTGGTATTTACTGCATTAAACGTACGAAATTTAGGCGTTCCGAGAGAGTGTAAGTCAGCAGAAATGACTCAAGTGCTACAGCATTCATAATTATCACCAAACATTGCAATCGTTTGTCTAAATTGTAAGTAAAAAGTAAAAAGCTTTAAAATAGTACATACTTATTTTCTTGGTATTTACCCCTCAGACAGACAATACAAATTCACGAAACTTTTCAAACTATTAACCAAACTGTTCAAAACAGAGCAAGCTGAATATAAAAAAACTTTATTTAAAAATGTAAAGAATGACAACCTCGCATAAAAGTGGAAAAAAATTAGTGAATTTTTTTTGAGGGGATATTTAAATAAGTCAATTAACTTTCAGAATCTTATCATAAGCAAATGAGTATCGACATTCCGAGTATGATTTTAACAGGGTCTCTTTCGTAGAGGATTACCGCGGGTGGGAAGAATTAACTGCTAATTCTTCCATGAGGAGCGGTTTTAAACTAGATGGAGAAGTAACGGAGAACGCAAACAAGATATTTACAAAGGATAATCTTCTTCGTAGAGGATTTACCGGCGACAGAAGAATTAACTGCTAATTCTTGCAGCAGGAAAGGTTTTAGACTAGATGGAGGAAATGCAATGTAGAACGCAAACAAGATATTATATCACAGAAGAACAGATTGAAAATGTTAAAGGGTAAATTCGAAGTACAAATGGATTGAAGAAGAGGTGAAATTTGCTTGATGACTAGAAGAGAAAGAGGTACATTTTCACTGCATATCTTCCTCAAAAGTATTAAAAAAGACTTTAAAAACAATATTTAAAACTAAAATGCTGTAAACTTGTCAATAAAATTCTCAAGTGAAGGGGTATAGCGGTTTTTAGAACATTTTGAATAAGTCCATCCATATATATTTATATGCACCATAATAGGTATATAAAAAATACGGTACTTTTCAAGATCCTCTTTTTAAATTTTCAAACGTACTCAGAGAAACTGATTTTCAAATCTGAGGTGTCTTGGTAGCAACTACTGAGGTATCACGTTCAAAGAAAAAGAGGCAAAGAAGCAATATAATGTTACTATCTGAAAACCCGTGCTTCGCTATGGAGTACATTCAAATTAAATACAACGGTCAATGTATGCAATTAATGCCAAAAAAATGTATTTATAAAAAAATCGTAACGGATATTTTTATAGGCAAAATAATGTAGAAGAAAATATTAATTTGTATGTTTAATATCCATAAAACATACTAACTCGAATTAAAATCTTAAAAAACTTCCATCTCAATTAGTCTAGAAGTTAAATTTTATCTTTTACTGTATTTTAATATTTTTTTTATCAATTTATTTCGTTGTTATGCACGTGACGGAAAATTAATTTAAAAATCACAAAAAGAAAAGAAACCACTGGATCAGCATTTAATAAATCTATATATATATATATAAATGAATATTTGTTTGTTCGTATTTTATGCGTTGTCGCACCGTTCATCCGATTGCGATGAAGCTTGGTCATATTGCTTGAACTTGCGCGAAGGTTATAGACTGTTTTCATCCCGCTACGACTTTCCATTCCCGAATTATGTTAGAACAAGTTTGCGCGGTATCAACGGATATTTTTCTCCAAAGCCATTGTAACATTTCATTGTTGCCAGTTAAATTATAACATTTCGGTAAAAACAAATAGACATGAATAAAAAGCGTGATTTATTCATGTATTGGCGCATGCAAGAATGAATTTGATATATTATTTTCATATACGTGGCAACGCCGGAATATTTCTTTTTAAAAATGAAAATATAAGGATGGAAGGTCATTCATTTTCAATGAATGTGTTATCTATCCATTTCATGAATTGAAACAATCCCAAGTTACCTGTTCAAACTCAAATATACTGAAGGACACGTTCACTTAACTAGAAACACGTGCGTTTAGCCTTGACGCAATGATTTATATAACTGAAGTGACATTGAAACACAGCAGATGATTTAGTTTTGAGAAAGAATTAAAATCATGAAATACGTGTATATTATAATTAAGAAAGTCTGAAAGTGTCATTGAAACGTAGCAGACGATTTAGTTTTGAGAAAGAATTCCGAGCATGAAATACGTGTACATACTTTTTCTATAATAATTATCATATTTGCTGTGTTTTAATATTGAATGTGATCTCAATCCATTCAAGCATTATTGATTCTTTTTCTATAATAATAAATCCATTCAAACGTTACTGACTAGCTGTAAACTAAAGCTTTAAAATGTCCAAAAAGAGGAGAGTAACTTTTAATCCTGCAGAAGTAAGGGCAAAATGTCAAAGATTGTTGAGAAATGCCCAATGTGATGAAAAAAAAAACAGAAGAGTGCGAAGCCAACAGAATTCGAATTGCAGTTAGACGAACACAAGAATCTGAAGAAAAACATTCCGAAGCGCGCGAAGCCAACAGAATTCAAAATGCAGTTAGACGCACACAAGAATCTGAAGAAAAAACATTCCCAAGAGCTCGAAGGCAACAGAATTCGAATTGTAGTGATCCGAAGCAGTGAGACTGATGAAGAAACTTTTAACGCGTCGAACATACGATCGTCTTCGAGCTTCAACATCGAAAGGAGAGGAAAGCGATGAACAACGACAGCACCGACAACAAACTAATGCTATTTGCTACCGCAAAAGAATTTTAGCGAAAACTTTAGAACATCATAACATGAGGCTAATCATTGAAAAAATGTAATAACAGAAACTGAATCCCGAGCGAAGCCGGGTAATACATCTAGTTAAATTCTAAAAATCAATCTTTAAAAATTCACCAAAAATCAAAAAATGGAGGTAAATAATCGAAAAAGATTTCATTTTAAAGGAATTTTGTGGTCTTTCTCGTGAAATAAATTTTATAACCCTCAAATTATTATTTTAAATGCAAACTTTAAAAAAGTTACAAAAACAGCTTAAAAATTTAATTTTAAAAAATCTAACAAAAATTTTTCAAAAATTTTTCTTAGTGCACCCTTACACTATAAGAAAAATCGCCATGCAAAATTTCCGCACTTTAGGTCCAGCGGTTTGGTCTGTGCGTTATCTGTCAGTCAGACGGAACTGATTTATATACACTGAAGTGCCACTGAATTAGGGATACCTACCTAGTAACGAGTTGGGCCTCCTCTGGCCTTGATAACGGCTGCCACACGACGAGGCATAGATTCAACAAGTTTCTGGAAACGTTCCACGGGAATGGCTTGCCAAATATTGGCTAAAACTGTCCATAATTCAGTAAGGTTCTTTGGTGCTGTGTGATGGCCTTTCACGCCTTGTTCCAAAACATCCCAAAGATGCTCAATAGGATTTAAGTCTGGGCTTCTAGGTGGCCAATTCATGGCAGAGAAGTCAGAGGAATGCTCATCCAACCAGCCAGTAGCCAACCGGGACTTGTGAGAGGTACAGTTGTCTTGCTGGAAAACTCCATTACCGTGCGGATAACAGAACAGCATAAACGGATGGAGGTGATCACCTAGCAACTCTACGTACCTAATTGCATTGAGGGAGGTTGGTACACGCACCAAAGATCCCAAACTGTGCCACGAAAAAACACCCCAGACCATGATTGAGCCACCATGACCTTGTACAGTTCCAGCCACGCATGCAGGATCCATGGCTTCATGAGCCTGACGCCATATTCTCAGCCTCCCGTCGGCGTTAAGTAGTCGGAATCGAGACTCATCACTCCATGCTACTCGTTTCCAGTCCTCTACACTCCAGTCTGTGCCCTTTTGCCCAGGCAAGACGTGCAGCCCGATGGCGAGTATAGAGCAATGGTACTCTCGTAGGTCGACGGCTCCCGAAACCCATACGGTGAAGCGAGCGTTGCACAGTCCGTTTACTGACTGTACGACTCGCACCGTCATTAAACTGGATGGTAATTTGAGCTAATGTTTGGCTTCGCTGGCTACGTACAATACGCCTGAGCCGTCTTTCACCACGCACTGTCAAGGCTAATTGTCCTTTGCAGTTTGCCCGATCGCTAGTTTTTTTTTCCACCATCCATGTATTCTTGGTATACTCTTGACACTGTCGACCTTGAAAATCCTAGCTGTCTGACGATTTCGGAAATTGAATGGCCCATGCGTCGCACACCTACGATTTGTCCGCGATCGAAGGCGTCTAAATCAGGCAGTTTACCCATACTGGCAATTCCAACAACTAATTCAAAACAACCACAGTACGTGCTATATATGCAGTTACCACAGCGCCCTCACTTGCACATACATGATGCGCAGTGCTACACAATTTGCATAGGCTTTGCTATCCCTAATTCAGTGGCACTTCAGTGTATATATAGATTAGTAACTAATAAAAATATAAAAATGCAATTGTAAGAAAATAATTTATACGTGTTTTTGTAGTCAAGGAAAAAGCATGGAATTTTAAAGGGAATAGCTTTCCCTTTACAATTCCTTTTCTCTGCGCTGGTTGAGTCATCTATATTAGAAATCTCCCCGTCAGTTTTCTACATGCCACAGTGTTTACAACCAAATTACCGTGTTGACAAACCATAGAAAATTGATATAATAACAAATAATGTGCATAAATCCATGTATTTCTTTAAAAATGCTTGAGAAAAGAAGAGGAACCGTCTATAAATACACTAGTTATCAAAAATTAATGAAAAATCACAAAAAGAGGGATAACACTTTCAAAACTACGCCAATCTGTTTAAAATTTGAATATGTTGTTAAGTAAAAGGTGCTGAACAATACTACATTATGCAAAATAGTGGCGCTGCAGTCGGAATACGTCATTTGCGAGGAGCATAAAAGTGCATGTCTCAGAGCAAGGCGACAATTGTCGCTGCGAGACTGAGATTAGACATCTGGCATAGCTAAATTGTAACAATGACCTCCAGGCATCATTTGACCAAGGAACTGCGATGGCGAGCTATTGGGAGACTGGAGGCAGGACAAAGTCATACAGAAGTGGCCAGATATGGCAAAATGTGAGTCCGTCTGTGGTTCATAGACTTTCGCAACAATTTCTAACCACGGATCCGGCATCCAGGAGGTTCAGCCAAGGACGGCCATACGCTACGACGAGTGCCGATGACCGATATTTGTCATTATGCGCACGAAGGAATCGAACCGCGACTCCGTTTGCAGATCCTCCCTCGCTGCAAGCTCTGGAAGGTTGGTATCAACGTCAACCATGCGTAGAAGGCTTCACGAAGATGGTTTTTTTGCGAGGCGACCAGCCATTTCCGCCCCGCTCACGTCACGCCATAGGCGGGAACGTTTGCAGTGGGCTCGCCAACATGTCCACTGGACTCGTGACCAATGAAGGGCTGTTCTCTTTACGGATGAGTCCATCTTACGGATGAGGCGTATTTTGATTTGGAGAGTATTTTGACCTGGAACTCGTTTTCATCCACCACACATCCGTGAAAGAGATGCATACGGATCAGGCAGTGTCTGTGTTTGGGGTGGTATCTCATTGGGTGGACGCGCAAACCTCCATGTCTTTCCCCGTGGAAATGTGAATGCTCACACCTATAAAGATGACATCCTTGATGCTTATGTGCGCCCATATGCCGATGCAATAGGTGATGCTTTCGTGCTACAGGACGATAACGCGAGACCGCACAGGGCTCGCATCGTGGATGCTTATCTTTAGCAGGAAACAATTCAGCACATGGAGTGGCCAGCTCGATCACCGGACCTGAATCCTATCGAGTATGTTTGGGACGCTTTAAGACGACGTATAGCTGCTCTCAATCCTCCTCCTAGGACCCTAGTCACTCTTTCTACTGCTTTGCAAGAGCAATGGCTCTCACTTCCTACCAAACTCAAAGACCGCATAATTGACAGCATCACACATCGCTGTATGTGCTGTATTGCTTCTGGGGGGGGGGGGGATCATACGCCATATTAAAGGTACTTTTCCTATACCAAACTGACACATCCGATTTGTTCATTGTATACATATGCTAGTTTCTATAACACCATAATTAGCTGGCGATTTCTTTTTATGCTATTTTATACCTGCCTATGTGATGTATAATGTGTATAAGTTTCAATAAATTCTACACGTAACTTTTTGAGTAATCGCTATTTTTGTGACTTTTCCTTAATTTTTGATAACCAGTGTATATAACAGGAAGGATGCCGGCGCTTGAAAAGTTAACTTTTTTTTCCGAAATTTCAAACATAATTAATTGTAAATATTCGAATGTATTTGTCATTATTTCATATGCTCTCTAAAGTGTAGGAACATTTTATTTAAAAGCTAAATGTAATTCTGAACGAGTATGGAGTTTTTTTTTTATCTTAATGAAAAGCGTTTCGTTCGAAGACATTTGAAGATTTTTACGTACAAAATTTGCAAATTTCACGTACACACAGGAGCAATCGGCGTTCTTATAAAAAAAAAGAGCAAAACTTTTGACACTAAAAAAGTTATAAAAATGCAAAATGTTTGTTAGGCGTGATAATTTTTTATAGGAATATTGTGTGTGTGTATGTGTAAGTAATACCAGGATAGATAAGCGTGTGAAGTTCATTTGGAGCCAAGGTTCTGCAGAAAATTTTGTTAAATAGATGCTTTCGCAAGATGTAAGTTCCGTCCCATAGAGACTCCTCTAAATACACGTAGACACACATACACATATATAGAAGGGCATTTACTCGGGATTTTACCCTGCCCCCCCCCCCCCCCAAAAAAAAAAAAAAAAAAATAAAAAAAAAAAAAAATCAAAGAGGAAAATATACTGTAGCATAGATTTGATAACATGCAAAGATGAGTTGATCTCTGTTTGGTTGTCAATGAAGAACATCTTCAGCATCATCTGTGAAATAGATGTGATTGCGTGAAGAGGTAAAGCTCTTTTTATTAAAATTTTGACTTGAAATGTTTTTCTTTTCTAAATTATAGCTTTAATTTATTTATTTATTTATTTATTTTTTATTATTATTATTTGTGTGTGTGTGTGTGGGGGGGGGGGGGTAAAGTCCCGAATGAATCCCACTGTATATATACGTGTGTGTGTGTATTTGGCAGTTTCCATTTAACGGATCTTTCATCTTGCTACAGCATCAATTTAATAAAATTTTTTGCAGAACCTTGTTTCTAAATGAACTTTACACACACACACACACACACACACACACACACATATATATATATATATATATATATATATATATAATGTTTACGTACTACGTATATCTGTATGTATTACGCATACGTACAATGTTTATATAGGGCCTGTTCACACTGCGTCCGTCAGCGTTACTCGTTTTGACATATTTTAAACCAATCACAGACCTCAACAATTTCGGAGATTTGTAATTGGTTAAACACATTTCAATACGCGTAACGTTGATGCTAACAGACGCAATGTGAACAGCTCCATACACTTCTCAAATTCCGATTTCTATAATTATCATTACACACGTCCCATATAATAAAAACGATTCTGTATCGTTCCACTGGAAAACTGCCATCAAGGTTTGAACTGAAAACGAAATAACAAGCTTACGAAGTGGCGGAACTGCGCGAATTGCTCGGGAACTCCCTGATAGCTGACCATATCGCGCGACTTCAATTGTGCCGATTTATCTATACTATAATGTTGAAATTAGTATGAGTCACGCGTCAAGGCCCAGCGTTGATTTTTATACGGGTGTTTTAACATTTCTCATCGTTTATAGTATTTTATGCTGCTGACATTTAAAATGAAGATTTTATTTGAAAATCGGCGTAGTACGAATACTTCCTGCGCTCACTAATCGTACAGTTATGTGAATACATTCATAGACGTGTAGAAAACATTTACAGACGCATAGAATTCATAGACGTGTGTTTCGAAGACAGAGTTTATAACAGTGATAATTCATTCTTCAGAAGCTTAGATTAGTTCCATTACAAATTAAAGCTATTTGATAATGAAATTGTTTTCGTTACACGTTGACTTCTGATCCCTCTCAAAATACTGAAAACCTAAAATAAACATCAATTACAGCAGTGCATCATGGGTGATAACTTTCTATATCTAAAAATTACCTTCCGTAGTATCATATGATCTTTAGTAATTCAATCACACAGGAAGGAGTGATTTAAGTTATAATCTGAAACTTCTCGTCATAATTAGTTTTACAATCAAAGCTAAATTTTTATACAGCCGTCAGTTTTATTTTTATATATTAATTTGAAAATGTTAATGATAATTGCCTTTTATTTCATTTGCAGTCATTGCTGCCAGCAAAACACCGTCTTTTGCCAGCTCCATAAGTGGAGAACGGCAACTGTCTCAGACTACCAGTAACTGCGCCAGTCCTTCCGTTGTTGATGGTCTAACAAGCGTCGCCATGGCCAGATCAGTCTCCTGCACAGCAGAATTTTCAGAGAAGGACGAAGATGAAGCGATTGCCAAGAAACCGAACCGAAAGCAAACTGTGTGATATTACTTAGAAAGTAACATATTTGTACTTGATGTGTACAGTTGGTCTAAAATTATTTTCTTCTTTCTGACATATTTGCGAAATTGTTAGGCAACGTTAAATGTATTATAGGAACGTTAAAAAAAGTTCTGCTTTCAAAAAATTTATAATTTGTTCAACTTCGATATACACTTTCTCATAAAACGTCACATATACTTGACTATTTCTGAAATAAGATTTCATAGAAAATTGAGTCCTTGTATAAAGTTGCAAGCTGAAGGCTAGCACGTGGTGTTAAATTTACATGTTAGAATTAAAGTGGATTAAAAAAGAGCATAACTATATATACTTAAAACAGTGTCGAAATTTATAGTCCTTGTATAGGTTGCAAGCTTAAAAGCAAGTGTGTATAGGTTGCAAGTGTTAAATTTACATGTTAGAATTTAAGTGGATAAAAAAAAGACATATCGCTGCATAAAATAAGACACTTCTACATAAAACGTCCTAGAGTAGCTCTTATCTTTTCGTTATAATCGTACTGAACAATAAGTTGCTAAAACCCCAAAGTAATAAATATTAATTATAAAAATCAATAACGATCTTATACAAGTATTTTCAATTTTATTGCAGCAGAATGGCTATATTTAAATTACTGATAACGATAAAGAGAATGACACTCGATTGATCACAGCGAAATTCACGAAAACCTTTAAGATGAGAATTTGCAAATAAAATAATTAGTGCGGTATATTTCCACCAGGCGGCATTGATGCGCTGATATACATTATATTATATATATTACAAAACACGATTATCAATATGTAAAAACCATTGTGTACAAAGAGTTGGAAACGTAATAAGACATGGTCCACAGTTCCTTGACGCATATCTCGGGTAGAGGCCGGAACTTGTGTTATCCCTGCCCCTTGAAAGAATCGGTCCTTCTAGCCGATACCCATGGCTTCCTCGGTCCTTGTAAGGGAAGACATCACTTTTTATGGAGGGTGCCATGAGACTTTCACGTGTGATCAGCTGAAATGTCACGCAAAACAGCAGGTCCTACCATGTTTTTTAACGCACCAACGCCACCTGTTGGCACTAAGACGAACTTTTTTTATCAGAAAATTCGCTTGTTTTTTTAAAAATTTTATCTTTTAAAATAAACCCTCCATTTCTTGATATATTCTGTCTCTACATCGTTCGGAATAACTTCTATTTTATCAGAACCATCCTGCATAATTCATTTTCCCCCTTAATACACAATACAACATTTTGATAAAAAATTTTCACTTTCTCAAGTACAAGAAACGAATTGGTATACTATAACAATCATAGCTTTTCTTTGTCGCCTATACAATTGTATTTATCTGGTTCAATTTTTCAGTCACTCTCTATTATATTTGTCTCAATATTTATTTGGAGCTTTTACCTTCTATTATTTAGCTCTAAATACTCTCAGCTTAAAATATATCCTAAATGACTGTTTTCCTCATGAATTATAATGCATGCAACTCATTCAATTTTTACCCCCCTCCCATCCCATTTGTTTTTGTCTAGTTTCGTCTCTCACTCCATACATCTTACTAACCTAAATAAATTTTTGGCGGCTAAAATTCAAACACGTTAATATGTTCTTCGTATCGTCGAAGTCCAACAGTCAAATTCGAGCTTGTTCTGCCGAATCTAGGCATCTTCCTTTACACTGCGTGTTTTCCATACGATCATCAATTTCTTACCTCAAGCTTCAACACACCATAGTTGTAAATAGTCACATAGTTTCCAGCTGGAATACAATTATTAATTACATTTAAGTATTAAGCTATTAATTATATATTGTCTGTTAGAATTGCATAAAAACTAATAGGAATTTATACAACGCTCGTTATTTTTCGAAATTTCAGATAAAATATCAGTGAATTTTCATCAACTCGGATATCCTTCACATATAACATAAATATGTAATGAGAGAAACAAATGTGACCCTTTAAAATTTGAAAACACTGTTTTGCCAAGTAGAAATATGCGGCATTTATAAATAATAATCGAATCTGATACTCAGATAAAATTATGAAAATATAACCTGGGAAAAGTCTCGACGATTTTTAATCACAGTGTCTGTAAGTGCATATTTTTTAATCACTTTTTAAGAAAATCTACTATCTTATGACCGGTTTCCTGCAATATTGAAGTTGCTTATAAGTTGATAGTAATAGTTTAAAAAGATAATTTTATACATTTTTAGCACAAGCTTTATAGACGCTTTATAAAATGTTCACAAGCACTAAGTGTTAACCCTAGCAAAAACTGTTACTTTATACAAATATTTTTTATACCTTTATTCCTAGATGTTATCGCATTTTTCTGTGATTATATCAGTTGTTTTCAAGAGATACTATGAAAATTACGCACCTTCTGGATTTCATCTTGCTTTATATTAGATAATACAAAAACTAAGGAGTTAAAAAAGTCATAACGATTGTAATAAAACCATTTCACCTCCATTTAAAAGTAGTACACTTAACTCTCCGTTCGAAACACTTATTTATCAACTAAACTAACAAATAATTTTCAACTGAAGAAAACCGGTATAACAATATTCTCGATATTTCCTTAACTACTAATATTATAATTGATCAACACCAACATTCCAAATCAGTATTACATACATTATGGGGCTATTTTATTAAGAACTATATTCTGATAGTTTTTTAGCTCCATTAACCCTAGAAAACCTCATCTGCAATCTTGAAAAAAATATAATACGAGCCGAGAATATTTCGTCTCTGTGTTATATACTGAGTTATGTTACCGCATAATGCAAATGAAATCACCATGATATTTTGCATCATTTCCAATGTTCAATGTTTTATGAACCGTGGGGTATGAATGTATAGTAGCCACAAATTTTTTTTTTCAAGATGTCTCTAGCATCTATGTGTATTACATTATTCAGTTTAAATTGCTTATGATAAAAGTAGCAATAAAAAAATTCTATTACCATTCAGTATTTTGTCAGAATGCAAGATAAGGCCATAAGTTTCACCCTCGATAAACATTTATCTTTTCGATTATTACACCAAAAATTGCTAAATTTGTCAAATTGGACAACCTTCCCATACTTGAAAAAAAAAAAAAAAAAAAAAAAAAAACTTTATCCTCACATAAGAATCAGGCTTTCAATATAAATGAAAATAAGTAAAATTATATTTGATAATGAGGACTTTTTAAAACCAAGTACACCAGTTGTCGCCCATCATTTGAACTTACTACGGTTATCATTTTCAAATGTCTATATGTGACATGAATCAGCGGTGTCTGTGATACTAACACTAAATTACACTTTTAATCGTGTAACAATGTGTTGTTCGTCTAAGAGTTGTTTGACTTTAAAAGGATCTTGCTCAAAGAGTTCCGTGTTTTTCATTAATACACGAAAAAAAGAGTTTTTTTTTCCTTTTTCTTTCTTTCCTGTCACATTCTGCATTGACGATTCAACCATAAAATTTCAAGAGAATACTCTTGAAGAAACGCCGTTTTTGAAATGCTCCCTTATAATTTGTTTTGTACGTACTTTTAAATACTTCGAAACACTTCCCTCAAATTCAACATTGTCAAGAGAGATTAAGACTCTTGACTTTCTTTTTCCCCAGATCACAAACACGCACTTCAGTCACTTCTTGCGTTAGGACATTTCTTTAAAGCGGCCGAGGAAAGCAAGACAATGGCCACATAATGTATTCCTAATACAAGACTTGATCTAATCTCTTGAGAATAACTTCATTGCATTTATAGTGGTCTCTCAATTAATGTTATTTTGAGAAGACATATCTACATGAATCTTTCATAAAAAAATCGTAAGTTTTCTACGAAACATATTTCACTGCGTATTTGTAAATTTCTGCAGAAATGTTTTGATTTTTTTTTTTAATAAACAACCTTGAGCAAAAAATTAAGGGATTTTGGTAAATCCTCTCTAAGATAGGAAACTCATAAAACATTTATAATTAATCGCTGTTTTCGAATTGTGCGGGTTAGCTATTGTAAGGTTTGGTGAAATACAAAATATTGTTTAAAATGATACTGAATTCACTTTGTTAAAATGAAATTAATTGAGTGACCATATTACAGTTCATACGATCATTGTAGTTGTTCAGAATTTTGAATGTTTGGAAAAAATTCATAAGAAATTTCTACTTGACTTATTGATGGTATCGGTGTACTTTCTTCAAAAGATGTGTTTCCAAAGATGTGAAAAAAAAATAGTGTTTCTTCCAAATAATGCTCAGCTTTGTATCTGTAGATAAACACTTTTGAATGCATAAAATTGTCTGATTCAATTAATACAAAACTGCAAACACAAAATGCACTTTTTAAAAACCATATTGACACTTTTTTTATAAATAACTTCTCATAGATTTAATTTAAAGTGTATCAAGGGTCTTGCCAATCCGAGTTGTCCACCACTGAACTCCAAACGTTCTTTGTAGTCAGATTGTTAGGAAAACAGATAACAAAACTTTTCTTCAAAATAACAAATAAAAATCAACGAAAACTGTTTTTAAACCTTATCGCAACATATTACAGATTTTAATAAAAATCCGAACTTTGTTTGAATTTGATATGAATTAAAATATATTCATGAAATAAAATTAAAAACTAAATTTATGTATCAAAAACATATGTATAATTAACCTTTATTGGATGTAATTACACAAATATAAAAGTCTAATTCACAAACATAAGACAAACAGCATGTTATATCTTGTTACCTTCGAGACTTACTTTAATACAAATATGCATTGTAATGTCCCATGTTAACTTCCACAAGCAATGATTTATTTTTTGCGAAAAACAAAAAATTTTGGTACTTTTCCGTTAGATGGGCGCAAGTTATATATCGCAAAATATGGCTCTTAAGTCACATTTTGTTTAATTAACTGTAACTCCCGTGATACGTGTATGTGAAAGAACAAAAGATATAAGAAAGCATTATTTTGTTCTTTAAGTAAATAATTAGATAGGAGGTCAAAAATCTTTAATGTCCTTCAAGATGTCTTCAAAAGGACCCTCTTTTTGTCGTCGCCTAAGAAATTCAGCCAAAATTGCGAATGGTGGCGTGCCGTTCCTCAGTGTTTTTTTCATATCTCCATACGGTGCTTCATCGCAACTGCTCAATCTTTTGTGCGAGTGTGAAGAAAGCTAATAAAGTTTGTAGTCAATTTGTTTCCAATTTTTATTCATGGGAATTTCGGGGTTATATAGGGGGTCTCTCATCTTTCTGGGTCTCTCAACTTAATCGTGCTCTCTCACATTATTCATACCTGTGGATCTATCATTTTCTTCCACCGTTTCGTGTGTGACAATCCTTCTTCAAAATTTTGTCCATCTATTACCTATTCAACTGATTTCCTAGAGTTGTTATGTTGGCGACTTTTCATACTTGCCACTGGCGATACTTAATAGGACGAACGCCAAATGCACCCGGCTAACGGAAAAGTACCAAAATTTTTAATCCATGAAACCTCGATAAATTTATTGGAAAGAGTCGACTATTTAAAAAAAAATATTTAAAAAGGTTTTAATAGTAATATATTCGAAAATCGGCTGTTTTACAGTAAGTGAACAAGTATTTTGCTCAAAGTTGGCTGACTTTCCCAAAGTTAAATTATTTTCCACATTTGATGATTATCACTGTACTTGGGGATCAGTATTGTAAGAGCATATATTTGCCAAGAAGCATGAAAATAAGTTTTAATAAGGTCAAGTTCTCATAATTTAAGACAAGCACAGCTAAGTAAACTTCAATGTGTTTTTAATATATCGAATCCTCGTTAGGCAATTTCAAAGAGTCACTTACCGAGATTGTTACAAGCACAACTTTTGTTGACAATTATAGTCACCTCTTACCTCATTATGATTGGATTATTTTGCTGACGAAAAAAATATAGTTAAGATGCGTGCAAGCGCATTTCGTCGTTTCCCATTGGGCATACAAAGAAAATCTCTAGAGAGTTACGTAGCTTAGTACGTTTTTTTTCTATACATCTGTTTTGCTTATAAAACTATATTCCCATATTGGTGATGGTCTGATTTTGGGAACAAAATGGCTAACCTCAATATGACGTATTTTTTCAGCTCTTTCAACAAAGCCGATAGTTAAAATTAAATTTTCATTTTAAAAAAAAGCTTCTGAAACTCTAAAAAAAGAAACAGAAACGCATTAGGAGAAAGCTGGATTTTTGTTAACTCGTGAAAGAAAACAAAAAGATGCGCTTTTATAAATAGAATTTTAAAGTAAAAATTTAAAAAAATAAACGCGATTGAAATTAATTTTTCAGAGTTTCAAAGTACGTAAACGGGTTCTTAAAAATGCGAGTTAATTTTCCACTAATCTTTTCTTTCAAAAAAAAAATAAAAATAAATAAATAAAATAATAATAATAATAATAATTTAAAAAAATTATTATAAGATTTTCCTAAAAAGTATCCCTCCCCCCCCAAAAAAAAGAAGATAAACAAACAAACTGTGGTTAAACATTCTTTAAATATTTTCTAAGTTTTAGGAAGCCTTCAACAACTGCGGGTGACATAGAAGTTCCTGAGAGTTGTAAATAAATTTAACTTTCGTTGAATATTTAAATGTTAAGATGGCCCCTAACAGTCCGAGATTAAAATTTATTTTCTTCAAATATTTTTTTAGTTAAAATCTTAAGAAACATTTTAAGTTTCTTTTTTTTTATCCTCTAAGGGAAAAACGTGTTTTTTAGAGTTTGTAGATTTTTCTAAAGCTCAAATTTTGAAAACACTACGCATGCGTTGGGCGAAAATACAGTAACCACCGCTTATAGTGATCAGTGGTTATAAGAATCAATATCGCGAAAACAAAAACAAATGCATTATTTCCATGTTAAAATTTTCGCTTTAAAGAATCAATCCACCGGTTTAAAGAATCAGTTTACACTCTTCGCTTTCCTTTCATTTTTCAAAAAAAGCCACTTCAACCCTCCAAAGGCACGAAGTTCATTCTTTCTTTTTTTTAAAAGAAAGATTGAAAAGATGGGATAGAATATAGTAGTAAAATTCATCCCTTTCTTTGTTAGACATAACATAATAGTTTCCCCTTAAACGCTTTAGCACAACACTGTCCTATTAGCTTGACCCGGGGACATCTTTACCCGTCCGGGACCGATTTCACTTTTCTCCACTGACAAACAAATATAGGGACTATTTTTTTCCCACCTCCCACATCCTGGTTGCGGCTTCCTGGACCCTGAAACACATAAATCTTCGGCGAAGTGTCCACTATCACTTAGGCAAACGTAACATTAGTAGATTCAGCACGTTATCAAATCGTGAAACGCAAGCTAGAAGGTGAATCTTCGTCTGAGACTATTAGTATTGAAAGAGGTATAAACAGCCTCCTGAAAACTTCATTACGTCAAACTACCATAGAAAACTTTTTCTTGCTCCCTTCCTGTAGTTGAAATGTTAAAACTGTTAAGCAGGTATGCTGTAACAAATATTGGATTTCTTTCTTCTCTTACTATAATCATGTGTATCTACTTATAGGTCTAGAAATTAAGTTGTATTTTTAAAATTATACAAAATAATTTTAATAAAAGATAATTAACGTAAATTAAAGAGTATTTTATGGTAAATTATCTAATATATGTATACATAGGTGTGTGTGTATGCCTGTCCAAAAACCTAAATTTCGGCTATAAGAATCAACTGCTTATAAGAATCAAAAACAGTAATAACTGACGTGATTCTTATAAGCGGAAATCACTGTATTTCTAATACGGAAAAAACATCTTGCTTAATTAGAGTATTTACTTTTAATCATCGCCCCTCTAGACGCGGGGAGATAATACGTCAAATTGAGGTTGGCCATTTTGTCCCCCAAAATAAACCATCTCCAATATGTTAAATGCGATGATTTCAAGTCATCAGCTTGTCATCAATTTATATTTCATGCGATATCAAATGCTTACTGCTGTCAACACAAAGAAACACATCCAGCCTCCAGTAATACAAGAATTTCAGTTACTTGGCGAATATTTGACAGTAAGTTGCATATGGGTTGTTATAACAATCCCTTTATACAAGCATATCCCTCACTTGGCAGTATTAGGCATTGTGGAATTCGAAACTAAATATTTGTTTTTCTCGTTAAAAACAGTGGAACAAATATCTCAGACGCACCGGCCTTGGCGACAAAAATTTTTGATGCCAACTTGGCGCAAAAAGTTGGCATCAAAAGTTTTTGGCGCCAACATAACGAAATATTGGCGTCAAAACTTTATGACGCCAACTTTTGCCTACTCCGCACACCTATTAGGCCTAAAATCAACAATGTAAACAAAACATCAATAACGGCAAAGAAATAACAAATAAATTAAAAACAAACTTACCATTGATGGATTAAACTTCCAAAAACATAACAGGGCGGTAATTAAAAGACGCGAATTCCAGGCGGTAATTAAAAGACGTCAATTCTTTTTTAATCATCCTCTAACATTGCCCAAAATCCTACCCTGATATTTGCTAACAACCTCTTTTACGCTCAACATAGCCGCCATCATAAATCTCAAGAATTTGAAATCCAAAAACTATCAAACTATCAAACTAATCGAACCTTAGCAGAATTGGAGTTTAGTAGAGGAGTCCCTTGGCCTGTCGGCTTTATCTCCTGTAAGCAAGATTGTAGTGTATTAACTCTAACTGCTAACGTCCATGGACAGTTTAACTGTGACCGACAGAGTACGCGGAATAGGAGGTGCGGAAAGTTTCGCTTTCAGTCTGTAACTATGTATCTTGTCAGTGGCGTGTTGTAATAGATGTACAATAGAATTTAATTAAATGTATGAGAAAAATGATAAAGAGCATTGCTTAACACACACACAACAGTCGGCCACGACAGACTGGCGACGAGGACGGGATCCGAAGCCTGTTGATTCGGTAAAATCGAAACAGTGTTCTTCCAAAGGATAGGGTAAAAACCCGAAGACGGCTCAAGGTAAAAGTTGTTTATCTTTTTGATCAGAGGAGAAAATGGAGCAGCAAATTGCCGAATTATTGCGTCAGAATCAAGAACTGATTCGAGCTTTTCAAAATAAGGAAAACGGTTCTCATAATAAAGTTACCGTACAGTTTGAGAAGTTCAATGAAGAATATGAAAACTTCGATAGTTTTATTGAACGTTTTGAAACATACCTTGATGTGCAACAAGTAACGGTTGATAAAAGGGCTAAAGTTTTTATTTCATCACTTAGTCCGAAGTTATATCAATTGCTAAAAAATCTGCTGGCTCCTGACATCCCTTCTGACCAAAGTTTAGAGAAATTAAAAGATGTTCTTAAAAAACATTTGACTCCTAAACCTTTAATTATCCCTTCCCGCCATAAATTTCTTAATCGTAAACAGAATGAGGGGGAGAAAGTATAAATAATTACATAGCGGAACTCTGAGCACTTGCAATAAATTGTGACTATGATAATAATATGTTGAATATTATGTTACGCGATGTGTTTGTTAGCGGCTTAAAAGATAAGGCAATTTTAGATAGATTGTTTGAAGAGGACAATATTGATCTAGAGAAAACTTTGCAAATTGCGGCATTTAGAGGGGCAAATGATGTTATGGGTCGTTCTTCTGGAATCAATGTAATAAATGTAGGAAAAAAAAATAAACCTTACATGAAAACAAACAAGAAACAAAATTTTGTGGAAAAGCAGAAGAAAGGTTACTTTTGTACGCGGTGCACAGGTACAAACCATAATAAACAAAATTGTAAATTTATTTCTAGTAAATGCAATTTTTGTTCGAAGATCGGGCATATCCAAAAAGTATGTTTTTTAGCAAAGAAAGCTAATGCCACATCTGTGAAACAAAAACAGGTAAATTTAAATGAGGTTAATCAAAACCAAAACCAAGTTCCGTTGTATGAATTGAATTCTGATGAAGGTACATTACGTGAGGAAAAACCGAAACGACCTCCAATAATGATCAGTTTAAAAATTGAGAATAAAAACTGTGTAATGGAATTAGATAACGGTAAGCGTAATGAGTATAAGAAATTTTAGGGAAATTTCAAATAAGAAAATTCAACCTACTAACTTAGTTTTTCGAACTTATAAAGGTGACTCATTGGTACCCATGGGGTATGTCACTGTAAAAGTAGAATATAAAAATCAAACTTTGAATTTGAACTTGTACATTGTAAAGGAAAACTTGGATACGATTCTAGGTCGCGAATGGCTTTATAAGATAAATCTTGATTGGAATGCCATAAAAACATTAAAAGTGGAAACGAAAGTGAACTTAAATAAACTTTTGGAGGAATATAAAGAAATTTTTTATAACAAACTTGGAGAAATAAACAACCATGAAGTTCAGTTGGAATTGAAACCAAATGTCAAACCAATATTTTGTAGGTTTAGAACGGTACCCTATGCTCTAAAAAGTCGAGTCGAAAACGAAATCGAAAGACTAGAAAAAGAGGGCATCATAGAAAAGGTAGAAAGTTCGGAATGGGCTACGCCTGTGGTACCAATTGTTAAGCCGGATGGTAGCATACGTCTATGTGCGGATTATTCAGTTACCCTAAATCCAAATTTAATTGTACCTCAGCACCTCTTACCAAGACTCGAAGAAATATTCACAAGCTTGAATGGGGGAAAACAATTTTCAAAAATAGACTTCAAACATGCATATTTGCAAATGCAAGTTCATCCTGAAAGTCAAAAATTGTTAACAATTAACACGCATACAGGATTGCTTATATGTAAAAGGCTGATGTATGGGTTAAATGGAGCACCTGCCATTTGGCAGCGCTATGTTGATAGGTTGTTTCATGGCATAGACGGTGTTAAGGTATTTATGGATGATGCGAGAATCACCGGAGTTGACGAAAGTTCACATTTTAAAGCTTTAGAAATTTTTTTCAAAAAGTGTAAAGAACATGGCCTAAAACTCAATTTAAGTAAAAGTCGGTTTTTTCAAAATGAGATTAATTTTTTGGGACATAAAATTGATTCGAATGGATTACACAAAACTGATGAAAAAATTTCTGCTATTGTGAAAGCCCCGGTACCTAAGGATGTACAGGAAGTAAAGAGTTTTTTGGGATTAGTAAATTTCTATGGGAAATTCTGTCCAAATTTGGCTACTATAGCAAATCCTCTAAATAACTTAACTAAAAAGGGAATCAAATTTAATTGGTCTAGGGGTTGTCAGGATGCTTTTGATCAAATAAAAAAGAAATCTGTTCACCTAGAGTGCTGGTTCATTGTGAATCAAACTTACCTCTATTGCTGGCAACTGATGCTTCACCAGTTGGTGTAGGTTGTGTGTTATCTCACCTACTGCCAGATGGAACAGAAGACCAATAGCCTTTGCATCAAAGACTTTAACGAAAACAGAACAGAAACACTCCCAAATTGACAAGGAAGCTCTTGCAATAGTATGGGCAGTAAAGAAGTTTTATTTGTATTTAAAGGGCAGAAGATTCACCTTGATAACCGATCATAAACCGTTAGTTGCAATATTTGGGTCAAAGCGAGGACTCCCAATACTAACAGCTACCAGACTTTTACATTATGCACTAACCTTGCAGTCTTTCCAGTTTGACATAGTTTATCGAAATACTAAAGACCACGGGAATGCAGATTTTCTCTCTCGATTTCCCAAAACTTCAGAAGAATTAGAAGTTAAAGACGACATTACGATGTTCCAGATGTCGCAAATTGAAACCCTACCTATCACTTCAAAGGATTTGCGGGAAGCAACAGGGAAGGATGAGGAATTGGGTCTACTTTTGGAAGCCTTGAGGAAGGGCCAAAATTTAGAAGGGAGAGAAGACCAATACACCATAGAAGATGGATGTATTATGTACGGGCAGAGAGTTTGTGTTCCAAAGATATACCAGAAAAATGTCTTGGAAGAGTTGCACCAAGGGCATCTGGGTATGGTTAAGATGAAGGCGATTGCCAGGTCGTTCGTTTATTGGAAAAACATCGATAAAGACATCGAAGAAGCTGCAAGAAATTGTGTTGACTGTGCCAGACATAAAGCTGATCCTGCGAAAGTGAAAGTCCATCATTGGGAATACCCGAGTACGCCCTGGGAGCGTGTGCATGTGGATTTTGCTGGTCCTATATTTGAATATATGTTCCTGTTAATAGTGGATGCACATTCCAAATGGTTGGAAGTTTATCCGATGAAGAAAACAACAAACAAAACCATCGAGTGTCTCAGAGACTGCTTTGCGAGATTTGGGTTGCCAGTTGTACTAGTAAGTGACAACGGACCACAGTTTTCATCTTACGAATTTCGGAGATTTATGCTGAATAATGGCATAAAACACAAAACTAGCGCACCATTCAAGCCGTCGAGCAATTGTCAAGCCGAACGCTATGTGTATACACTGAAGCAATCACTGAGAGCAATGCAAAATTATGATGGTAGTATGGAACAGAAACTAAGTACATTTTTATTGCAATACAGGAAAGCTCCAAACGTTACGACAATGCACAGTCCATCCATGCTATTCTTAAAACGAGATATTAGAACAAGGCTTGATTTACTTTTACCTGACTTAAAATCAAGAATCCAGGAAAAGGTAAGAAAGGGTGTATTTGAATTTCAAGATAGAAAATTCAATATTGGTGATTCTGTGGCAGTCAGAGATTATCGAGCAACTAAATCAAAATGGAAGTTTGGACAAGTTGTAAATCAAGACGATGCTCTCCACTATACCATTGATGTTCAAGGCATACTAGTGAGAAGGCATGTTGATCAAATTCGTTCAGTGGGGAATAAAGTGCGAGAAAGTGATTCCGTACGAAATGTATTTCGTAGGTTCCCTACTGGAAATTTTACTGAGAATGCCTCAGAAGTCCAGTACAGTGATAGTCCTACCTCTCATCAGGGCCTAAATAAAAAAGCTGAAGTTCCAGCTCCGCCAGCAGTGTCATCAGCTGATATCCCTGTTCAGGACTCATCACCAGTGCACTCAAAACCGTCATCGACTCAAACCAGTACACCTTCAGGCCAGTCTAGTACACCACCAGTGCACGACATCCCAAGCCATGTGCCTAGACGCTCTGGAAGAATCCGAAGACCACCCCAGAGACTTAATCTTTAATAAAGGGGGAGGAGATGTAGTGTATTAACTCTAACTGCTAACGTCCATGGACAGTTTAACTGTGACCGACAGAGTACGCGGAATAGGAGGCGCGGAAAGTTTCGCTTTCAGTCTGTAACTATGTATCTTGTCAGTGGCGTGTTGTAATAGATGTACCATAGAATTTAATTAAATGTATGAGAAAAATGATATGCTTAACACACACACAACAGTCGTCCACGACAAAGATAAATGTAATCACGGTGGGAGTGCTCAGTAGTTAAAATTTTAAGAGGACGTAAGGGTTAATATGAAGAACATGATACGGTCGCCAACCTGAAGCGATATGGCGCCAATGTGACATTACAAATCGAAGACAATATAGTGTAAATTAGCACTACTCTATCTGGCAAACCCACAAAACAAGCCAAATATTTTGCGCAAAAAACGGCTTGGCGAGAAACCGTATCATATTCTTTATTACCGGGAAGTAAGTATTAAGAAGAGAATTACGCGTGAGAGAAAACAACTAAAAAGTTGATTTTAAGAGAGAAAAATAATTACAAATAAGTTACAAGGACGGCGCTTACACATGAGAGAAAAAAAAATTAAGTAGAGAATTAAGATCCCCGGAAATAAAAATAAGAGTACGGCCAACAACAGAACAACGAATAAATACCCATTCAAACTGGGTTGCCAGACAAAATCCATGGCTTCCATGCCAAAACACAAAATCGCCAAGCTTGGCAGAAAGTTACATCCATGCCAAAACACAAAATTGCCAAGCTTTCAACGCGGTGCGTCTGAGAAATCTGTACCAAAACGATATTTTCAGGCGTAATTTTTTGTAAAACTGATTAATTCTTCATTATGAGGGGAAAAAATCAATAAATTTGTTGTAAGTTGCTTGATGATTTAAAAACAATTTAGTTTCATGTTTTTAATCTTAAAACAAGATTAACAATATAATAATAATAATAATAATTTTAAAAAAAGGTCTTGCATACCTATTCTAACGCACTTAGCACAAATTATTTTTTTTGCGGGAGGCGGCGGCCCTATTCCAACCACCCGTTATACTTTTAATCATACGCAATGTACACAAATTGTTTGAGCCCATACCTAGTTCAAATCATTGAGTGTTGGTCATTCCTGCTCTGAAGATCCATAATTACACAGTTGATAGACTGTATAAGACTAATTTATGGAACCAACGTGATGGGAGAGTTCGTGAGTTTGAGCTGATAGTCGGAAAGTTCAGGTATGCGACCAACGGATGACTCAAGGTAGACCAAAGACCACTATGCATTGAATGACGCCAAAGCTGAAACGATCCATCATGCAGTATTGCGTATTAACACAAAAAGTGCTACGAAAGAATATAAATTAATTGTCTCCAGCTCCCCTCAAATAAATAAATAAAAAGTGTATTAAACACAAAACGTTTCCAAATATTCACTAAACATTAACAACCTGTTCACACCGGAGCGTAAATTAGAGAATTTTTAGTGTCCGCGTTAAAATTTTTAACCAATCACAGAGCTCAATACATTGACCATATGATACGTAAAACCAATCACAGGTTATGTCAACAATCTTGGAACCAAAGTAATAACGCAACGTTACGCTCTGGATGCAATGTGAACAGGCCTTAACTCAGCCTGAACATTACAATTCCGAGTGAAACCATGTATCCACAAGATAAATACACTGAAGTGTTTGTTGCTAGTTGTTACTCCCATGAGATGACACAATAAAGCGATTACTGTGATGATACACGGCCACAATTAAGACATTCCAGTCCGACTTACGATCAGATGGACATCAGAATTTTAAAAAATTGGACTGTATGTATGAATAACGAGCTAAGGCATGCAAGGCTTAAAATAAACATTACCAGTTGAGCTTTTTTTTCCGGCGGCAGGCATTAGTTTGCCTTTATACATCCGTGTCCAACACTGGAAGCACATTTACATTAATGCATCTGTAATTGGTGTATTACCACTATCAAGCATTCACTGATTGCAAGCGTTACGGTAATCTTTCGAAACACGATTGCTAAACTGATCGGGACCTACAGCTTGAAGTCGATTCCGAATGATAAATATCTATAAGTAGAGTATTGTTACTACCTAGAATCATCTTTCCATTTGATACTAACGTGACATGAGTCACTACAACCTACATTTGCAAGTATATTCACACTCAATCTAATAATTTAGTTTGTTCTAAAGATGTATTTATAAGATGTATACTTTTAAACGCTGATAGCACATACTTTTATCGATTTCCCCGCTTTCAGGGTATTTTTATATACAAAAAAGATACCATCATCTTATATATCTGAGAGCATATAAAGAATATCACAAGTTTGACAGTTTCCACTCAAAAAATAAATAAACGAAATTAAGAAGGGTCAATTTGGAGCATCCACACTGGTGAAATAAATTAAGAGAATTTGCATATTTTATCGAATTTCATGAAAAGAACTGAACTGAATGTAAAACAACTGCTTCTACACAAAAATGCAAATCTTGTACGTCAAATACGTAAGCGTACACGTGTGTGTAGGCGGAGCCAGTAGAGAAACAGGCTTTATAAGCGCGCGTAAGTTAAGACGCATTTCGTTCGCTAGCACACCTCGGCGAATTTCTTGGGTGTTATTTTGTAGCAATCGGTTAATTTCAAATTGTAACAGTAAAAATGAGTAACCACCAACGTTTAGATGATGGAATGAGGTGGCGAATTGTGGGGAGGCTAGAAGCAGGCCAATCTCAAGTCCAAATTTTTGGAGAGTTCAATTTAACGCCAGGCGTCGTGTGTAACTTATGGAAACAGTTCCAGGATACCGGAGCCATCGAGAGAAAGCCTGGGCAAGGTCGTCTAAGAGCCACGACGGCCAGAGAAGATCGCCATTTGTCGATTATAGCGAGGCGTAACAGGAGTGCTACAGCTTCTCGGCTCTCTCGTGACTTGTATGCAACCACAGGAACCCGTGTATCAAGGGTGACTCTTTCCAAAAGACTTCATGAGAGAGGGTTGTTTGCAAGAAGACCTGCTGTTTGCGTCCCGCTCACTTCTACGAACAGGAGAATCCGTTTATCATGGTGCAGAGAGCATAGAGATTTGAGTATGGATCAATGGGCGACCGCTCTCTTCACTGATGAGTCCCGGTTCAGCCTAAACACCGATTCTCGCCGTACGTTCATATGGAGAGAACCAGGGACCCGCTACCTACCCTCCAATCTCCACGAAATCGACCATTATGGCGGAGGAGGTTTAATGGTCTGGGAAGGCATCATGTTGGATGGCCGCACACCTCTCCATGTCTTTGAAAGAGGCACTGTGACTGGTGTGAGGTATAGGGATGAGGTCTTGGAGCCCTATGTTCGCCTTTTCAGGGGTGCAGTTCGTCCTGAGTTCATTTTAATGGAGGATAACGCGAGTCCACAGAGAGCTCTTCTAGTCGACGAATTTCTAGAGAGTGAGGATATTCGCCGGATGGATTGGCCAGCCAGATCTCCAGACCTTAACCTTATAAAGCATGTCTGGGACGCTCTGGGGAGGGCAATTGCAACTCGCAACCCCCCTCCGAGAACCATCCAGGGAATGAAACAGCGTTGCTGAACGAGTGGGACCAATTGCTACAGGAAATGATAAACTGCCTTATTTCAAGTATGAAATCACGCTACGAGACCTGTATATCTGTAAGAGGGGACCATACCCCCTATTAACCCATTTTTTTTTGTTTATTCTGCAACCGCTGTTTCATACCTTCCGACTCCAACGAGTGTTACGCAAGATCATGCGTGTGTATTACAATTATTGAATGGTTATTTGTTTTGTATTGTATCAATGTATGTACATATCAAATTTCATTAATATCTGTACTGTAGTTCTAGAGATAATCGACCAAGTCTGCAAATTCTCTTAATTTCTTACACCAGTGTAATTGCACAATTATTTTATAATTTGTTATAGATTGAGTATGCAAAATCCAAAGAGCTTCAAAATCAGAACTACTTTTAGCATCAACATAACACCACAAGAGGAAAATCCTACAACAGTCCTAACTTATTAGTGAATTTTTATTATTAAATACTTACAGTGAGTTGCCAAATTATTAGGGACAGTACGCAATTTCTGAAATTTCGATATTTAAATGTATGTTATTACGAAAAATAATTATTCCCATGAATTTTATCATTTGTTATTTATTGCTGGCAACATTATAAATACTATTTAGAAAGTGGCAACAACTGCGTGCATTACTCTGGAGCAGGTGAAAGCGTTTGTTCGACTGTGGGTAATTCGTGCCGTTTCAACAGAAAAAACAGAAATGTAAGTTGTGTTTAATATTGTATTATTTTTGTAAGTTTTGTTTAATACGGTATTATTTTTGTTATTTTTGCAGTCAATATTTTTGTTTTATTTTGCTTTAATCCTTAAAAATGTCACTGTTGGATTTTTCAGCATGGGAAAAGCTTCAGACATTTCCCCGAGTAAATGTACTGAAATAAAGACGCTTCTGTTAAACACAACACATTCCCAGAGACAGATAGCATCGATTGCCGGAGTTTCTAAATCAGTGGTTAACCGGATTAAGAAAAAAATCGACAATAATGTGGAATTGAAAACGGACCGCATGGGGAAAAGTAGAAGAAAACGCATTTCCACCTGTCGTAGAGACCGCAAGATAAGGGATGCCTGTCTCGAAAATCGGAAACAGAGTGTGTCTCGTCTCACCACTATGATCAATGACGAAGGGATCAAAGTCTCCAAAAGGACAGTCCAGAGGAGATTGGTTGAATGGAACCTGATGGGTCATCGCCCAACCAAAACACCACGCCTGACTGAAGCAATGAAGAAAAAGCGACTTTTATGGGCTCGAATACACAAGAATGACACTTGAGGACTGGAGTCGAGTAAATACGATTTCTTATTGTGAAATATTCCTACGCAAAGAGTTTTGGAGGCTTATTTTAGTATTTTACAGGTCTGTTTCTCCGACGAGTAAACTTTCCAAATTTTGGCTGATAAAAGCGCATTTGTGCGACGTCGCTCCGGAGAGAAATTTCATCCTGAGTGCCTCGTGGAGAGTGTAAAACACCCATTAAGCATTATGGTGTGGTCTGTGATATCAAAGAAATGAATAGGGTGCCTATACTTCGTCCAGGGGACAATGAGGCAAGACCAGTATAAACAAGTCCTGGAAAATCGCCTGTTGCCTCAAGTCGATGAATGGTTCCCTGATGATGAGGAGTACGTATTTATGCACGACTCAGCCTCCTGCCATAAAGCCAGAAGTGTAACAGCCTTCCTGGCTCAAAATAATGTCAGAGTTTTGCCCTGGCCAGGCAATTCACCCGATTTGAACCCGATCGAAAACATATGGGAGCTGACAAAAAGGAAAATAGCGACGGAACTGATCACTAACAAGCGACAACTCATCGAAAAGCTGATACACATATGGAATCATTGTCCAGAACTGAAAGAAAATGCAAAAACATGCATTGAGAGCATGCCTCGACATCTGGAAGCCGTAATTTCGGCAAAGGGTGGCATTACAAAATATTAAGCGTTTTACCAAATTTTTTTTCCAAATGACTGTTTTAAGATAAAATAAATACATATTAATAACAAACATGCTCTATTCGTGTTCTAAATTAAACACTCTACGAAACTAAAATAAATTACATTATCTCTAACTACAGATTGTTCACTTGAGCAGGTGAGATGACATTTTCAAACTTCCTACTATAATTTTAAGAGTGAAAATTTGAGTATTTTAAAGAACTTTTCAGCATTACCTCTAATCTTAAGACAATATACCGGGTGGTTATAATTAAACTTCCCCTATAAACGTCACCCTACAGCGCAAACGGGTGAACGGAATGCAACGAAATTTTGTATATAGGCTATACACGAGATGCGGTCACGGAATTTCGAAAAAAAAAATTTAGTTACAAAATGTCCACCAGAGGGCGCCTTTTCGGGAGAAACATGAAATTTAACACAATAAACGACCAAAACGGAATACAGAAAAAATATTAACATTTATTGACTAGTTTCTGATCACCTTGTTTTCGAACCACATTAAGTAAAGGTAAGGAAGAAACAAAAACAGTTCAGTTTGCAGAAACAAGAACAGATTAGGACGAAATTGCACAAGAGGAGCAGTTGTTAATCGTGTCCAGGACGATGTAGGGAAAGCTGCTCCACGTGACCACCTTCATTCACCTGCAAAATTTCAAGTTGATGGACAGTGTGTTCAACAGCAGATCGTAACTGATGAGTTGTGAGGCTTCGCACATGAAGCGTTATGGAGTTCTTTAAGTCATTCAACGTCGCAACACCTCCACGATACACCAGACTTTTTAAATAGCCCCATAACCGGAAATCGCACGGAGTTAGATCCGGTGAACGTGGTGATCGTCCTAATCTGTTCTTGTTTCTGCAAGCTGAACTGTTTTTGTTTCTCCCTTACCTTTACTAAATGTGGTTCAATGACAACGTGATCAGAAGCTAATCAATAAATGTTAATATTGTTTCTGTATTCCGTTTTGGTCGTTTATTGTGTTAAATTTCATGTTTTTCCCGAAAAGGCGCCCTCTGGTGGACATTTTGGAACTAATTTTTTTTTTCTTTGTTCGAAATTCCGTGAGCGCATCTCGTGTATAGCCATATACCAAATTTCGTTGCATTCCGTTCACCCGTTTGCGCTGTTTATAGGGGAAGTTTAATTATAACCACCCGGTATTTGTTGCCCCATGTATCAACATCAGAAACTGAACACAGCATTTTACAATTTATTTATTTTTTACATTAAATAATTGACTACAATATTTTTGAATTTAAGATAAATAAGCAATCGAAAATTGATAATGTAAAAAGACTACAAATAACAAAAGCTGAGGTGTTCAAGATTTAGTTATAGCATCATGACCAACACTAACATCAAAATATACAATAGCTAGTATATAGATAAATTTTCCTAAGAAATAAATCTGGATGAGCATTTTTCTATCAAAAATTAACTATTAGACATTGCTAAGTAAATAACTGTCTCAAGCATAAAATTACTGCAAAATATGACAAAAGAAAACAGATGTCTTTCATTGCAGAAAAAAAAAGGAAGAAAATATTCCTCTTAGTTTAACAAATATAAGGAAACACAATGTTTTACAACAATAAACAACCTTTTACAATGGGCCCCTAAAACAACTTTAAAAATTAAGAACTTTTTTAGGATAGTGAAAACCCTGACTTTATCTAATGAATGAATCAAAACACAAACTATGATTCATACCTAAAATTACTGCATTAATACCACTCAGGTTATGTGTACAAGATGTGTTTGAAGAGTAAATGGATTGTGTGCTTAAACTCGTATCCCAAAGATATCATATAACATATGAGCAACTATTCAAATATCTGGGGAAAAAAATCTAAAAAAGGCCTTTCTAATCTTTGGCCTTTTAATAAGGAATGTTGTATGTCGCCATTTACCCAACATCAGGCAGATACTGATGTAAAAAATGAGAAGTGGCCACATAGGTCACAAGAAACTGAACTGAGAGCCTACTGAAATATAAAAAAAAATAAATTGTTAACTCAGGTGATAAAACCTTTTTCCCATTTTTGCGAACTCTTGACCTAAGAGCATCCAGATAAAGCAGCATCTATAAACAGCAAACTATAGACAAGAAGTTCCCATTTCTTTGATCCTTATTGATATTGTGCCAAACTGAAAGGTCTCCCTAGAATGCGCATTTGGAGTAAAGCACATCCAAAAGGTATACCTAAGACTTATTACTAATAGTATAAAAGATCAATAGAAATAGAAGTTTGATTCCAATATTGTCAAGCTGTAGTTTTAAGGCTGCCTTCAATTTAAATATCTTTAACTTCATCACATAGCTAATGCGTAACTTTTTTCCTCAACAATAATATATAATACAAGGATAAACAATGGGAGAAAATGGTCTATCTAAGGTATATAAAAAAGAAATAGCGGTATATTAATAGGAAAAGATCAAATAAATATGTTCAACTACCTCTGTTACAAACTGCAATATATGAGGGTCATACTGAAATTTGAGGTATGGCTAAACGGTACAAAATAAACTTACCAATATCCCCTCCTATACTCTTAGGAGTGAGTCATTCAATGTCAAATCAACACAGTGATCCGGAATGACCCCCTCAGAATTTGATGATTTTTGGCACACTTGCAGGTTTCATAGACATATGAAAAAATGTCAATTCTTAGTGGTCTTACTTTATCGGTTCAAAAGTTATTAAATATTAAAATTTCAATTTTTTGCAAAAAAACACCACATATGTCAGTCTTAAAATGGCTGTAAAACAGTAACCATTTGAGGTACAAACCTGAACTTAGGCTTATTTTAAAGCTCTTTTCCAGGGCTTTCAAATGATATACAACATGATAGCATTTATTAAAAAAAAATTTTTTTTAAATCAAGTTGAAATTTTAAAATTTAAATTTCTCAAAAAGCGACAATTTAAAAAAAATTCTCAAAATAAGTTTATATCATCATCTAACAGAACCCAAAATCTTATTTAGGGATCTCTATGGGATCCTGAGATATAGGAGGCATAAAGTATGTATGGTTAGAGGAAAAATGCCAAATCTACCATATTATAGTTATATACAAAGAAATATAATTATAATATATAATTATACAATCAAATGTAATTGCATAGTAATATGTGATTAAAAATATATATAAATATAATAATTACATTTATAATCATGTATAATTTTATTATTTAATTCTTAATTTCATCTCCTTTACACAACTAAAAAGTGAAAAAATATCAAACAGATTTTAAAAAATCTTTCCCTAAATTATAAGATACAATATATATATCAATCTGAGAATGGAGGAAGCTGATTAGTGATTGACCTCTGATGTATTTCAGTGAAAGACATCACAGGTGCTAAAGTAAGTTTCCAAGAGACTGATGCTGAGTAATTTAAAGGAAGTATACAAATGCTTCCAGGAAAAGTTTCCAGGTATAAAAGTTGGGTTCTCTAAATTTGCAGAATTACGGCCCAAACACTGTATTCTGCCTGGTCAGAGTAGCACCCACTCAGTTTGTGTATGTACTACTCACTAAAATGTGAAACTTATGGTTGAAAACAGCAAAATGAAATTAATCACAGACAACCAGATAAAAACATACCAGGACTGTTTGCAAATGATGGTCTGTAACCCACCGTCAATTAACTGTTTCTTCTCTAATTGTGTGTTATGTCCAGGAACAGAAGGAATCCAGATGATTCTGGAAAGGTTTGAAGAAAATGCAATTGAGACTATTACTTTTCGCCAGTGGATCTCTGTTGATCGCTGTAACTTGGAAACAATCCAAAAATCAGTAGATGACTTCGTTGAAATTTTTTGTGAGAAATTCTCTGTTCTGCTTCGTCATGACTTCATAGCAAAACAGCAAAATTCTTTTATGAGTGAGACTAAGGAAAATCTCTTAGATTCTGAGGTGGTGGTCCTTTGTGATTTTTCTGAGAATTATTCCTTCGTATTACAGGACGAAGCACAATCTTACCACTGGACACGCAACTAGGCAACGGTGCATCCGTTTGTAGTGTATTTTAAAAAAGAAGATAAAAAAGAGCATTTCAGTTTCGTAATAATATCAGACTGCCTTGAGCACAACACTACTGCAGTCTATCTGTTTCAAACAAAACTAATCCAGTATCTGAAATCAATGTTTGAAACATTTCCAAAAAAATATACTATTTTTCGGATGGGTCACCAGCCCAATACAAGAATAAAAAGAACTTTTTAAACCTGTGCCTTCACTACAAAGATTTTGGGGTTGAAGCTGAATGGCATTTTTCAGTCACTGCACATGGAAAAGGCCCATGTGATGGAGTGGGGGCACAGTAAAAAGATTGGCAGCCAGGGCTAGCCTGCAGCGACCTTATGAAGACCAAATACAGTCTCCAAGACAACTCTTTGAATGGGCAAATCAGAATATTTCTAACAGATTTCACATGTAAACCATGAAAAGTATATTCAAACAGAAGAACAATTGGCACACCAGTACAGCAAAACTGTAGCTATCCCAGGGACAGTGGCGCACCCAGGGGGGGGGCCCAGGGGGCCCTGGCCCCCCCCAAAGAAGTAGAAATATTGATTTTGCATTATAAATATTTTTATTCGTTCATCTCGGCCCCCCCATGCATTATAAATATTTTTATCCATTCATCTCGGCCCCCCCCAAGAAAAAATCCTGGGTGCGCCACTGCCCAGGGACACAAAAGCTCCATGCCTTTGGACCCTCAAAGTGTACAACAAAAGTAACTGTAAAATCTTTTTCTTCTGCATCTACATCAACCATCTTTCCTGTAGCAAGTTATGGAAAAAGGTTGGGCTTCAGTGACATGGGTGGATATGTGGTTGCAGTCTATGATGGCAAATGGTACCTAAGCTATGTTTTAGCTAAAAATGAAGATGTAAATGAAGTAAAGGCAACATTTCTCCATCCCCAAGGACCATCTCCTTCATTTTCATACTCTTCAAGACCTGATGTACTGTGGATTCCCTCTTCAAATGTGATCTGCAAGGTGAACCCCATCACACCAACTGGTTGAACATACAGTTTACAAGGCAACGAGGTGAGAAAGATTGAGGATATTATGCAAGAGTTCATGGCCTCCCAGAAATGAAGATGTGATCGCTGTACATATGCTACTTCCATGTCTCTAAACTGGTAAACTCTATGCATGATTCCATAAATAAAATTATGATTTTGAGATAGACTGGATTTTTTAGAAAAGTGTTATATATATATATATTATATATGTATATAATTATATATATACTTATATAATTATAAATGTAGTTATAATTATATATGATTGTATAATTATACATTATAATTATATTTATTTGTATATGGAAGATTTGGCATTTTTTCCTCTACCCATGCATACTTTATACCTTCTGTTGACGCCAATGGCTATGTTGGCAATCGCCAACGCGCCATGAAAGAATACAAATATAGGTATCATAGTTTTTATTTCTTATGTTGGCATCGTAAACTAAAAGATATTAGAATTTGTTTGAAATCGTTTGTTGCATAAAAGAATTTGTTTCGCTCGCACATCGTATGGTCGATGTTTCATGTATTGATTTTGTTCATACATTAGTATTGTGTTTAATTCGTTTAAGTAAATAAAACTATTAATTCGTGTGTCGTATGGTCGACAATGGTTTTAATATAATTAGTCTACAGTCCATTCGAATACAACAAATTTAGGACCAGTGCAACGTATGACATTTGGCTCATATATTTGGTCCACATAGCCGGAGAAAAAATGGCACTCATTGTTCTAAATCGACAAAAATCGACATTGAAGGCTCAGATTACTAAAATAGAGACATACTTAAAAGAAAAGCAGGTAAAAGCCCCATTGGATGTTTTAGCTGCTGAGTTAAAAATAAAATTAGAAAATTTATTGAAGTATCAATCAAGTTTGGATTACATTCGAATACAGTTTTTCGAGAAAGTTGATCCCGAAGAAGGTATATCGGATATTGAAGAAAAATTTTTGGATATGGAATTTCGCATCGAAGCATTACAGGTAAAAATTAATAGTTTGATTACCTGTCAAAATAGTTCATTTATTTCAAATAGTAATAAAGATGTAAATAATAGCGTTAATATTCGACTTCCCGAAATTGTAATTCCTAAATTTTCGGGAAAAATAGAAGAATATAGTTGTTTTAAGCTGCAATTTGATAATATTATTACCAATAATTCTCATTTAGATGAAACTCAAAAATTGCAGTATTTACATTCGGCTTTAGTCGGCGAAGCCAAGAATTTACAAACTGTTAATGATACATTTAAAACGCTTTTCGCAGCTTTAGATGAAAGATATTCAAACGAACGCGTGTTAGTTGATGTATATGTTAAGCAAATACTAGAATATGATAAAATAACTTATGAATCTTCTAAGGAACTGCGAAGTTTGATAGATATAGTTAACAAAAATTTAAGAGCACTAAATACAATGGATCTTGAAAGAAAGAAATTATCTGATGTTGTGTTATTAAATATAATTTTGGCTAAACTCGATAAAGAATCAAGAAAGCAATACGAGCTAAATATAACTTCCACGGAAGTTCCAAAGTTGGATGATTTAATTGCATTTTTGGAAAAAAGATGCCAAATGTTGGATAATTTATCACGTAGTGTCTCTTCAAAATTGAAAGTTTTTGATAAATACCAAAAACCGAAATCACTTATGGTGAAATCTATACTTATATATAAAGAGAGAGAGCGATTTTGTACGTGGAGGGTAATCTTCAGAACCACTGTACCTATTCGAAAAATTCTTTCACTGTTTGAAAGGTACATTATTCCAGATGGACATAGGCTATATATTATGTATATCTAATCAGTAGAAATAAAGTTAGGGGCTTAATCCTAACAATCTCCATTGTTACCGCTACTGTCCTCTACCGCTTTTTGTGCCGAGGTCTTCAACGATCCTTAGCGTGGTGCTATCTATATCTATACTTATATATAAAGAGAGAGCGATTTTATACGTGGAGGGTAATCTTCAGAACCACTGTACCTATTTGAAAAATTCTTTCACTGTTTGAAAGGTACATTATTCCAGATAGACATAGGCTATATATATATTAAGTATATCTGATCAGTAGAAATAAAGTTAGCGGCTTAATCCTAACAATCTCCATTGTTTCCGCTACTGTCTTCTACCGCTTTTTGTTCCGAAGATTTCAACGATCCTTATCGTGGTGCTATCGCGGTGGGCTTCTGTTCTGACGCTAGCTTTTCGAACCTAGCCGTTCTCCGGCACGCCTTTTTCTTTTAAAAAATTTATTTTAATTATTAACTAACATAAAATTAATTTAAGGTATTATTTAGGTTATTATTAAGGTAAAAAAAGATTTACAATTTATTGGCTATCAACTGGAAATTTATTGGTATAACATTTTGTTCAACCCGGACAAAGTCGGGACGGGCCGCTAGTCATACAATAAAGTATGTGCTTGCTGTAAATCTCTTAATCATTACATATTTAAGTGTTCTGCATTTTTAAAACTAAATTCGTTGCAAAGATTTGACTTTGTAAAAAAACATAATTTGTATATTTATTGCTTCAGTGCGCAACATAAAGTTGTAAATTGCAATTCGAAGTACGTGTGTAATGTATGCAAAGCTAAGCACAACACACTACTTCATAGAGAAAGAGTAGAAAGCCTGTCGACGGCGCCAATTGAGTCGTCAAATTTATTTATCCCAAACGAAAATGAGAAACAACAACATAATTTAGCAGTCGAAGCTAAAGCAGTTTCAAGCTGTTTAATCTCTCAAAGGAAAAATATTCTTCTTCAAACAGCACGGGTTTATGTGAAAAATATGTTAGGGGAATTTATTCCTGCCATTTGCCTTTTGGATAATGGATCAAGTGCTCAATTTTTATCGTATAGATTTTTGCAAAAATTGGGTTTAAGAGCTGAAAGAATATATGCTCCCGTATCAACATTAAATAATACATCGGTCACTGTAAATAAAAGTGTAGTTATAGAAGTTGCAAATAAGAACAGGAATTTTTCTGCCAGTATGGAATGTTTAATTGTACCTAATATTACAGACATTATTACGAATATCCCAATAAACATAAATGAATTTACCGTCGCATATTGAACTGGCACATGAAGGATTCACAAATCCAGCCAAAATTGACTTGCTTATCGGAGCAGAGTATTTTTTTGAAATTTTGAGGTCAGGACAATTTCGTTTACTTTCGCATGGTATTTTATTGCAAGAAACTGTATTCGGTTATGTAGCTAGTGGAACAGTGGTTAGTTCTGTAAACACGCAATTCTGTGGATTATTGAAGCCTTCAGAATATATTGAAGAAAACTTAAAAAAATTTTGGGAACTGGAAGAAGTGAATTCAGTTAGTTCTTTAACACCGGAAGAAATTCAATGTGAAGATCATTTTGTAAAACATTATACTAGAGTATCGGGTAGATTTTGTGTAAAATTACCTTTCAAAGAGTGTACTAAATCTTTGGGATATTCAAAGGATATGGCTATTAAGCGTTTTCTAAGTACAGAAAAACGATTAGAACGCTTGCCCAATTGTAGAACCATGTATAAAGAATTCATGGACGCTTATTTAAAATTAGGTCATATGGAGCTTGTTCCACATTACGAGAGAAATGAAGTGTTGGGTAAAACAAACTACCTTCCGCATCATTTTGTTTTGAAGGATAGTTCGACAACTGCATTGAGGGTAGTGTTTGATGACTCGGCTAAGACATCAACAGGCAATTCTCTAAATCAAACACTAATGGTAGGCCCAAAGTTGCAGGATGATATTTTCGACATAACATCAAGATTTAGATTACATAAATATGCTCTGACAGCTGATATTTCTAAAATGTATAGACAAATATTAGTTACGAATAATGATTCAGATTTACAAAGAATAGTTTGGCGTAATTCTCCTGAAGAGTCTTTTCAAGAATATAGACTTAAAACTGTGACATATGGCACAGCCTCAGCTCCATTTCTAGCAGTAAGAGCTTTGAGACTACTTGCAGTAGAAGAGAAAGATAATTTTCCTCTTGCTTCAGCTGTGACTCTCTCTGATTTCTTCATGGATGACTTAGTCACAGGTAGCAATGATTTAAGTAGTGCTAAGGAGTTACAAAACCAGTTGATACAAATGTTACAAGCTGGTGGAATGAAACTTTGTAAATGGTCCTCTAACGAAAGAGAACTGTTAAACTCAGTGCCGTTCGAAGATCAAGAATATCATTTTGATCAATCAAGAGAAACAGTAAAGACACTAGGTCTCATTTGGAATCCAAAAATTGATAAATTTAAATTTTTTGTTTCTCCCTCAATATAGTCATCAAAGTGCACTAAGAGATCAATATTATCTCATATTTCTAGATTATTCGACCCTTTACGACTTTTAGGACCAATTATAGTTCGAGCAAAGATATTTATTCAAAAATTATGGCTTTTAAAGATTGACTGGGACGAGCCACTCTCAGCTAAAGAAGCTCAAGAATGGAAAAATTTTGTAAAAAACCTCCAAGTAGTTGAAAGTATTGATGTCGATCGCTATATTTTGAATGATAGTATTTGTCAGCTAGAAATACACGGATTTTCGGACGCCTCCGAAAAGGCCTATGGAGCGGTAGTTTATGTCAAAGCCACTGGCACATCATCGGAAGTCTCAGTGAAGTTTCTCTGCAGCAAATCAAGAGTCTCGCCTCTGAAGCGTACAACAATTCCAAGACTAGAACTTTGTGCAGCAGTATTACTAATAAAATTAGTGAACCGAGTGCTATCATCGTTAAAAATATCTGTGAATAGCGTTCATTTCTGGACCGATTCGACAATAGTACTTGCGTGGATTCAACACGAACCACATACTTTGAAAACATTTGTAGCGAATCGCGTCGCAGTTATTCAAGAACTGTCTTCGACTCATCAATGGCACCATGTAACTTCAGAAGAAAATCCAGCTGACATAATTTCTAGAGGTGTTGATCCTGAAACTCTTCGAGATAGCAAACTGTGGTGGGATGGTCCCACTTTCCTTTTGAATGACTTTTCGTCGTTAAAGGATAATCCCTACCCAACAGCTGTGGAGGTTCCAGAATTGCAGAAATTGCCGGTCCCTTCATTGACTTTTGTATTGACTTTAGAAAGTGATTTGTTAAATAGAGTTTTAGACAGATCAAATAGTTTTTCTAAAATTGTATATATTTTTAGTTTTATTTTCAGATTTTTGAAAAATACTAGAAGCAAACCAGAGGACAGGTACAGAGGCCCCCTGTTACCCCAGGAGCAGAAAACAGCGACAGAATTTATCATTCGGCAAATACAGGCAAATGAATTTAAAATGGAGATATCTGCTCTCTTAGCTGGTAAAAGGGTTATAAAAGGGAAGGTAAAGGACCTCCAACCCTTTTTAGATTCCAATGGAATTCTAAGAGTTGGAGGACGGTTAGAAAAATCGAATTTAAATTTTAATGCAAAACATCCCATTTTACTTCCTGCGAACCACAAATTTACAAAAATTTTGATGAATTACTACCATAGGAAATATCTGCATGTAGGAGCACAGAATTTATTGCATTTAGTACGCCAAGAATACTGGCCATTAAACGGCAGAAGTATCGCTCGAAAAATTGTCCACAATTGTGTTACATGTTTTAAACAAAAACCTGTTGCGGAAAGTCAGCTTATGGGCAATCTCCCTCCGGAAAGAATAAACCCGAGTTCCCCCTTTAATGCCACAGGAATAGATTTTTGTGGACCCTTTTATGTAAAGTTTAAAGGACAAAGAAAGGGTGTATACCACAAAGTATACATAGCTATATTTGTCTGCTTTGTGACAAAGGCGGTACATTTAGAGACTGTCACAGATTTAACCTCAGAAGCGCTAATCGCGGCGCTAAAAAGATTTTTCTCTAGACGTGGTAAAAGTTCATCTCTGTTCACGGATAATGCCACCAATTTCGTAGGCGCGCATTTAGAATTAAAACGATTGTACAAACTTGTTAAAAAGCCAGAGGAAAATTTAGCTTGTTATTTAGCCTTTAGAAGGCATTGCCTGGAATTTTATTCCTCCCAAAGCCCCGAATTTTGGTGGACTTTGGGAAGCCAGTGTCAAATCATTTAAATACCATCTTAGACGAACTATTGGTGATCGGAAGCTGACCTTGGAAGAATTCCAGACTATTACAATTCAGATCGAAGGCATCTTAAACAGCAGACCGTTAATTCCGATGAGCTCAGATGTGGATAATTTAGATGTTTTAACTCCATCACATTTTTTGATAGGACGCATTTTGAATACAATCCCTGAACCACTAATAGTGAACAAACCAGACAATTTATTAACAAATTGGCAAAAAACCACCAAAATTGTTCAAGCCATATGGAAAAAATGGCAGATTAGTTATTTAAATCATTTACAAAATCGCACCAAATGGCATGTTGAAACACAAAATTTACAACCTGGTCTAATGGTTTTAGTTAAGGAAGATCACTTGCCACCATGTAAATGGTTGATTGGACGTATTCAAGAAGTGATGCCAGGATCCGATAATAGAGTAGCTGTGGTGAAAACAAACCACGGTATATATAAACGTAGTATTAGAAAGTTATGTGCATTACCTAATCAAAATATGTAAATTTTTAGTTGGTTTATGTTTTGAGTTTATATTTAATTTGTATATTCGTGTATTATTGATAACATTATTTACATTTTAAGTTATCTGTATTCATTTAGAATTTGTTTAAGCCAAAATATGAGGCAAAATTGTTTTGTAATATATTGTTCATTTTATGTATTCAATTGTAATAACTGTATTTTAATGTATTTTGAAATATAATATTTCAACCTGGGGAGAATGTTGACGCCAATGGCTATGTTGGCAATCGCCAACGCGCCATGAAAGAATACAAATATAGGTATCATAGTTTTTATTTCTTATGTTGGCATCGTAAACTAAACGATATTAGAATTTGTTTGAAATCGTTTGTTGCATAAAAGAATTTGTTTCGCTCGCACATCGTATGGTCGATGTTTCATGTATTGATTTTGTTCATACATTAGTATTGTGTTTAATTCGTTTAAGTAAATAAAACTATTAATTCGTGTGTCGTATGGTCGACAATGGTTTTAATATAATTAGTCTACAGTCCATTCGAATACAACAAATTTAGGACCAGTGCAACGTATGACATTTGGCTCATATACCTTCTATATCTCAGGATCCCAAAATAAGATTTTGGGTGCTGTTAGATGATGATATAAACTTATTTTGAGAATTTTTTCAAAATTGTCACTTTTTGAGAAATTTAAATTTTAAAATTTCAAATTGATTTAAAAAAATTATTTTTTTATAAATGCTATCATGTTGCATATCATGTGAAAGCCCTAAAATAGAGCTTTAAAATGAGCCTAAGTTCAGGTCTGAACCTCAAATGATCACTGTTTTACAGCCATTTTAAGACCGACATATGTGGTGTTTTTTTGCAAAAAAATTGAAATTTTAATGTTTAATAACTTTTGAACCGATAAAGTAAGACCACTAAGAATTGACATTTTTTCATATGTCCATGAAACCTGCAAGTGTGCCAAAAATCGTCAAAATCTGGGAGGGTCATTCCAGATTTTTCAAAAAATTGTGTTGATTTGACATGGAATGACCCGAGTGTTCAAAGTGGTCCCCTCCAAGATCAATGCACTTTTGTTGGTGAATTTTCCAAAGATTAAATGCCTCGCCATTTCTTGGAATAGATGAAAAATATGATTTTATTGCCTCATCAATCTCATCATCAGAATGAAAATGATGCCCCCATGATTTTTTTTTATTATTTATCATTATTTAAAAAATAGATAAAAGTCACACATAGCAAGATCAGGAGAATAGGGTGGATGTTCTATCAGTTTGATGTTTTTTTATTCAAGAGATTCAACTGTTATCCTTGCCGTAAGAGAAGATGCATTGTCATGGTGAAGCATGAGTCCCATAGCATTCAGCTCTTGAAGAATTTCTGGAAGACACTTAGTGGTATACTGGCTAGCTGTACACCACTCTTCTGTCCTGTTAGTTTTATGTCTTTGACCAGCTTTGTACTTCTGAAGAACATGGCATACATTACTTTTTTCATCGATCATTGCTTTTTCACCGTTGTTGGTTGGGGGTCATCTTCAAAGACCCATACTTTACTTGCTTGACGTGTTAGAACGTCAAATAAAGGTAATGTATGTCTCATCACCAAATATGATTTTTGAAATAAAGCGGTGCCCACTGCTTTATGCCCACCGCGGTCAACTCCATTTCCTCTTCTTTTAAAATTTATGTACAATAGCTAAATTGCAATCGTTGCTACAAATTATTGCCTACTGACATAAAAGCGTTCAAATTTAAATATCCAACCAATAATTTTTATTTATTTTTTTTAAACATATCATCTCAAAAATTTCAGTGTTACCCTCATAAAAATTGATCGATTCAAAAGAGATATCATTTTGTTAAACCACATAATTTGAAAAATTTCATGCTTTCAACAGCAACTGTAAATACAGTAACCACCGCTTATAGTGATCAGTGGTTATAAGAATCAATATCACGAAAACAAAAGTATTATTTTCATGTTAAAATTTTCGCTTTAAAGAATCAATCCACCAGTTTTAAGAATCAGTTTACACTCTTCGCTTTCCTTTCATTTTTCAAAAAAAGCCACTTGAACCCTCAAAACGCCCGAAGTTCTTTTTTTAAAGAAAGATTGATAAGATGGGATGGAATATAGTCATAAAATTCATTCCTTTCTTTGTTATAAGGTGGCCACACATATCTGCACTGCACAGTATTCAGGGGGGAAACGAGTGATTTATGGGGTGCGCTCTGCAGCAATCCTCCCCTCAGTTTTTCACAGATCATCAAAGAGATTCAAGGGACCTTGGGGGAGGACCATGACTAATCAATCCCCAAATGTGTCAACAGGTGTCGGGGGGCTGCGTACTGCAGAATTGTCTTGATGTGTGTAACTGCAGCATTAGACATAACATAATAGTTTCTCCTTAAACGCTTTAGCACTACACTGTCCTATTAGCTTGACCCGGGGGCATCTTTACCCATCCGGGTCCGATTTCACTTTTCTCCACTGACAAACAAAAATAGGGACTCTTTTTTCCCACCTCCGACATCCTGGATCCTGAAACACACAAATCTTCGGCGAAGTGTCCACTATCACTTAGGCAAACGTGACATTAGTAGATTCAGCACGTTATCAAACCGCGAAATGTAAGCTAAAAGGTGAATCTTCAACTGAGACTATTAGTATTAAAAGAGGTATAAACAGCCTCCTGAAAACTTCATGACGTCAAACTACCATAGAAAACTCTTTCTTGCTCCCTTCCTGTAGTTGAAATGCTAAACTGTTAAGCAGGTCTGTTGTAACAAATATTGGATTTTTTCTTCTCTTACTATAATCATGTGTATCTACTTATAGGTCTAGAAATTAAGTTGTATTTTTAAAATTATACAAAATAATTTTAATAAAAGATAATTAACGTAAATTAAAGTGTATTTTATGGTAAATTATCTAATATATGTATATATAGGTGTGTGTGTGTGTGTGTGCCTGTCCAAAAACCTAAATTTCGGCTATAAGAATCAAAAATAGTAATGACAAACGTGATTCTTATAAGCGGAAATCACTGTAACTAATCCATGGCTTATACAGATTTTTAAAAAATTAAGTTCTGCATCTTATGGCACACAATTCTTGCTTTAACCATAATTTGGGAAAACACTTGATGAAAATAAAAATTAACTCAAGAGCAATTTTTCAACACTTTTTAAAAAATATAATTCTTAGAGTTTTATTGATTATAAACTGACTTGCTACATGAGAAAAGTTTAAATATCTCAAAAAGATAAAAGTACCCAAAATCTGAACTTCATGAATTTGTTTTCACAACTTTGGTATCAATGAGTTATGAGAAAGACTATGGCTTAAAAAGCATTATCATTTTAATTACCTCCTTATATTCTAGATGACAAAATTTAAGATCTGAAGAAATGTAAATCAAACTATTGCATATTATACAAATTTGTGTGGGAAAATTGACAATATATGACTAAACTAACATTTTGATAATACCTATTATATAACTCTTAAGTACTAATGTGTGATAGTACTTGAATTAAGACAACATTTGAAAATATTTCTGAAGTAAGAGTTAAACTGTTATCACTAGACATATATTCTCATGCCATGAAATGATGAATTGATATCTTTCCACACTTTGTAATAATCAATGAAATAAACTTAGAGGTAAGTATTAATATTCATAACAAAGAGTCACAACTCATAATAAACCTTAGCAAAATTTTTAAAAAGTAAAACATTTATTTTGCAAGTAATAAATTAAAATTACATCCACGTTAATATACACAGGAATTGTCCAGAAACCTAAAAAAGGAAAAAAATATTTGAGAAATGCACAAAATTTTATACTTATGACAAATAATTGACAAGAATAATTTGGGGGGAAAAAAAAAAGGGAAAGCATTGCAAAATACAGCTAGATCTAATATTTTGATGTATCTACACTGGTGTAAGAAATTAAGAGAATTTGCAGACTTGATCGATTATCTCTAGAACTACTGTACCGATTTTAATGAAATTTGATATGTACATACATTGATACAATACAAAACAAATAACCATTCAATAATTGTAATACACACGCATGATCGTGCGTAACACTTGTTGGAGTTGGAAGGTATGAAACAGCGGTTGCAGAATAAACAAAAATATGGGTTAAGAGATGGTGTTAATTTGCAGCAATCGGTTAATTTCAAACTGTAACAGTGAAAATGAGTAACCACTAACGCTTAGATGATGAAATGAGATGGCAAATTGTGGGGAGGCTAGAAGCAGGCCAATCTCAAATCCAAATTTGTAGAGTTCAATTTAACGCCCAGCGTCGTGTGTAACTTATGGAAACAGTTCCAGGATACCGGATCCATCGAGAGAAAGCCTGGGCAAGGTTGTACAAGAGCCACAATGGCCAGAGAAGATCGCCATTTGTCGATTATAGCGAGGTGTAACAGGAGTACTACAGCTTCTCAGCTCTCTCGTGACTTGTATGCAGCCACAGGAACCCGTGTATCAAGGGTGACTCTTTCCAAAAGACTTCATGAGAGAGGGTTGTTTGCAAGAAGACCAGCTGTTTGCGTCCTGCTCACTACTATGAACAGGAGAATCCGTTCATCATGGTGTAGAGAGCATAGAGATTGGAGTATGGATCAATGGGTGACCGTTCTCTTCACTGATGAGTCCCAGTTCAGCTTAAACACCGATTCTCGCCATACATTCATATGGAGAGAACCAGGGACCCGCTACCTATCCTCCAATGTCCGCGAAATCGACCATTATGGCGGAGGAGGTTTAATGGTCTGGGCAGGCATCCTGTTGGATGGCCACACACCTCTCCATGTCTTTGAAAGAGGCACTGTGACTGGTGTGAGGTATAGGGATGAGGTCTTGGAGCCCCATGTTCGTCTTTCCAGGGGTGCAGTTCACCCTGAGTTCATTTTAATGGACGATAACGCGAGGCCACATAGAGCTCTTCTGGTCGACGAAGTTCTAGAGAGTGAGGATATTCGCCGGATGGATTGGCAGCCAGATCTCCAGACCTTAACCTTATAGAGCATGCCTGGGATGCTCTGGGGAGGGCAATTGCAACCCGCAACCCCCCTCCAAGAACCATCCAGGAAATGAAAACAGCGTTGCTGAACGAGTGGGACCAATTGCCACAGGAAATGATAAACTGCCTTATTTCAAGTATGAAATCACGCTGCGAGACTTGTATATCTGTAAGAGGGGACCATAACCCCTATTAACCCATTTTTTTTTTTTATTTATTTATTCTGCAACCGCTATTTCATACCTTCTGACTCCAACGAGTGTTACGCACGATCATGCATGTGTATTACAATTATTGAATGGTTTTTTGTTTTGTATTGTATCAATGTATGTACATATCAAATTTCATTAATATTGGTACAGTAGTTCTAGAAATAATCAACCAGGTCTGCAAATTCTCTTAATTTTTTACACCAGTGTAGTTTGGTAAATTGAAATGTTTAACATGATAAAAGAAAAGAAGAAAAAAAAAAGTACTTTACAAAACCATTCATAAAACTACTCCTGCCCAAACACTGAACTAGATGACAAAACTAATCAAATTCTTACTTAAATATCAGGACACTGAATCTTCCGTAGTAACCATTTGTTCCTCGTGAACAGAACTTTTTGTATTATCAAAAAGACTGGTTGAACTTTTGCTTAGTTCATCTGCAGGTTCAGATGTATTTGTAGCATCATCAGGATCAGGATCAGTTTCATCAGATTCTTCGGAACTGCTTTTGTGTTCTGAAGTGCTTTGCTTCTTAGCACCTAAAGAGCACTTAGAATAAGGAAACAGTTTTGCTCCAAAAAATTAAGATTTATTCATGTAAATAGAAAAAACAAGTTACATATATATTATTTCCCGAGCCTACTGAATTCATATTGAATCAACTAGCACTATTTGAACAAATGTTTTCTCAAATAATCAATTGAGAATTATTTGCAAAATTATTGAATGTTCTTGCTTTATAAAATCTTTAAGATATCTGAATTAACTGTTCAGGTGACTGAAAAATTCTTCTATGAAGAAAGTATCATAATGCTAACCCTTATAATGTGATGTTTGCAATGAGAAACTCAGCTGAAGAAAATATTGACCTAAATAAAAATTACTGCAAAAAAATCAATTTCTAGTGCCTTGAAATTATGATACAATAAAACTGGTAAAACTAGTTTCATGTAAAAATATTTTTTTTTTTCCTTCTCATACGCTTAAACATTCTGCATAGCCAACCCTATCTCTCCACAATTTAAAGTTTCTTGTACACTAATTATGCTGAAAGAATTTCCCAGGTAACAAAAAAAGTACATGAACTAACAAAATATGGAAGCCAACATGTGAGATAAAATTGATACTATAAAACAATGGTGAATTCATCAAATGCAATCAAGAGATATACAGTCAGGTTCATTTTGTAATACTGAATTCAATACAATGATCTGCATTCCTTTTTTTATTTTTTATTTTAAAAAGATAAAATTGTAAAACAGTTTGGTGCACAAATTTTATTTTTAAAATAAAAGTCAATTTTTCAGACCAGAATAGCATAGTCCTGGGTAGATATAAGCTAAAGCCTGTGCAACATGTTACCCACACCTGCTCTTTATTCCAGTTAATTAACTCTTCAAATTAACATTCATTTCTTTTAACTCTTCTAATTATTTTTACCTAAATGTACTGTTTGACATGGATAGTAAAATGAAATTTCTAGTTTTTACATAAAATTATTTTCTGGCTAGTTCCCACATCTTAAAGGAACACATTTAAAAATGACTAAAACCTAAAAGCGGTAAACAGTATAAATTATAAATATTAAAATCATATTTTTATTTTTTTATTTTAATGTAGTAGGTACTTGTCTGGCGACATCTGCCAATATATATACCATAATATATATACCATAATAGTTAGCTTCTTTATTATAAAAGCACCATGTAGGTGAACTAAGAAAGGTCCCTAAGTGGGGACAGTACAGGAATGTCCATGCCTTAGTTTGGATTCAAATCCAGCCTAATGCATGGGAACTCAAAATGTTAACTACTATACAATTTAGCTTTTTAACTAATGCTTAAAGAAGTTAAAAATATTCTAATTTCCAAACACTAAAACTAAGTCATACGATTCTATAAAGCAGGCATTTTAAGATTCAAATAAACATAAGCTTTAGCATACAATTTATCCAAAATGAAAGTTTAAAACTCAGATGTCATTTTAATGATTTACAGAAATCTTTCAACTATACCTTTCTGTTTTTGCTTTAACTTGGCCTTCTTTTTAAGCCTGTGGGAAGAAAAGTTAGACACAGTCAACAATACAAAACTAATGGAAAGTAATTAAGCTTCTTAAAGTTTCTACTGGAAAGGAAACTTATGGACTCTTGAAGACCATTAACTAGTCTCCTTAAAATCAAGTAGTTTTAAGAAACAAAAGCCCCGTAATATATATTATTATGCATACCTCTTAGCTCTTTTTTTCTCAGTTCTTTCTTCCATTTTCCTTTTATTTTCTTCAAGCCTCTTATGAAATTCTTCATCAAGTTTCTCCTGAAAATATAGTTAAAATAGTATAATAGTATAAATACAGGATTGAACAGACTTTGACCACAATGAGAAATTTTAGATAGATATTCACAAAACACATGAGAACCAATTTGATATGTATTTTACCTCATATTGCCAGATTTTTATATCTAGAATAACATTTTTGGAAACATATTAATCAAACAAATACCAGCAATAAATATACTAGATCATATTGTGTATTAATATGTTCAGAAATAGTTAGCACAGATATATATTAATGAAATTGGATAAAATGTTTATTCTAATGCTACTTAGTACACAGTGTCAATTTTTACCACAAAAAGGAAAACAAAAATGTTCTGCCAAATTTTCTCTGAAGCAGGCTACATGAAGTCATCTTTTAGAAACCTAGCCATCTGGTGGCCACTGGCAGAATACCATACTTTAGGATATTAGAAGGTAATCCAGAGAAACAACTTGAAATACGATAAAGATTTATTGTTGACAATCACAAAATGTCAAGAGAATGTGTCAACAGGGAAATATTAGCAAATCTACTTTTTGTAGAAGGCCATATTTTCAATCAGGTTCCAGAAAGAAACTATGTGAAATTTGGTCTTGATGAGTTAATGGAATAAGGGTCATACACAGAACAGACATACAGGCTAGATTTTAATTTAATATAGACAAACACAAAACAATTACACAACAGAATGTAAAACTAGATAAAACCTGAATTTGATATTACTGCAAAGAAACATCAATATCACTGCACTATAACTGAAAAGAAAATTTTTCATTCTTAGAGACTTTGGAAATTTTTTACAATGAGATATGATAAACGTTTACGAAAAGAATATAAAAAATTTCAGGATAAAATTGTTAATTCTTATTGCAGTTCATAAATTCTTTAAAAGGGAGAGTTAAAAATGTGGATAACTAAAATGTTTTTTTCATTAAAAAGTCAGTGAGCTTTTAAAGTTTCAGAGCCATTGCTCTATTCATGTAACCAGAAGAGTGAGAATTGTGAGAAAACAAAGGAGGGGAGAACTAATAAAACTCATAAGTGTACTTGTAAACAAATATTTAGCAACAATCATTCAAACAATTAACAAATTCAATAAGACAGAAAGCTCTTTGAATAAATAACAGTTTATTCTTCCTTGGCACTAGAAGTTGAAAAAAAAAAAAAAAAAAAAGGTATGTGTTTAAATGACTTACATTGGATGATACTGCAATTTTTAATCTATAATGCACACTGTAGCAGTACAGTTTATTATATGACTCATATAAAACTAAATATCGTCAACAGTAACTAAAGTTTAGTCTATGGATAACTACTATTCTGAAACTCCTGCACCCTTAATCTCTGTGAAAGGCATATTGTATATACCTAAGTCAAGGTGGTTACCAAATGTTTTTATGTTGATGTCTACTTTATTGTTAGGGATACCACTTTTATGAATCAATACTCTTAATTTTCATCAACCAGAAATATAGCTACTTTAAATGTTCTTATGATACTGCATTAAAAAGTACAAAAAAGGGATTGTATTCAAATATAGCAAAATTAATTCACTATTAATTAACCTGTACTTATAAAATACAGAGCATCAATATTTTATTTCACTATTTAAACCTAATTATCAATTTCAAAAGTTGGGAGAGCTATGTATAAAATTTAATTTATAGAAAATGTTGATGGCATATTTGCAGCTATTTTACACTGAAATAAAAATAAGAACTATGAGGTTTAATTATGTTACATAAAAACATTTTATTCATCTAAATGCAAAAAATATTTGCATCAAGTTGTTCACAGTTAAACAAGAATGCATAACAAAGAGTTAAACATTCTAGGCATTTAAAATGTATTATTACATAATTGATGGATTATTAAGACATAATCTGAAACAGAGACATTACTTTTGAAAGATTAATATTGTTATTGGAAAGTTGAAAATAAAAGGTTTGGTTTGGTTTGGTTCGGAGCACTACGGTCAATTTTTGCTACACGAGGGCTAATTAGACCAGGACCTACTGCTTAAAATCGATTCCGAACGGCTACAAACATCCATGCCAAGAGTGGGATTCAAACCCACAGACTCTGGTACCAAAAGCCAGCACCCTAGCCATTCGGCCATCGTCTGACATTGAAAATAAAAGGAGAAATTAACTATGGTTATGCAATCCAATTTTACCTAAATTCCAACAGAGAGGAATGTATATATATATATATTTATATATATTCATTCCTCTCAATGAAATTCAAAATGCTATTCAAATTCTAAACAATTACAACAGTATACTGATAGCAATTTAAAACTGACCTAATATGTGTCCTGTTTGATGCTTCTTAACAGTAGATGTTAAATGCTTTCTGAAAGCAATATATTACAAATAGTAGCATCAGTCATTTCAGCTACAAAAGCATTAAAAAAAAAAAAAATTCCTTATATGAAATATTTCAAGGTTTTTTAAAATTAATGTCTCCCCCTAAGTACAATTAAGAACCTTGAAGTTACTTGTCATGAGTATAGTTTCTAAAAGGTTGATATTTCCCAAGAACCCCTCACAAAATACATATACCAAAGAAAGAGGGGAAAAAAATCACTGGAAGGAGAGGTAAGTGATGGGTCTAAGTATAGAAATTATCTGAGAAAGCAAATAGATGATTTTTTTTTCAAAACCACCTATAGGAGTATGTTTTACTTTTTTTTTCCTTTAAATGAAAAATGCATTCATTACATAAGATTTAAGAATTCAGACTTAGGGCTCTAATTTCTGGAGGAAAAAATGTCTTAACTTACTTAACATACATGTTAATATTAGCTACTTGTTGCACAATACAGTTTATTCACATGCTGGAACTTGCAATTAATTTTATTTTCTCACATAGTAATTTTCATTTTTATTAAGGTAGTGTTTTAATCTTTAAAACAGATTTTCAAATGCAAATTTTGATAGTACAAAATCTAAAATGCAGAGTTATGGAAGATTTGAAAAATTTATGAAGATTAAAATACCTGCAATTCAACTCCTAAAAGAAACCTAGCACTAAAAACTAAAAAATTCTCATAGCAACAAAAAATAAATAAATAAAATAGATTTGCTTTTACTGATCATAGAAAACAAAATATGAATAATCATAACTAAATTTTTAAAGAACATGAAAAATACTTAATTTAGTATACTAACACTTGAGCTTTGTTTACATAGGGAAAATATAAAAATTATGAAATATTAGGAGACAGTATTAGAGAGAAGAAAAGAATAATAAGAAACAGTTTGAAATTACAAATTTTAAACATTAATGTTAATTTGGGAACTTATCCATAGAAAATTACTCAAGCTCAGATTACTTTTTCAGCCTTTTCGTCAATCATTTTTTGTCTTGTATATTCTTTTCTACGTAGATGTCTATATACATGAAACTCCCCACTTCCTGCTCCAGCACTTGAACCTATAAAAAGTGTTAATAGAAACATACTTATAATTAATAACATGTTTAAGAGTGAAGCTACCTCAACCTATTCCATGACTTTAGAAATGCTGAACTTACTACATACCACAAGAAAAATAATACTTACCCATAACATTTCTAACAAACTCAGGAACTGAAAAACCTTTTCTTTCTTTTGGCATTTCAGGTATAATTACTGGTTTATCCTGTGAAAACAAATCATTATAATTTGCATTAATATTAATTCATGAAACAGACAAAAAATTAGTATCAAAACTACAATGAACATGACTTTGGGAAAAAGAACAATAAGAATACTTGGCTACTCTTCCTCCAACTGAAGAAGCTGCTCAACAGCATGCAATGGGGGCTTTCCTACAAATTTATTTGTGGAATGGTTATTTGATGGACCCAGTTCAATGGGGATGTAAGGTTACTATGCATGGGCCACTCCCGTTACCATCAACAACCGAAAAAGTCCCGTAGGAACTGATTAATAATACTGCCTGCAAATGTTCGAAAGACCGCCAAAATACTTGTGGCTGCAAGAAGCAAGGAATGAAATGTTCCCCATTATGCTATAATTGCAGAGGAGAATCCTGCACCAGTACATCAGATGAAATTGACGATGAACCAAACTTGAACGACAACGAGGATATGCTGCCTAACAATGATGACGTATTCAAAGACCTTATGGATGACGTGGACCTTCAAAATGACCAATTGCTCCAGTCAGCTTCTACTTCCAAACGCAGCAAATTCAATTAATCTTGTATTTTTATTACTTTTAATTTTTATTTTGTCAATCACCTACACATCAAACTTTACATCAAAGTTTTTGTACTTTAAGTCAATTTTTTATGTTTTAATTGCATACATATTTGCATCACAGTGTGCATTTTTAATTTCAAATCCCTTGATTCACCAAAACTAGTTCTTGGTTCGCCAGAAGGAATGAAAAAGTAGACCATGTTTTGTTGAAAATTGGTGTACTGGTGTGTCACATATTGCTCACTCCTTTCAACAACGTCATATCTCAAAAAACAAGATTATTCAGGAGAGTAATTTGAAAGTTTAAAAGTACATTGAAATGTATTGAGAATAAATTTTGATTCTGCTCTCTAGCTGCTAAATATTGAGCAGTAAGATATGATGATCTTGCAGGGCTATACTATAGGGCATTCTGAAAACAAGTATAACTAAAAATCACCGATTTTTGAGATATGACATTGTTGAAAGGAGTGAGCGATATATGGTAGGGCACAAGATTTGATACTATATGATATCTAAATGTATTATTTATTTCATATAATACATTTTACATTGCGAAAATAAGGTTTAAAAATCCAAAATACAATTTTTTTGAAAAGTGAGAAAAAATTGTCCTTCTTTGAACTTGTATATCTTCCTAACAACTTCACGTAATTTCAAAATATGGTGCTCATTTGACACAGAATTTTGTGTTCTTTAATTTATAAACTAGCAACATTTAACTAGAAATGCATCCTTTAGGAGTTATGAGGGAAAAACTAAAAAAAAGTCCGAAAATTTCAAGGTTTTTGGGACATCCCTCATAGAGCACAAACCAAAAGTTGGTGCAAACTTCAATAAACTCTTTTTACATGCAAATGAAGAGATTAAAACCATTTCCAGCTTTCTGAGAATTAATTAGCTTACAAACCATATGTTGCCTGGCCTCTAATGACAGGGCACATGTTTAGAGACTATTTACAAAACAGGACCCATAGAGAAAGCAGGCATGGTGCAATACCCAGTTCAAACTGCTTAGAAATAATGTTACTTACAGATAATGACTGAGGTACTTACATTTAAACACATTTACATTATACCAAAATCAAATATTTTAATAAAGGTTAACTTGGAATTGTATTGTTCCCTAAATAAAGCTCTTAAACATAGAAGCTGTGTTAAATATCATAATAGGATAATATTCAGCACTACCAAATACAATAAATATTATGAAGTGTTTATAAAAATATTACCATCTGTTCTAAATGAGTGCCAATACATATAAAAATTTATCACTTGAGGTTGAACTTGATAGGTGAAATTAGGCTTGCATAAGTTAGGAAATTTCATTAGAATCAGTTAAAAATCAGTCCTAATAAATTCAAGGTGAGAAGCAAAAGAAGGACTATATCAAAAATTATACTATATCAAAAATTGTACTATATCAAAAATTTGACTCGATTCTAATCATGTGAGCTTGTTATTTAATGAGATATAGATGATATTAGACAATTTTTTAATTTTTTTTTAGTCCTATTTCAAAGCATTTTTTTAATTCAATATGTTTCAAGCAATGTTTATTTTTGTAAATAAACAATTTGTTATAACTAATCAATAAATGCTGATATTTAAATAATGACTTAGGATAAAAAAATATTCATTGAAAGTCATATATTAGTATGGTTCCAAAAATTTGGTAATACATATATGAAAGCCGAAAAAAAGTCATTTAAATTTTTATCTAACTACATTTTAACATACACTCCCTCATCCTCATGACTGGCACAACAGCCTGGGCTGGCCTTCCTCGGAGCATTTTCCCATTTCATCCTCCTCATGGCCAGGCTTCTCTAATACTTTATTCTAGTGATCTTAAAATCATCATAACTGCTGTACACCCTTCTCATCCTAGGACTTTTTTGGGATCTAAAACCTGTGTTTATGGTTTAAAATATTAAATATTACTGAATTACTGTGCATCCTGCAGAGATGGCCAGAAAACTTCATGCGGTGAATTTTATTACATTCTATTATGTCATGATCTTTATGAACCCTGCATCACTCCTTGTAGAATCGTTTCATACAAGAATGGTCTTTTTTAATATCACCAAAAACATCTCTCAGGATGTGTCTCTCAAATACACATATTTCTTACTTTTCGGTTAAGGCCCAAGTCTCTGATACACAAGTCAGAACTGGTAGTATTATAATTTTGAAAAGCAAAATTCCGATTGTTCTATTAGGAAGAATTGATTACAAATAGTCCAGACAAATCAAATTTCCATGGAAAAACTGTAAACACATATAAAAGTGAGAGCAGTTAAGTTATATTACATTCACATTGTTCAAAAGTTGACAGAGTACCAAATACGGTGACTGGAATAAGAACTCAGGAGATTAAGTTATAAAAATAAATATATTAATAAATAATTATACTTAACGTACAGGATTAGCCATTAATCTGTCCAATTTTAATTTCTGAAAGTCCATTGGTGTTTTGGGAACGAATGGTTTATGATCTTTACTCATTTTCGGTTTTCGTTGATGACTCGGCAAATAAAACGATACACAAGTCGAGCATAAAAAGACAGACACGCGTGCAATAATGAAAACCTTAAAGATATTTGAGGTAGCAGAGACTGAGATGTGTCTAATATAAACAAGGAATACACGGCATTCGCATAGTTCATATTCTCGCACCAACAAAAATTAAAAACAAAAACAAAAATTGTCAGCTGCCAACAGCAGAAAATAAAAAAATGTCAAAATTAATTGTCGAAATTCGACAAAATTAATAAAGCCAAATTTTGATCCGTCAGTCTTATTGCCAAAACCCCTAGTACAAGTACCTTACCGGGCCTACAAGTACCTACAGGGCCCTGGTATAGGGTTGCAAATTTTATTAAGTCATAATGAATCATTACTATAAATGTTTCAATAATGTCAAATGAAATTATACGGTTCATCAAACGTTTCTTCTAAAATTTTAGACGTGAACAATGATTTTTTTAAAATTATTATTATTATTTTTCATTATTATTATTTTTCATTACCATTAAAAACGTGTAATGAAAAACTACATTAGTGGAAAAGAAAATTATTATGTGCCTCATACAAAGAATATATAGGCTTTCAATCAAAATATATAATTAAAATTTGCTATGTACATACCTCGTGAAAATAATGCCGGCTTTTTTCTCTTATTTTTTGGCAATAGTAATTGCGAAGCTTTCTATTTGTTTATAACACTACAATTCTGTCTTGTTGGTAGTGAATCTTGAATAGCACAAGTTTTGGAAATAAAGTTCGTCGTGAAACTTCAAGACATTTTATGTTGGTCGGAAAATTTTGAAGATGTATTCGAGTTTATATTGTTTCAGTGCATTTAAAATAAGTAAATCAATGATTTATATTAATATATTTTCAAATTGATTGCGCGCCAATTTTTTCTATATTAAACTGAAGATAACTTTATTTTCAATTGAAATTTATTTTCGGACGGGAAATCTTATTTCTAATCTAATTTTTTAAATCTTAAACGAGAATAAAACTATCCATATAATATTAAGTGATATTAGAGTATATGAATTAAAAATAGAGTTAAATCACTATTGTTATATTTGATAATAGTAATAACATTTACTCGCATATAATTACCGGATGTAATAATATATGAGATCTTAAATTTTTTTTTTAGAAGCTTAAGAAATATGTTGATACAGCAAATTTGTTTCAATTAATCTTAATGTTTTATATTCATGTGTGTGACTGTTGGCATGCAATTATAAGTCTTCCACGGCATAGTTCTATAACTATGCCAGTAGTTAACAAAAATCTTCTCACTATCAGCAGTAACGCAACAACCTTTGGTAAGCCTCCTTCAAAAGTCCGTCTGAACTTGTTCTATTTGTGGCAAAGGTTTCCTAGTTTTTTTTTCTCCAATGACTGTAAAAATTTGCTATATTGTCTTTCAATCTTGTTTTTTAGTATTCTCTTTGACCTTTAGCTATAGAAAATAGCTTTAAAGACTTTTTTTTCCAATTTATTTAACCCCTTTTGCTGTAAATGTTCTGCTTATTTTAATGAATTATATTACATTTATATTATACTGGCTAAAAGTAATTTTATATGAAAACTACTTATCATTTTAAAATTTTTTTTAAAAAGGAGTATTAATAATCTTGCCATCTTTCTATTTGCTAATGAGTAATCTCTCTGCTCAATTTCATGTATGCTCTTACATACTGAATATATTATGTATCTGATTTCAATATTTTTTTTTCTTCTCCAGGTTAATGACCTTGTACATTTTTATGATTAACATTGAAAATTATTGCAATGGACAGCATTGGAAAAGATTGTAAAGAGCTGAAAAGACAGTATGAGGCATGTTTCAACGCATGGTACTCTGACAGTTTTTTAAAGAATAAAAATGGAGACATGACTGTTTGTGATCCACTGTTTCAAGAGTATCAAAAGTGCTTAAGGGTAAAAATTATATACTTTGGAGTGAAATATCAAATATTTACCTTTTTATTTCCTGCTCTATGGGAGATAGAGACTTAGAAGAGCTTCTACCCTCTAGAGAAATGTTAAATTTGCAATGTTATGTATATGGTATTTCTAAAATCTATATATGGCAATTTCTCAACGATTCACTTAAATACAGAAGAATAATTGTTCAGATGTGTAGTGATGTAAGCATGATTCAATTTACTGAAATTACTAATATATGTGTTCAGTGTCAACACCTTTTTTCCCTTTTTCTTATTACTCCTTTATAAAACTGTTACTCTTTTCAAATTTTTAATTTTTTGGAGACCACTATTAGTGATTTTTCTTTATTTTGTCTTGAGACTTAATGTTTTTAATATTTCCATCAATCAGCCCTTACTTTTTATTCATAGTTTTTTAGTATATCACAAGTGACACAAATGTATTTTTTTATTGCATCATTTTTTGGCTTAAAATATTGTGTGCCTTTTTTCTTCCCCATATTTTTCAAAAATTTCTTTTTGTGCAATAATATTTTTTTGAAATTATAATTTTATTTCACTAATGGCAACATAATTTTGGACATAGATTTTAAATGTTGATGGAATAACTGTTCATTTGCTAATTTTTTAATGTTATATTAGCATAATTCAAGGTGTTGATTATCTTAATAATATTTGAAAATATTAGTTAACTCTCTTGTTATTTATTTTATCTTTCTTTTTGAACAGTTGTTGAACACTTTCAATTTTGTTAATTGCTGTAAATTGAAACCACTTGTTGAACTTGTAATATTGTTTATAATTTTTTATTTAATAAATGTTATATACCCATAATAATTTATACAAGTAAGTGATATTGCTGAAAATATATAAAAAATATCTATAGAAGCACTCTTAGGACAACATTTTTTTTCTTTTGTATTTATGAGAGTTGATTAAATTCTGAACTCATGTGTTGTATGATAAACGAGGTATATGAAAGTCTTGTACTTGTTTTGTTTTCAACCAGGTATACAATTAAATCAGACTCAAAATTACTGTCATGATGTTCAACCTTAAAAGTTTGTAGTAGTATAGAGTAGAATGTATACACAATTTGGAAAAGTCATTTAAAGGTTTGATTCATAAAATTTAGACTTTTAATGCTATATACTTGTTTTAAATTATGGAAGAGTAAACTTGTTTTAAATTTCAAAAGAATATGCAATACAGACAGAATAGGCAAGGGTGCATTATTTGATTATTTTTAAATTTAATTTAATTTATACTTATTTTTATTTATTTATCCTGATTATTTTTTGCTTAAAGTAAATAGATTGGTCTTTTTTACTCCTTAGCAGCTGCTTCAAATATTTGAAGAAAATTCATTCATGTTTAACCCTTCAGCAGGTATGCCAATTTTTGTAATACCAGCAGGTGTTCGTTGCAGGAAGTGCAAAGTCTCTTTAAACCTTGATTATCCCTTTAACTTTTTTTTTCAAATTGGAAATAATAATTCGTTTAATGACAAGATATAAAATGTTGATAATATTGAGATTATTTATAATTAAAGGCCAAAAATGAATAAGAAATTTTCATAAAAAATTAAAATTTATTTTTAAAAACACAAATAATTTGTTCAATTCTCTTGAGTTTTCCTCTATTTCTTCACATCGCAAACATATAGTACGGATTTTGCAATGCGCCTTGCATGAAAAACTATTGCATTTATCGCACTTTATCATGGTAGTTACATTATTTAGCTGTCCCCATACATTACACTTTCCTCCCTTTTTTTGCTACACTTCTGGTTTTGCTTCTCAGAAAGTTTCCACTTTATATTTTAGTAAGAATCCAGTTATGTCTGGAGAAAGAGATAGAATATTTGCCTGGGTCTTCAAGTAGCTTTTGAGAAGTTCTAAAGCCAAAGGATGCAGATACAATCGCCTTCTTTCAAAACTGTCAAGTTTATAGGATCTAAGGACAACTTGCGATTTGATTCCTATTATGTCCAAAAACAACATGAGAGTCCATCTTCAGGATATGCGGGATACCATGTAATAGCTGCACATTTGATACACTACATCAACTCCTGCTTTTGTTGTATTGTAATCCATTATAATTGCTGGTTTACCAGAATCGTCATCTACTGTTGCATCATCATGCATTGTTGACAAAAGTATGACTCCCTTATTTTTTTTCGTAGCATAGGAACATAGTGTTGTTTCCTTTTCAAATCCCAATAAAAACAATCCAATTTCCTTAGATTTTTCTAGTGGCAAGAACTCTGGTGATTTTTTTTTTTTTTTAAAGTGTTCCCAAAAGTGTAATTTTCTTGCTAAGAAGGTATTGGGCTTGTGGGTAGCTAGTGTAATAACTGTTTGTTGTTAAATTCTTGTTTGAGTGTTCTGTCTGTGAAATCAACTTTTTGACAACATCTGCAGGGGAATTTGATTGCACATAAGGTCCCCCACAAAAAGATGGTAAAATTCTTTTTTGTTTGCCACAATAAATCTCAAAGTTAGAGGTGTAAAATGTTTTTGCATAAGGCATAAATTTTTCAAACCATATTTCGCCGGTTTGCTTGAATGTACTGCACAATTCCACAGCAGCCTCTAAATAGGTGCAGCATCTCATCTATTGTAGCAAATTCACTGATGGTAAAATTCTTTTTACAATTTTCAACAATTTCAGTCATAATTTCTTGCATAGCAGCTTTATCTGTTTCTAGTCTACCATTTCATGTAGATTTATTATCAAACCGAAAGCATCTCAATAAAAATAAAATCTTTTGTAGCTGAAAGCAGTGCATAACAGAAGAATTCCAGTACCATCTGTAGCAACTAACTCGAAAACACTCGTCTGATGCCCCTTTTTTGTTCTTATGATAAAAAGTGCCATAAGCTCGGATCTTGATGTGTCCAAACAATCTCTTTCATGAGAATAATTCACTTTTTCTCTCAAACTTTGAATACATGTTTGTGTAACCCACAATTTTATCGATCAAAACTACTCGCAAAAATTCTAAAAAAGACTGAAGGGAGTTTCAACATTTCGTGTAGAATATCTCTTCCCTGGTAGTTGTTTTATAATTTATTTGCTTTTGTTTTGCATAACTTGGATAATGGATTTTTTTGCCACTTACACTGTTTATCTTTGCCCAAATAAAAAGATCCTTCCTCATTGTGGTCACTGTCTGCTTCAGACTGTTCAAGACTCATTTTCATGTTGATCAAATTGAATTTCTTCTTCTTCACCACTAAAATCAATCTTGTCAAAGCACTGTCCACGTCAACATTTCTCGTCAGATTCATTGTGTAACTCTTGGAGAATCCTCGTCACATCATCTAACCGTATAATATGACATCTGATATAGAAAAGGAAGTCTCTAAAACCATATGAAAAATAAAGAAAACTTTGTATTTGTCTATTTCTGATTGGCTAGATCTTTTTTGTTTATCTATGAATTTGTAAAATACACTGAAGAGATTAATATTTGATATTACAGAAAAAAAGTATTTTTTGCAAGACAAAAAGTAAAATTACTTTTAACATTGGGAAAAAATTATTAATAATTATTTAGTATTTGAAACTTCATCAGGACATTTATTTGATTAGCCTTTTTAAATTTATAATCATAGAAAAGCAACTTTGTAAATGCTTAGAATTATTTTGGCGAAACAACCAAAAATAAAATAAGGAATATTTACTTACATGACCAAGCGCGCTGTGCACAGAGTGCAACAAATAGAAGTATCCTCTGTTGGAATCATGATTGAAAATGAATGGAAAGGAATACAAAGGTCAGAAAATCAGACCTGCATTAGAAAGGGTATAGCTATAAATAGAAACTGCTTAGAACATCCAGACCTTACATGTGAAAACAAACCATTCAAAATTATGAAAATGGTACACTTTAAACACGGCTGTGCCCACTGAAGGGTTAAGTTACAAATATGTGCCAAATAATAGAGTTCCTTAATTTTTATTCTTTGTCACTACATAATACTAAATAAGTAATTCTGAAGTATGTAAAATTTAATTTGCCACTTGGATTGTTGTTTCAATTTTATTATTGTATGTAAATTATTAATTGAAACATATACTATTTTTTGTTAAGCAAAATTCAATTATGTTTTTGTGTATGTGATGCGTTTTTTATAATATTTTAAATATTTCTTATAGGTAGCTATTAAAAAGAACAACATTCCTCTTTGGGAATTAGATGGAGAAATGTTGCACGCTAATCAGAAGAAAACAGCTGAAAATGGACCACAGCACAAAACAGCTTAAAATATTTTTAAATAAATTATTTTGTTGTTTTTTTTAAATTAGAAGTGCACATTCATTTTCTATACATGCATAACAGTCAACATAACTTCCATTTTTGAAAAATGAAAAAATATTTTTTTCACTTTTATTGTAAAAGGTAAAATTTATTTAATTTTTTTCTTTTAACTACTTAGTTTTAGAAAAGAATAACTGTTTAGTATTTTCCTTTTTATAACTGTTTATAAGCATTAAAGTTCATTATTATTTTATCCAGTTTTTTTTTTATGTTAATAACTTGAAAACGTTGGTTAAAATTGTTACACAGAGAAAAAGCCTAATGTCTCAAAATGAATCGAGGGAATGATGTATGAATGTTAACTTTTAAAAATATTAAGATAATATCTGCTTTAACAGTTTTGAAATGCATCTCATCTTCTCACAATTTCTAGATATCGTGACAAAAATTCTGTAATTTTAGATTTCATTGTCCAGGGTCCTGTAGAATTCTGGAATGTTGCTAGAATTGCCTGAATATTTTCTGTCATAGTTTGGAGTTATGAATTTTTCATCTGCTTATTCCTAGTTTTGAAATATTTACCAATACTCTCATTTAAGGTCTTAAAATCAATCAAAACTGAAATTATGGTAAGACGTCACTACAGTACTTAATAAGAAAGGCAGCACATACATGTTACATAACTGGTTTGAGATTTTATGCTGTCTATTTCAATTTTATTGAGGTTAACAGCTTTTAGTAGGGCAGTGAAATCTTCAGTGAACCACTGAAATAGGGAAGAGAGAATATCTGGGTTTGAAAGTCAAAAAGAAGTCACTTTTCAAACTGAATCTCAGTTATGTTAAGAATTTCTTAAATTGTGCATGAATAACAACTCATTCTTTTCCTGTCTGATTTATAACCTTAAATAATCCCAAGAAATGCCATGATTCCCAAAGAATGCCCAGAAACATGTTAAATTTTAAAGAAAGCTACAAAATTTGTTGGTAAGTTTATTGTCAAAGCAGAAAAAGAAGAGGTAATTTAATACTGGAATAAAATAGTTTGTGTAAAGTTGTAATAAAAAAAAAGAGGCAACTGTCGAAATAAAATAAAAAGTCAACTGTTGATGTGAAATTTTAGGCATCATAAAATATCTCTCCATTTTCTTGGTATATTTGTGTGATGATTAGTATTAGTGGGATTTTTTTTTTTTTTTAATTGATGCATATATATAAGCTTCTATTAAAGTACATAAGATTTTGATAGATATAAAGTTCTGCTATATTAGGTGGAAAAAATTTGAAGATATCTGACGCAAAATTAGTCTTGAAACTTTTTGGGGGTGTGGTAAATGATTGGGAGCCTTGGTCATATCTATATTGCATTTTAGAGCACCTTTGGAAAATGTTACACTGATAGTTTTTCACATTCACAACACTACCAATATTTGAACTCAAAACAATTATCATCAGTTCTCACTCTTCTCTGGTAATGATTACTTAATAATTGGTTAGATGTATATGTAAGAATATTTTTTAACTTTTCCTCTATTTCTTATAAAATTTTTTGATACTTTTCAGCTTTTTTTTTTTTTTTTTTTTGTTGTTGTTGTTGTGCTTGTTCTTCAATTTTACTACTGATATTTCTTTCTTATAAAAGAACTTTTTATCACCTAAATAATTAGATGCTTGGCAAAACAAGTGCCTTTTGCAAGCTCAGTAAGGTATTATAGACCTTTATTAATTACTTTATCTGAATGGGTAAAAAATGCATGGTCTATCATATTAAAGGGCTCCTCCTTTGAGGCCTCTTGCTCTTAGATATTGTTTAAAATACAAACATTCCTCTTTTCATTACTGCCTATGAGTATAAGCTATTTTAATTTTAAAATAAGTAAAATATACTTAATGCATACAAGATGAGAATTATGCAATTAAAAATAAATATCCACATCATTGCTCATTGTTATTATTTCAAATCAATGTTTCCCCACCATGTTTTTATTGTCATTAATTTTTTGCATGTACTTTCTAAGTATGCCAGCCAGGGTAACTTTTTAATCCCTTTTTTTAGCTTGCATCATCAAAAATCATATTACTGGTAAATGAAATGAAAAATCTGTTCTATACTTAAGTAAAAAATTTTAAAATCAAAAGTTGATATAGAGTGAATTTTAACTCTCAGCGACATTTTGAATGAAAAAGATTTTTAGATTTCATTCTAAAAGAACGTTAATAAAATCTCAAATTTTGCATTTTATTATGAGATGATATTTTAATTTAATTACTTTTTCTCTTTGTGGAGAATTTTTTGTATAATAGAAGAAGAAAATTGTGTGCTTGTTGAAATATATTTTTTATGGTTTATTTGTACATTTAAAAAAATTCAAAATTTTTAAAAATTATGTGTTTTTAGAAAATGTCTTCCCAGTTCTTCTGTCTGTACATTTCATTTAATGATTTTTTTCCCATAGGAAAAATTAATAGAATATCCAATTTTTTACAAAATTGTTGTACTGAAATTCTATTACTATTAATGTCTTTAACTTTAGCATGTATTTGTTATAACTAAGGCCATTAACAATGAAGTATAGATGTACTTGTCCACCTGTTTGTAAAAGACTATAGATAGATATGTATAATTCTTTTTGTATAATGGGAAATCACAGTAGCAATGAAAATATATTTTTCAAAATAACAGTTTTTCTGTGTAAGATAAATTAAGATTCTTACTGAAATATAGATGCATTCATTCCATTCTGCATCTGTTTACCCTTAATACTTAAATTCATCTTTAGTTCAATGATGGGATACTAAATAAAAAAAACTCTCACGATAGTGATAATATTGTCATAGATGTTTATTTTTTATAAACGTTTGATTGCATGTCAGTTATTCCAAATATACTAGATTTTAAATAAAATTTTTGTAACTTAAATCAAAGAATTTAATTTGAAGAAATATTTGTAAAACTAAGGGTAGCATTAGTTTTAACGTAACATATGCTTTTTAATTTTTCTATGTTTAATTTCCATAATAAGTATTGGTATGCCTGTAAGTTATGAGTGGCATGATTTGTTTGTGTTTCCATTTGTAGTACTCACTTTTGACTTATATGAAGGCATAGTGTTCCTTTGAAAAAAGGTGTTAAATGTTCACTTTTGCTAATGTGGAAACAAAGTGATGTCATAACAAGCATTTTGTTGAAATTTTGAAGAATTCAATGCAGGAGGATACAATATGTGTTTACCATCAATGCAAGTCATGTCCCCAAAAGGTCGTAAAATTCGAAACTACGCACCAAAAGTCCTGAGAATGTTGTGAAATTGTCATAACTAAGAAATCTAGTGGAGCCTGAAAAAAAAACTATATATTTTTCCTTTGTGGAAAATCTAAATACCTGTATTTTAAAAAAAAAAAAAATTTAAACATCTTCATTAGGGTGGTATTTTCAGACTCCAAAAGAGCTCCAGGCATGTTGTGCAAAATAATGTATGTTTTTAATTTAGAACTACAAATTGCAAAACAGAGCCCCATTTTACCTGTCTTATAAGCTTACAATCATATTCCTCTATGTTTCAAAAACAGGAACGATGTTTAATTCCAAGTAATTTCTTGCAAAAATCCTCATTCTTTTTTTAATGTACTGATTAGATAATGGATATGCCATTCGAAAAATTCCCCAATTTTTTTTATATGAACTGTCATTGACAAACAAATAATGAGTTATATACTAAACACTAGAAATGATTACAAAGTTTCACAAAACTTTTGTGTTGGTTAAACTTGAAATTCTTTAACACACCTTTTAGAAAATTTGCCTAAGTTTTTCCTGGGGTATGAAATTTTATGAAGTGCATTTTTCTCTGGTGGATCTCTTGAATTTTATGCCAATTTATCTCACAGAAGCGTGGTGTGTGTATGTGTATACATGTATTCATGCATGCATGGGTGCATACATCAAAGACTGCAAATATGGGGTGGCACTAATTCCAGAAATTTGCCGAATTGATGTTTTAAATATTTCTTATCATAGTAAATCTAATTTTTTACTAATTCCTCTCAGTAATTAGTAAAATCCTCTAGATTATATTTAAGAAGTGTTGAAGGGTTTTTCTGCTGCTATAATCTAATGCTTTTCTTTCCCATATAAAATACAGAAAACTTCAGTTAAAAGAATATTTTCAATAGTTTACGTATATTTCACCTCCCCATAATTTGGCAACTTGTGCAAAAACCAAACTGCATTGTCGAATGTATTTGACTTTTTCTTGAGCAATAAAGAAAACTTATTTATTAATTTTTACAGCAAATATATTATTAAAAAAATTGAGAGAATATTACAAAAGAATAAGTGTTCTAGATCCTCAGTGGCAATTCTAGTGATTGTCCATCTTTTGCATACCGTCTGTGATTATTTTTTTGGCTATGGCACTTTACTAAAATTTCCAATATTTCAGTTAACAAAATTATTCCTTATTTTTTAAAACAATGCTTGAAACTTTAGCAAAAGAAAGTGTTTGTTTACAAATAATGCTTTGAATTTAAGTCTTATTGATTAATGTGCAAACCTTACCCTGTTTAAATGATCAAAATAAAAAATTTTCTTGTTTTTCACCACTGGCCTAGTTAGAATCCGTTTAAATCTTTAAATATTTTTAGCACTCATTTCTTTTTTCTGTTTTGTACTGAAAATTACAGAAAATTTCAAACACAAATTATTTGTGTTATTGTCCTCTAGTATCTTCAGGAATCTATATAAACCCACGAAAAATTTGAAGATTTTTTTTTAATACCTTTATTAGAAATTTTTTGCATTAACCCTTCAGTGGTCACATCCAGGGTTAGAGTGTAACATTTTCGTAATTTTGAATGGTTTGTTTTTACATGTAAGGGTTGAATGTTCTAAGCAGTTTCTATTTATAGCTACATCCTTTCTAATGCAGATGTGATTTTCTGACCGTGGTAAACCAGTGATTATAATGGATTACAATTCGACAAAAGCAGGAGTTGATGTAATCGATCAAATGTGCAGCTATTACACAGTATCTCACATATCATGAAGATGGACTCTCTCATTATTTTTTAGGTTTTTGGACATAATAGGCATAAATTCACAAGTTGTCCTTAGATCCAATAAATTGGACAGTTTTGAAATAAGGCAATTATATCTGCATTCTTTGGCCTTTAATTATAAAGATATCTCAATATTATTAACATTTTATATCTTGTCATAAAAATCAGAATTATTATTTTCAATCTGAAAAAAAAAAGTTTATTACAAAGGGAATAATCAAAGTTGAAAGAGACGTTGCACTTTGTGCCACATGTGCCTGCTGGTGTTCAAAAATTGGCATTCCTGCTGAAGGGTTAAAGATAAATTGAAATATTTCTGCACCATTATTTATTTTTTATGATATTAATACATTTCACAATCTTAAGTTGAAGTTAAGTGGTTATATAATATTTATATTGTCTAAATTTTCTAGGGCAAGCTTTATATATATATATATATATATATTTATTTATTTTTTTATTTTATTTTTTTCTTCTAAGATTAGAGAGAGACCCCCCCCCCCCCAAAAAAAATAAAATAAAAAATAAAATAAAAATAAAAAATCACAAATTGACTTAAAAAGACATATTAGACACTGAAATATCCAATAATTTTATTTCAGATCTGTTATACTTGTAATATAAATTCAATTTCAGATTTTTTTTGTTTGTCTTTAGGGATTTTTTTTTCAAAAATTTACTTGAAAAAATACTACTCGTCAAAGATGTAACAGAAAATTTAAAAAATTATCGTTTCAGAATTTTATTAGAATCACTGTCTGGCATGTACTTAACCACTTTCTTTTCAAGAATCTAAAAACTTAACAACTGCATATTTTCCCATAAACAGATCATTTGCATTTATTAACTATTACTTTATTCCTTTTGAGAGATTATTTCTTTATTCCTTTTTCCTGTCAGACAAGACATGTTTCAATGTCTGTACTTTCTGTAAGTCAAGGATTTAGGAAGTTAATGTATCCACAGAGTAATCTCAAAGTTACACCGCCCCTACCAATTGGTGATATGGCCTTCTCTACCTGCAGACCGGTCACCTGATGATAATCCCACTCATCACATTACGGGTCCTGCAGGGCACCGTATCCCAAACCAAAATTTTCCTAACGAAACCCATATTTTACTGTCCCCATACCTTGATCCTTTGACACTCCTCCTTACTTTATTATTAGCTGTATGTATTACAATTTATACTCCTAAATTCCTTGGAGGCTAACTATTTCAAACAATCTTCTGTCATTAGTATTCTATGCATGTCTGATAAAATCAACTTAACATTTTATTATTAGTAACTATATTACAGATATACTTACATATATTTTCCATAACAATCAATATCAGTTATTTAGAATTTCTAATTTATGTACAGTATAATCACCACATCATTTCATATAAATCTTACCATCATCAATTATACAAACTCTTAACTTTAAATCATACTTATTAATTCCATACTTATAACCATCTTACAAATATACTTGCATTTATACCTCCAATCGATTTATAGTACTATTTATAATTTCTAAGTTATTTACAATATAATCACAACAATTCTTTATATAAATCTTATTATCATCAATTATACTTATTCCTAACATTTCGAATAACATTAAATGATACTTATCAACTTATTAATTATCTTACAATTATATATGCTTGAATTTCTAACAATCATCTATTATACTTCCTACAATTTCTATTTTATATACTGTACATCTCATTAACATTTCATATAATGCTCACACTACAATCCAGTAGTAACACATACAGTTAAATTAAGCACCATTCCCTTATGGTGCATATCATAAGTTGAGTAACACTGCTCTTAACAACATAAATAAACATGTTAGATATAATCTTAATGTAGTTCGTTCAGGTTAACTACCCTGGTAGCCACAACCCTTGACTACTGTCTTAAATAGGACGAAAGTCTCTGCCCAACACTTGAAAAGGCAATGATCTATCATTTGCATACCACAGCAGATACATAGCCCTGTCTTCTCATGGAACCTTTGCTGATAGCTTCCTATGCTTCCGTGCTGTGTTATTGCCTGATTGGTGTAAAAATCCCCCATGTTCTTTTGTTACTCACTCTAGGGTATATACAGTATACCGGTCTTCCCAGGTTACTTCCATCCCACCTCTGCTGCCAAACTTGCATATTATATTTTCTTATTCTTGTTTTTATCTGATTTTTAGTTAGTTTAAATGTATCCTCTATCTCTGTTAATGTAGTTGCTCCCTTTGCTTCTTCATTTTCTTTCATTCCTATATGAGCTTTTACCCAGTGCAACTGTACCTGCATTTGATGTCTACTTAATTTACATTTGATAACTTCTACCAACTTCCCTTTATAGTCCAGCACTGTAACGAGCTTCTAGAGACTATATATATCGAATTTCTTTATTCCCTTTGCTATTGCATTTCCTTGCACCAATCAATTGCAGCTAACTTGGCACTATAAGATGACACATCTGTTATTCTCTTTTTTAGTGTTTCTGTCCTTTCTCCTTCTTCATATCTGATCAGGCTGCCTCTATGTGTCCACAGAGTAAATAGGAATGTGAACAAAATGTACAGAGAATATAGGAATATGAACAAAATATATTAAATTGCCTTGGATCACTTAAAAATGTAACATAACTCTAAAAGAGGTACTGGAAAAAAATGACAAAGATTTAAAAATGTCTGGAGAGCCATGTTTTAAGAATAATTTTGAAGAACGGCTTGAAGTTTGAGCAGAATTCATTTTCCTGCAAGATAGCCTTACAGAGTGCATGTGAGTCAAAAGACCACACTCATATATAATATAATATGGGACATTAATCACTTAAATTAAATCTCATGTAAATGCCTTTGCGTTATGGCTTGCAAGCAGTTAATACATTGTAATATAGTGCTATGAATCCATAAGCATGAAAGTCTTATTTTATTTTTTCTGTGCTATATTCACTTATTTTATGTGTTTAATTTATTACAAAATTATCTGAGTGACAGGACAGTGAGGAAGGTTACCTTACCAGGGAAATTTGAGGTGTCTAGATGTTTCTTTAATTCTAAGTGCAGAATAAAACAGGGTAAGAATTAGGCTTTTGTACCCATTTCAAATGTAAAATTGGCAATATTGTTGTTTTATTAAGTTGCTAAAAAGTTAGCATATCTGTTCATTTATTTTAACAAATGAATGTTACAATTTATTTAATTTAGATGCATGTTCTCTGATGAGTTTCTTAAGAATTTCATATTATAAGAGACCTTTGTAGAAGACATCTATTGCCCTTGTGATTATCCTAATACAATCCCACAACCTCCAAATACTTGTTTCAGAATATTAAATGTATACATTGAATAGAAAATATCCTTTTCTATTCAATGTATACATTTAATATTCTCAAGAACTCATAAACTCAGATCTTCAAAAATGCAATTAAGGATAATTTCTTTTACCAAAATATAAATAGAACTCATTACCATTAGCAACTTGTGCAAGAAATTGCAATAAGTTTTACTGGGAGTGTATACTATGGCACTGAAATTGTATACACATACATATTTGTATTGATAGGAGTATACAATTGCAGAAAATTCAATATTAGTTAAATATCTTATTTGCTGTGTAGTAAGGTTTATTTAAAAAAAATATTTTTGTCGTTAAATACCTGGTTTTTTAATTGATTGTAATAACATTTTTTTAATGTGGTACTTTAGTGTACATTTAGTGTAGTATTTTAATTTAATATTTAATAAGGTGTTTCCAATCAGTTGTCTTTTCCAAAAAATTATTTTTGGTAGTAAATGTGTGTTTTCTTTTATTTCTAGCTATTTGATACAGATGAAGATTTAAGTGTTAAGTTGAAAATATTTGTTTTGTAAGAATATATTTGTTATATGTTAGAGAACACACAAAAACACAATTTACTCGTTGAATGATGTAGTTGATTTAAATGTTAAAATTTGTTTAATTATCATGACTATTTTTCCATTTCTGTAATATGTTAAATAAGATAATAAAATTATTTAAAAAAATATTTTTCATTTCTTTGCTATTATAAATTGAAAACTAAATTTTTTTGTCTTATTAGTTAGAAAAATAAAGAGAATTTTATAGTGTTATGTGTCCATATTTTGTATAAAAGTAATTTTCATTTTGTGCCAATTCTATTTACCTGAAAAGAGTTCTACTCTGTTTTCAATTTAAATTAGTGTAAAGTAAGAGTAAAAATCAAGAATTTCAAACCTTTATATATATATGCTAGCTGAAAACCCATACTTCGCTACGGAGTACATTCAAATTAAATACAACGATCAATGTATGCAATTGATGTAATGATGAAAATGAAAAATCTATATAAATAATATATTTATAAAAAAATCGTAACGGATATTTTTATAGACAAAATAATGTAGAAGAAAATATTCAAATTAAATCTAATAGAACATACTAAAGAATATAGTACAGTTTGAGGAACATATCTTTACTGTGTTTTAACTTTTTTTTTATAATTTCCAATCATCTGCCGCATTAGCAAGAAAAAAAAAATTTTTCTGTTTCGTTGTTATGCATGTGACAATAAATTAATTTAAAGTACCAGAAAAAGAAATCACGTGATCAGCATTTAATAAATTCTAAAAATTAATCTTTAAAAATTCATCAAAAATCAGAAAATGGAGGTAAAGATTCAAAAAAGATTTCATTTTAAAGGAATTTTTATGATCTTTCTCGTGATATAAATTTTATAACCCTCAAATGTTTATTTTAAATGCAAACTTAAAAAAAGTTACTAAAACAGCTGAAAATTTTAATTTTAAAAAATCTAAGAAGTTTTCAAAAATCATTCTTAGTGCACCTCTACACTATTAGAAGAATCGCCATGTAAAATTTCAGCCTTTTAGGTCCAGCGGTTTGGTCTGTGCATTGTCTGTCAGTCAGTTACGGAACTGTTTTGTATATATAGATATATGTAATATAAATATAATTTTTATATTAATAATCTGACTTCTCCATGTTCCTGTAAAACATAATTTATTCGATTTCTAAAGATGATTTAATGGTCATAAAGGTTGCAGTTCTTAATCCCTTCATTCTCCTGTAGACAGATAAAGATCCTTATATACTTAGTACAACCACTGTCTAGGGATACTGAGCCGATAAAAATTATTGGACACACCCTAGTCCATGACATAACATATAGGGAATAACCTTTGCATCACCTCTTCTGGATTTTCCTGATATAAAAATCGGAACACGGCTGAAAGCCACGTCTTTTTCTGATTTTGCATGTTACATTTCATATGTCACTTGGTATATTTCCCTTCCTGTGGGGAAACTGCGTATGAAAGGACAAATAAAATTTGTGAGTCTAAATCGCTTATTTACTGCATCCGAATAACCAACTCTTTTCCAGCTGTTCGAGTATCTGATTTTTCCAGGTGCTTCTACAAGACATGATATATATATATATGTGTGTGTAAAATTGATGATTTTTTTTTATTTGCCATCAATATTGATTTAAAATCTTTTGTGTATCTAAACACATGAAATTCTTTCTTCTGTATGTTTTATAATAAAGCTGTTGCCAAATAAGAACTGATCTGGGGTAAAAAAAAATTGAGAAATAACACAGTAACCACATTGGTACCAAATGATTCATTTTTACATTTTATTCACATCTTTCACTATGTGATGAATCAAATATCCCTAATAGATTTAGAAAATGGTGAAAATCATTGTATGTAATTAGATTCTCCAAAAGTGCAGGATCATTAATAAGAAGGGTCTGTTGCAATAGTATGTCAATTATTTCTATTCTACTATATTTTAATGTTGCATTAATTGCCAGATAAGAAAATTAAAACATTGTTTGATATCTCAGACTGATTGTTGTTTGTAAAATGATAGATTTTAGAACAATTTAAAAATAATTTTCTCTGCCCAAAATTGCACAATATGAAACTTTAAATAAATAAATAATTTAGTGTTTTCTAAAAATTTATCATAAATCCTCTGAAAAAGTTAAAAATTCAAATTTTAGAGATAAGGTAGTTTGTTGACATATTCAGCATTTACTTCATTCCTATAAAGAAACCTGAAAAGTGTAAATTTAATCAGAAAATCCTTGTTTCCTAGCTAATCAAATAGAATTGTCTCTCTGCAAAATCTCATTCAGACTGTTATCCTGTATATTATACCAATTATCAACACCTTTTATTCAAAATAATAAAAATTGTTTAATAAAACCATGCACATTTTTCTTTAAACATTATATGTTGTTCATTGTTCTCTGGTTAAAGTATCTATTTACCCACTGAGTTGTGGGAGGATTCTAGTATACCTTATATCAATTTGGCCATGCATAAGTTATTCTATATTACAGAGTGGGGGGGGGGGGGACCTTTTTACCATTAGAAGCCACATGTAAATTAGGTAGAAATAAAGGAGGTCGCATAAGTTGATGTACATATAAATGCGACTTTTATGAAATTATTATAGTTAGATATAGTTTTAACAATTTGGTTTATTATATAGAAAAATAACAAAAAAAATTAAGTCCTTATTTATTTAATATTTGACTTAAAAAGTTACAATATAAAATATTTTTGTATTCACATAAGGGTAAAAACTTGTTATAACATTATTCAATAACTATTAATTTTTTTTATAAAATTATAAGATTTATAGATACCACTGTAATTTTTTATATTTCACTGTTGGTATTTTTATTTATGTAAGCACATATATATATCCAGATTTTTAAATTTTAATAAACAACTACATATTTAAATACCACTTCAAATAAAATTAATAAAGGTAGAAGTATTTTTATATAATTTTAACATTCTAAAGAAATACAATAGAAAAATAATAGTATTAAATTATAAATGACTGACATAGCAACAATTCCTAAAATAATTTGAAGGCCGCACAAGAAGATCATGGAGGCCGCACGTTCCCCACCACTACTATAATGTTTCTATGTTCAAACAGAAACTTTGAAATGATGAAAAATGGTTCATAATATGAGTAGTCACTCGGATATTGGTAACCATAACATGCTCTATATTTGTAAGATACTAAGGGTGATAGGAGTTTTATCCTTTTCACAAGAGAAACAGCACACTGTGTAAATGTGTGTGATGATAAAATCCCATTCCATGATCAAGAAATTATCTCTTAATTACTTAAGCGTTTTGCCATTTCAGAGTGCTTAATAACAAACTGTGAACTTGTCTGTTTTAACTTCTGTAAAACTGTTTAAACATTTTGATACAGTATGTTTAAGAATATGTATAAAATGTCATTGTCAAATTTTAAATCACTCAGTCTTTGAGGTAAATGAAGATTAAAAAAAAAAAGGGTTTTGTATTAGATTAGATTAAAATGAAGAATGTGCTAATTCTGCAATAAATCTTTAAGTATTAAATTATGTGTCTGGAAAAGATTCTCTAACATGTATGTGTGTATGTATATATTCTTCAAAATATACTTTAGTAATGGGTTGCTTCATTATAACCTTCATTTTCGAAGATATTAAAAAATATTTTATAACAGTGGCAGTCTCTTTTAAGAGAGTGGGAGGTCCTTGTTTCAAAGGAGAAAATTTCCTTTATGGGATGTGAGATTAAAATTTGCCTTGAATTAGTTTTTTCTGCCTATTGTTAGGCACCTGTTGGAGAAGAGTTGACCCTGGCCACTGCTGTTGATATTGAAGGATAAAGAAATGGATGGCACTTAAGAAATATCTTAGATCTACAGTGAAATTCAATATCAAGCTAAAATTTTTAGTTTGTAAGGTTTCAGTTGACCTTAGTGAAAATTATATAAAATACTTATTACAAATTTATTAGCTTGTCTAAACTCTGAAAAACTGTAGAGTTCACTGAACTACAAGTTTAAAAAAAAGAAGTACAGTTTTTATAATATATTGCTTGATTCTAGCACATTTAACTTACAGCATTTGGCAGTTCAAAGTTTAATGATTTATAAAATCTATTTTTCTGTGATAAAAGTTTAACCCTTCAAATTTTCCTTGGGTCTGTGAGGCCCAGGAGACATCAGTTTTTGTATTATCTGACGTATAGAAACTAGTTCACCACCAGAGTACCTTTCAATCAAATCCTCTAGATGGCATTCCTTGATCCTATCATAGTTTAGTTCCAAAATTGAAGTGACATGTCTCAAAAAGCAGTCTGGGCCTCATAGACCCAAGGTTATCACTTGTGTTAGTTTTTTCACCATGGACCCATCTACCTCGAAAAAGGTTTTCAATTTAGTGTCAAGATGATGTTCAGTCTGTATCTACTTCAAACATGCAACAATGATATGTCAAAATTGCTGTTGCAATGTTTAGATTTTTTTTAATTCTAATCAGATTTATATTTTGTATCGGTTTTTTGCCATAGACTTTATTATGTAATCAGATTTTAGTATTTAAAAAAATAAAATTGATTTCTTTAATTTCACACTTAGTATGTTTTATGAGCTGTCCTAAAACCGTTTTCAATGATTAAATAGCATTTATGTATTTTTGAAAATTTTTTTATTTCCTGGGTCTGACAAACTCTGGGATGCCACTGGCGTCTGATAATTTTCAGGTTACTATTGAAGGGTTAATTTCTAGCCAAGTTTGCACGCAGTTTTAACAACGTTGAAAAAATTGTCTGAAATGGCGTGAAGTAATTTGCTTTCCCTCAAAGGGATGGCGCCACTATACATAGTCTTTTCATTTTTTTCCCGTGTAATGTAATAGATTTTTCTACATCATCAAACACTTTTATATTTAAAAACTTTTTATTCTGAAATCATGTATGGATGACATACAATGAGATAAGATAATTTTTTGAAATCATAGTCGGACAAGAGCAAATTAACTGTATGAGATTCAGTGTTGATTAATTCATTAGTCTGAGATCTGTTACTAGATGTTTTTCCTGTACCATCATATTTTGGATAAAGTTTTCTTTACTGAAAATTATTTTTTTAAATGAAGAGAAATGAATGGAGTTTTTATTTAAAAAATATACCTGGCTCAAATTTATTCATAAATTATCGAAAGTTGTGCCGAAATAGCTCAGTTGGGAGAGCGTTAGACTGAAGATCTAAAGGTCCCTGGTTCGATCCCGGGTTTCGGCAATCGAATCTTGTCCTCGGTAGTATAGTGGTCAGTATCCCCGCCTGTCACGCGGGAGACCGGGGTTCGATTCCCCGCCGGGGAGGTTCTTTTTTTTCTTTTTTGTTGTTATTAATTGCTCTCAACAAATATTTTCCTCACTTAAAAATATTTCGTTACACTAATTTTATAGAATATAGAACTAGGGAGAAGAAAATTTTTAGCCTCAATTCAATGTGTGATTCGTTTTAAAAGGGTAAATAATTAAAAGATGCCAACAAATCTTGAACATAAAATTTGATCTATATCCTGTGAAATAAAGTGTTCAGTATCTCTGCCTGGCGCACAGAAGTCGCGGAGAAATAATTCCATGTCTAGTAAATATTTGTTATATTTATTTATCTTTCATAAAATATCTGTCTAATAATCATTATAATACAATTTAACTTTTAAAATCTGTAGTTTTTGTAGTCCAACTCATTATAAGTCCTTATCTGTTGCAGAATTCTAGCAGTATCGTTCGAGAATTATCTCAATGCGTTTACTCTGACCCAACTTATAACTACTTCATATGCATGTGAGCACCTTAATTAATAACGAAAATAGGAAATGAGTAATTTTTTACTTTCTGAGTTCTCCAGAGGAGGGGGGGGGGATACGTTTTCCAACCCTCATCTTCCGATTTGTCACAACGGAGAATGCTGTGTTATAAGAAAAGTTTCACGTGAAGTTGATATTAATAATAGATGTGAATGAAAAACATCCAAAAACGGAGCATTATTTTTCGAGCACCGACCTTCTTTCGTAATAACCTACGAGCCCCACCACATTTACGTGCATAGGAATTTTTAATAGGGCCAAGGAAATATATGGAAAATTTATTTTTCAGTCTATAATTCTAAACTGATATTTAATCTACTTCCCGCGTGGGTTGTGGCCACATCTAGGAGACCAGCTGTTCTAGTGATAACATTGATAATGCCTGATTAAAAGCAGAGACGTACCCCCCCCCCCCCTACACACACACACGCACTCCTGTATTCGGATTTTTCAAAGATTATCACAATTGTTGCTGCTGTTGTTACCTAATCCCCCTGGTCCAAATAAATTGCAGAAAGTTCATCAGTCCATTTGTTTTTAACCTCTCGATAAAAAATCGCAACTTTTATAACCAAACATTAACCAGTACCCCCTCACCCTGAAAATTCTCTCTCGGCTACTTATTATAACTCTCTTCGAATTATAGCATTGAAATTGAAAGTGGTATTTTTCGTTAGAGAATCGTCAGCCTCTTTGGTAATTTGGGAATATTAAAGTCCCGCGTTGTAGTAAATATTCAAAATTATTTTAAAATGTTTAACATGTGCCAGTCTCCGTCAACCTACTTACCTGTGATTTCGAGAGCCGACGTTGGGGCCGGAGAATAATTCATACCGGGATTTTAGGTATTAAGCTGGATACTGGGACCATTCTGGGCTCCCTACTTCATCGTCTCATGTAGCATAGCGCCTATTAAGAGGAAATGGAGTTAATGTCAACACGCACCGAAATAAAGATTTATTTCGAGAAAATATAATTAACTATTTCAATCCGTCTACGATGTTCATAATTCAAAATCTAGATTCATGTTCACTATTTTGAGAAGTAACGTCTCTGTTCATCAAACGTCTGAGCATGCTTTTAAACGCAGCATTATTTGTTTATCTACCATCTTTTAAAGTAGTCGAATATTTTCCTCTTTTATTTTTTTTCAGCTTGGAAGTACACTGTAAAGCCAACTTAACTGGTACACCTGCCTAATATCGTGTAGGGTCCCCACGAGCACGCACAAGTGTTGCAACACGACGTGGTATGGACTCGACTAATGTCTGAAGGTATCCTGTAGGCAATTCACACCATGAAACCTGCAGGGCAGTTCACAGAGTGCGAGGGGGTGGAGATCTCTTCTGTCCAGCCCGTTGCAAGACATCCCAGATATTATCAATAATGTTCATGTCTGGGGGATTTAGGTGGCCAATGGAAGTGTCTAAAGTGAGAAGAGTGATCTCGGAGCCACTCTGTAGCAACTCTCGACTTGTGGGGTATCGTATTGTCCTGCAGGAATTGTACGATTCCGCCGGAATGCAAAATGAACATGAATGGGTGTAGAGGATCGGATAGGATGCTTATGTACCCGTCACATGTCAGAGTCGTCTCTAGACGTATCAGGGGTCCCATATCACGCCAACAGTACACACCCAATACCATCACAGAGGCTCCACCAGCTTGAACAGTCCCCTGTTGACACGTACGGTCCATGGATTCATGAGGTTGTCTCCATACCCGTACACATCCATTTGCCCGATACAATCGGAAACGAGACTCGTCAGACCAGGCAGCGTGTTTCCAGTCATCAACAGTCCAATGAAGGTGTTGGCGGACCAAGCGAGGCGTAAAGTTCTGTGCCGTGCAGTCAACAACTGTACACGAGTGGGCCTGCGGCTCCGAAAGCCCATATCAATGACGGTAAGTTGAACAGTTCGCACGTTGACACTTGTTGATGCCCCAGCATTGAAATCCGCAGCAATTTGAGGAAGTGTTGCTCGTCCATCTCGTTTAAGGATTCTCGTCAGGAGTCGACGGTCCCGTCATCAAGGTCTTTTTCCGGCCGCGCCGCTGTCGGAAATTTGATGTTTCACCAGATACTTGATATTCACGGTACACTCGTGAAATGGTCGTGCGCGAAAATCCAAATTTCATCGCTACTTCGATGTTATGTCCCATCTCTCGTGCGCCGACTATAACGCCACATTCAACGTCATATAAATCGTGATAACCTGTCATTGTAGCAGCAGGAACCGATCTAACAGTTTCGCCAGACACCTGTTGTGTTATATAGGCGCTGCCGACCGCATCGCGTTGCGCTGATTAGTCACATATTTCCAGGCCCGGACTGGCTAGTTCGGCTGGTCGGTGATCGCCCAGGGCCCCCGACCCAAGGGGTACCCGTGGGTCCTAAAAAAGTGGTTTATACTTGGAACCCCGAAGGGGCCCCCAAAAAGGTTTATGTTTGGGGCCCCCCAAAATAAAGAGGTTTGTATATGGGGTCCCTAAGGGGCTTCCCAAAAAAGTGGTTTGTATTTTTTATTACTCAGGTACTTTTTTAACTACACTACTTTATAATTAGTTTCACTAGAGTTATTTTACTTTTTCCCAGGAAGTTTACGCGTGTACAATAAATTTTAAGCTGTTGTTAAAACGCCAGTTAATGTTTACTCTTAGCACAGAACTGACACCTCCTCGTAGTGGGTCCTGGGGGCCAGGGGCATAACTAGGCTAGGGCAACCGGGGAAATGCCCCAGGGCCCCCCGATGTAAGAGGGCCCCCAAGACGGGGTAAAAAAAATGAAGTCGTAATATTTCATTCGGCTTTATAATCGTGATGTTTCGCTCTTTTGTTTTCGTACTGTATTTTCAGATGCATTCCGCAAGGTTTGGTTGTATTTCAATACGAGTAACGTTGACGCTGACGGATTCTATGTAAACAGGCCCCAACGGACAGACCAGCTTGGGACAGCATCTCCCCTCACCGTTTGTTTTCAGATGTGTGGGAAGAAATTACCACCCACTCTTCTCAGAAAAGGGGCTTCCTTTCGACCCCTTCTACTTGGCCACCTGCACCAAGGAGTGTCCAGGCATGGGGAGTGATAGAGAAAACGACTTCTAGAGGGGAGTTGGCTTGCGACAATTTGAGCTCCCAGAATCGGTGCGTAGGAGGACAAATGAAGATGACCCTGTGTGGAGAGAGGCCTCATGACGAAAGAGGTTAGTCTATCGAGAAGGCAGGTTGATTTTTACTGTTAGATTTTTAGGTTCGATTCCGGTACGGGCAAATTGTACGGGTGAAATTCTGAGCAAATCAGAAGAATAGTGAGATCACTCAGTTAAAGACCGTGGATAGTCTTAGTTAAGAAATTATCTCAATATATTATTACTATTATTAACTAATTTCGCTTACTCGGTACCTTACCGCTATTTTATTAGAGTTTTCGACGAAAAGTAGTAAAAAAATTATTTTCGCATTTATTCGCTCATATTGGCAAATTTCGCATTTATTCGCATCTATTTCTTAAATATGAAAATTACATATCCCTAGTTAACAGTTGCAATACAAATCTGCATTTGCATATAAAAACTATGAAAAGGACTAGAAAAGTGGCTCTGCAAAAGGGCAGGAAAAAAGGAGGAAAGACGCTGAAGCAAAAAAGGGTTCTTTTTGTATGCCTTCCTGGCTAACTCAGCAACCCATCGAAGGTACAGAATGCAATACAGAAAAAGAACAAGGGGTAAGAAAGAATTTTTTTATATATATATAAGATTAAAGGTACCTTAGTGTAGATAGTAATTTAAAGTAAGCGCTTTATAATTTAATACTTATGGAGATAAAAATTAATAAATAAACCTAATACAGTCAAGTCTCCTATAGCGCGGTGTTTTTATAACGCGATTTCCATAACATGACAGCTGGCGTTGTCGTCCTAGAAGTGATATTGGGTGAAACACGTAAAACTGCCACAACGTAGGAAGCACACTGTCATCCAAAATAGTGCAGTAGGCGTCGGTGTTGAGCTTACCAGGAATTTGGACCAAGGGTCCAAGTCCATACCAGAAGAAACACCCCAAACCATAATTCCACCTTCGCCAAACCTTACTGTGGGCATAATGCATTCTGGCAGGAGGCATGCTTCAGGCAGACGCCAGACCCAGACCCTGCCATCCGAACGGTAGAGGATGTACCTTGATTCGCCGCTCCAGATAACCCGTTTCCACTGATCTACGGTCCACTTTCAACGTGCTTTGCACCACATTAACCGAGCAGTGCGGTTGGACTTTGTGATCAAAGGCTTATGGGCGGCAGCACAACCATGAAAACCAAGCAGATGGGCTTCCTCACGGATGGTATTCTTCGAAACAACACTCTCGGAGGCATGTTGAAACTCCTGGAGTATGTGAGCCATCGGTTTGGTGTGGTTCTTCCGAATTTCTCTGGACAGCACCCGTCGGTCTCTATCTCCCAGTTTCATGGGTCTGCCGACTCGGGGCACATTCCGACAATCACCGCTCACCTTCCACTTCTAAATCACATAGGACACTGTCGAGTTTGGATAATCAGCTCGCTAGATATGTCCCTTAAAGATCAATCATTTCTGTGATAACCAACGATTACACCTTTCTTGAAATCAGATAACTCTGCACTTCGTGGCATCTTGCATGCGACTAATGCCAAGGTTGTTTCCTATACGAATATTTAACGGCGGAGGGCGTGACGTATATCAGGACCACAGATATCGTCATTTACATGGGTGTCCAAATACTTATTGGTAATGTGTGAATGGTACAAGGAATATCGGTAATAGTACAGAACATGGACGCGGGAGTGCAGAAAAGAATACAAGAGTTGGCACCTCATGCCCATTTCGTGCACTGTGCTAGTCATAACTTAAATTCAGTTCTGAAAGACGCTGTAGGTTAAACCATGAAATACAACAATTTTTTAATACAGTTGTACAATTTTTTGGACATAGTATACTACGATGGCAAGAGCTACAAGCCTGCTGTGAAAGTAAATCCAACGTCACACTAAAAACACTGAATCCAACTCGTTGGTCTGGAAGGTACGATGCTTTATACGCTCTGAAAGAAAGGTTTATTGACGTCCTTAAGACTTTATCAAAAATAGTCTTAACGAGCAAAAAGCCAAGTGAACATAATGAGACAAAAGGACTTAAGAAAAATGTCGAATCATTCGACTTTGTGACATTGCTGGTGATACAATGTAAAATATTACAGCATGTTAACATTGTATCCAAATCCTTACAATCAGAAACATTTGACATTGTCACTGCTTACGAGACTTTGGAAAATCCCCTCTTCGAAGTTACTCATTTAAGAGAACCTTTTGATGAAACAATGAAATGGGCTACTGCCATTAGTGCAAAGTGGGGAATCGTGAGCCATTTTCCTAACAGTAGAATCAAAAAGTAAAGAAACACTACGATGAGCTTTGCGAGGACGAGAGGTTAGTGGATAACAAAGAAAGATTTAGAGTGATGGTATTTTACCTAATGATCGACATTATAATTTCTCAAGTGGGCCAAAGGTTTACAGGCATGAAAGCAGTTGTGGACACGTACAGAGTAGTACATCCCTCCTTCCTTGGTAATGCCTCTGATAACGACTTACAAAATGAAGCCAAGAGGTTTACTAAGACTTTTTCAGACGATGTTTCGCCAATGTTTACTGCCCAAAATCTCTCAGTAAGATCATCATTCAAAAATCAAATAACCAAGATGACTTCTGTAAAAGATTTGGCAGACTTGCTATTTATAAAGCACAGCTCATAAAAGTCTAGTTACCCTGATGTAGGTACAGCCTGTTTAATGTATCTGACTATTCCAGTTACAGCTCTTTTTCTAAATTGAAAATAATTAAAAATTATATGAGATCAACGGCGAGTCAGGATCGACCAGAAGAAATTGAAAATGAACGAGCTAAACAAATTGATTTTTCTAAGCTCATTGATATTTTTTCACAGAAAAAATCCAGGAAAAAGTCATTTTAGTAGTCTACAGAGGCTGTTCGCACATTTTTTAGACGATTTTGGTAAGCGGAAATAAAAAATTGTTTGCTGCAAAAGAAATAATTGCAATTGTACTATGTTTTTAAAAGTCAAAATTATCTTCTGCGGCTTGAAAGTTTTGTTTTTATTCAAAATGGCGTTTTTAACAAAGCAGTGGTTCGAAGGCTACATTTATGCTCTTTCCGAAGAGAAATATGCATACTCCGTTATCCAAAAACGATTTGAGAGTCATGGTTTTGTGATATCTAAAGCGTCGATAGGCAATATCGTCAACAATAAAGGAAAAAAACGTCAAATTGGAGCCTCAAGTGGGACAAAAATTCCAAACAAGTATCCAAGGAAAAAACGGACATCTTCGACTATTGCAAAGGTACGTTGTTTAATGTTAAAAGAAAATCCCCCTAGTCAAAGAACAGTTGCAAAATCATTAAAATGCTCGTTGTCCACTGTAAACAAAATGATAAACGTTGATTTAAATCTTAAGAAAGCGAAAAAAACGCAATGTGCATCGTCTTCTTCCAAATCATATCGCTGAACGCAGGACACGCTGCAGAATTCTATATGAGAAACACTTATCCAAAGAAAAATGGAAAACAATTGTCACAATAGATGAATCATGGGTGTATTTAAATGATTGCAACAAAAAAAAGCCATTTATTATCATAAAAGGGGAGAAAAAAATTTAAGTACATGGTTCAAAGAATCGAAAGAAAGTTTTTCTATGGGATTCATGATTGTTGTTGGTTTTTCTTATAATGACAAGTTAAAAATAAAAAGAGTGGAAAAAAATGTCAAGATTAACTCCAAATACTACCAGGAACATATTTTATCGCCAATTTTTCTGAATGAAATACCATCACTTTACCCACAGTGCCATCAATCTGTGAGACTCCATCAGGACAAAGCTACAGTCACACATCAAAATCCACTGTAAATTTCCTAAAAGAAATGGAACAAAAAACTGGTATCAAGGCCATACCCTTCACTGATATCCCTACTAAATCTCCCAATTTATCACCTATGGATTTTTGTGCTTTCGGACTTTTAAAATCTGCATTATTCAAACGTCGTCCCAAAACCCTTACAGGACTCTGAAAAGCTGTTCAGGAGGAATGGGATAGAATACCTCTTCTGACACTTCAAAAGGCATTATCATCCTGGAAATTGCGGTGTCGAAAGATAGTTCAGAATAAGGGATGTCAAATAGAACATTTAAAACACAAGAATTTTATGTAATTTAGTTTTGTGAATACAATATACATCGTCTAAAAAAATGTGTGAACAGCCTCTGTAATATGGTTTATACGGTTTCGCAATGTCATAAGTTTAATAGTTAGAATACCCTACAAGTTCGTGTAATCAATTAATCATAAGCAACACATGTTTACACTGTCTCCAAAAATTTATAGAATCAAAGGAGTTATATAAAATAACTATTAGATTTCTGCTTCTTTCATTATCCTTATAATTTCCATGACCTTAGTATGTATAATATTGTGCTTCTGATATTTCCCATTTCAAATGCTTATTTCAATTTAATATTGCAACTGTATTAATAGTTATATCAACTGTATAGTTAAAAATGTAAAATATCTTCTTTGGATAAATGGTAATTTTAGTTTACAGTGAATAGAATGCATAAATCAAATATCTTACTATTTTATTGGGAACTAATTTATGAAGCGTGGGAGGGGAGGCTCCAGAAAAATTTGTTTCATTATTTATCCAGGGCCCCAATTTGCATCCTTGCCTCGGGGTCCCTAAATGCCTATGGCTCAGTCGCAAACGTCGGAGAAGTTTGTATCGCCTTTAACCCTTCAGCGGGCGCGCCAATTTTTGTAACACCACCAGGCGCGCGTTGCATAAAGTGCAACGTCTCTTTAAACCTTGATTATTCCTTTTGTAATTAACTATTTTTTTAAATTAGAAATAATAATTCTGCGTTTTATGACAAGATATAAAATGTTGATAATATTGAGATTATTTATAATTAAAGTCCAAAAATGAATAAGAAGAAATTTTCATAAAAAATGAAAATTTATTTTTAAAACACAAATAATTTGTTCAATTCTCTTCAGTTTTTTTCAATTTCTTCACATTGCAAACATATAGTACGGATTTTGCAATGCGTCTTGCATGAAAAACTATTACATTTATCACACTTTATCGTGGTAGTTACATTATTTAGCCGTCCGCATATATATTACACTTTCCTCTTTTTTTTTGCCGACACCTCTGGTTCTGCTTCTCGGGAAGTTTCCACTTTATATTTTAGTAAGAATTCAGTTATGTCTGGAGGAAGAGATAGAATATTCGTCCGGGTCTTCAAGTGGCTTTCGAGAAGCTCTAAAGCCAAAGAATGCAGATACAATCGCTTTATTTCAAAACTGTCCGGTTTATTGCATCTAAGGACAACTTGCGAATGGATTCCTATTATGTCTAAAACCCTAAAAAACAACGAGAGAGTCCATCTTCGGGATATGCGTGATACCGTGTAATAGCTGCACATTTGATCCACTACATCAACTCCTGCTTTTGTCGTATTGTAATCCAGTATAATCGCTGGTTTACCAGAATCGTCATCCACTGGTGCATCATCATGTATTGTCGACAAAAGTATGATTCCATGATTCCCTTATTTTTTAATTTATTATTTTTTTTTGTAGCATAGGAACACTATGGTTCCTATGTTACGAAAAGTAAAATTACTTTTAACATCGGGAACAAAATTATTAATAATTATTTTGTATTTAAAATTTTATCAGGACATTTATTTGATTAGCCTTTTTAAATTTATAAGCATAGAAAAGCAACTTTTTAAATGCTTAGATTTATTTTAGCGAAATAACCAAAAATAAAATATGGAATATTTTCTTACATGACCAGGCGCGCTGTGCACAGAGTGCAACAAATAGAAGTATCCTCTGTTGGAATCGCGATTGAAAATAAATGGAAAGGAATACAAGGGTCGGAAAATCAGACCTGCATTAGAAAGGGTGTAGCTATAAATAGAAACTGCTTAGAACATCCAAACCTTACATGTAAAAACAAACCATTCGAAATTATGAAAATGTTGTACTCCATAATTAGTTCCCAAGCATGCTTGGTTCTCATTTTATCGACCCACTCAAGGGATGAAAGGCTGAGTCAACCTTGCCCAGTCTCAAGATCGAACCCTGGACCTGTGGTGTGGCAGCTTGAAACTTTTAACCACTACGCCACCGGGCGTCGAACAATGCTATCAGCATCTCCAAAGGGCATAGGCGTAGCGTGCTTCTAACTTTCTTTTTTTTTTAGGGGGGGGGGCACTAATTGAATTCACTTAAGGACCTCCTCAGCGCATGGACTGCCGGACGGTCCTCAAAATATAAAATATTACGATTTTTTTTAAATTGAATAACAATAGAATTGATGTTTGAGTAGTATTCAAAAGTTAAACAATGAGAAAAATATAATATAAATAAAATGAGAAAAAAATAGCATCGAATTTTTGTTATGGATCATATCATTGTTAAAACCTATGTTAAGGCTAAAGATATACAGGGTGGCTAATAAATACTGTGACAAATATCGAATCATTTAATTACACACAGATAAAATAGAAAATGGAAAATACAACAATATTATGAACATTATACATGAAAGTTTACCATGAAATAATTTTACTCGAATCGACCGCCATCTTTATCGATTACTAAAGATAATCTCTTACGCCACTGCCCTATTGTGGCACGAATCATTTTATGAGGTAATTTGTCCCATTCACTCCGTATGGAATCTTTGAGGGAGTCCAAACTTCTGTGCTGCTTAGCATTTACTTTAGACTCTAAAATCCCCCAAATGCAATAGTCTAAAGGATTTAGATCTGGTGAAGAAGGTGGCCAATCTTCTTGCTTGATAAACTTTGGGCAATTGGCATGGAGCCATTCCTGTGTTGTTTTGGATCGGTGGGACGGTGCAGAATCTTGCTGAAATATCCAATTCTTTTTGGGATACAATCTGTTAGCATGTGGTAATAAACGTGTAGTCAATACTTCCTGTTTGTAATATTCAGCACTGATTTTTACCCCTTTATCGATGAATTTCAGAGGCAGTTTTCCATTGTGTGACACTGCAGCCCAAACCATAACAGAATTCTTGTTCTGAAAGCGTTTAACAGTTCGAAGATTTTCAGGTATATCCTCGAAGGTTGCTGAATATACAACATCATTTTTAGCATTATAACTTTGTTCTGTACAAAACAGCTTCTCATCAGAGAAAATTATTTTTTCAACAATTTTGAAACCGTGCCGGTTCAGCAATTTCTTACATCTTTGTAACCTTTTTACTATTTGTGCAGTAGTCAAACCTTGAACTTTTCTTTTGCGATAAGGTCGAAAACTCAGGTCTTCATTTATGATAAGTTGCATAGTTCTGCGACTGATTTTCTCTTCTGCAGCCATTTTATTTGCAGAACGTTGTGGATTTCTTCGTATCTTTTCACGAATTCTTTTGATACGTTCTTTTGTACGAACAGTGCGTGGACGACCGGACCTTGGTCGATCTTTACAGCTATTGGTATCCAATAATCGATTTATAGTCCTATATATAAACGTCCTATTAAAACCAAGGCATTTTAATTGCTTAAATATTTTACCTGCAGAAAATCCGCGATCAAAAAGCTGTTTAACCATTAACCTTTTGGCTTCCATCTTTAAAAATATTCTACATGTTTTACTTTAAACAAAAATCGTCTGCGTTTACAAAAAGTTGCCAATCACACAAATAGATAGATAAATTGTTTTTCCAAACGATTCTCCAACGCTCCAATCTGCGAGAGGCGAACCACGTGACATCACTTCTTTCCCCCTTCTTTGGGGAGATGCGCGCCGTCACGTGAGAGTCGAGGAGAAAATCTCTCGCAGGTCGGACGCGCTATGCCGAGCGGCTTACTGAATTGTATTGTCCGAATAAATGTATTTAAAAAAGCCTTCTGATGGAGTCTCTGCCTTGTGTCTAGTTCTAAGGAGGCACGACGAATTACAACATCGTCGATTCACCTTACCGGGACTATACTATTGGTGACCGGCCATCGAACACAGCCTGCGCCTTCGTACTGCGTCATTGGACTTCCGCTTTCGTTTTCGCCAGCAACCATGTCTCTCTCCCCTGGATCAACAACAGAAGCCTCTGCAGTCGTAATACCTCCGTATATATCGGTGGACCCCGCTTTATGGTTCCACATGCTGGAAAGTACTTTCGCGTTAGCAACTCCCAAAGCTATATCTGAATCAAAAACAAAATTCAACTATGTTGTCGCCCACCTTCCTCCTGCACCTGCTACTATGGTGCGCGACGTTATAATGAAGCCGGATACTACACATCCATACGAGGACCTAAAAACGAAAATCATAGAAAGATGCGGAGAAAGCCGAACATTGGAAATACGTAAGCTACTAGCCGGTGAAAGCCTCGGTGATAGGAAACCCACCGAATTGCTGCGTTTAATGAAGAGAAGAGCAGAAAACCACAATATCAGCGACGCACTTCTTTTGGAATTATTTACCCAGCAAATGCCGACCCCTGTGCAGACTATTTTCGCATCACTCGACCCCATCACTCCCGATAAAGCGGCAGAGATTGCCGATCGCATCTTGGATTTAACCCCGTCGAACATCAGCGCAGTTTCGATTCCCACACCTACACCAGCCGCCGCTCAGACGCCAGCGACCACAGAGATGCTGTTGAAAGAAATTCAAGAGTTACGAAAAGAAGTCGTCGAACTTCGACATTCTAGAAGTGTTTCTAGAAAATACAATCAACCTCGACACCGCTCTAAGTCACGCGGTAAGGATTCAACAATTTGTTGGTATCATGGAAAATTCCAACAAAAAGCAAACAAATGCAATCCGCCCTGTTCATTTGCGGGAAACCGGACGCGGGAAGAGTAGAAGCGACGTACCTCTCTCCCGCACCTTCTCGTCGCCTTTTTGTGAGAGACAAGAATACGGGTATGCGTTTTCTTGTTGACTCTGGATCTGACGCCAGTCTGATATCTGCTACCAAACAAGATAAATCGCGGCCAGTTCTCCAAACATTTCGTGCCGCTAATGGCACAAAAATTAATGTTTATGGTCGAAAGAGTATTACTCTTAGTTTAGGTTTACGCCGATCGTTTACTTTTTCTTTTTACATTTGTGATGTTTCATGTGCTATTTTAGGAGCTGATTTCCTGCATTATTTTAATTTAAATCTTGATTTACGGAATCACCGTCTTATCGATTCCATCACTCATTTAAACACTCCTGCTAAATTAAGTGTTTGCAATATTTTCTCTGTAAAACCTAATTGTGTTAATAATGTATATGGTAAACTATTGCTACAATTTCCTGAAATTACAAAATTACCGGATCCTAACCAACCGGTAAAGCACAATACTGTGCATTACATAAACACCAAGGGACCTCCAGTCGCGGCTAAGCCTAGACGGCTAGCGCCAGATCGGCTAAAACTCGCTAAAGCTGAATTTCAGCAGATGCTACAGCTTGGTCACATGAGATCCTCCAAAAGTAACTACTCTTCGCCTTTGCACATGGTGCCGAAGAAAGGATCTGTCGATTGGAGACCTGTTGGTGATTATCGTACTCTAAATGCACAAACTATTAAAGAGAAGTATCCTATTCCCTGTATTGCAGATTTCACTGCTGAATTACATGGTAAACAAATCTTCAGTCACATTGACCTGATAAAAGCGTACCACCAAATTCCCATCAATCCTGATGATGTACATAAAACTGCGATTTGTACTCCCTTTGGCCTTTTTGAAAGCACGCGCATGCAGTTTGGCCTTTGCAATGCTTCATCTACCTTTCAACGCTTTATAGATGAAGTAACTCGTGACTTAGGATTTGTTTATGCATTTGTTGATGATTTGCTTGTTGCCTCAGATAATGAAACTGAACATATGCAACACCTTCAGTTGTTGTTTTCCAAGCTTAAAGAGTATGGACTATGCATTAATGTTGATAAATGTCAATTTGGGCAAACCACTATTGAATTCTTAGGATTCAAGCTTTCAGCAGAAGGAATTGAACCCCTTCCTGATCGCGTTTCATGCATCCTGGAATTTCCTCAACCGACTACCTTAACTCAACTACGGCGTTATTTAGGTCTTTTCAATTTTTATCGGCGATGCATTCCCAAAGCTGCCGACATTTTAGCCCCTCTTGTTAAATTCCTAGAAGGACATAAAAATAAGAAAAAAAATCCCCGTTCCAGTGCTAGCAACACTGAGCAATTACAATGGAATGACGAAGCAACTCTCTCCTTCACTGCTTCAAAAGAAGCTATAGCTCAAGCTACACTATTAAGACATCCTGTACCTGGTGCCCAGATAAGTTTATGGGTTGATGCTAGTAATGTCGCGATTGGTGGATCCTTAATGCAGCTCTCAGAAGATCAGTGGGAACCCATAGCGTTCTATTCTTGTAAACTAAATAAGGCTCAGAGAAATTGGTCAACTTACGATCGTGAATTATTTGCTATTTACTCTTGCATAAAAAAATTTAGGCATATGCTAGACGGTCGCAATTTTGTTATTTATACAGACCAAAAACCCCTTATATTTGCCTTCCAACAAAACCCTAATAAATGTAGCCCTAGGCAGCTGCGCCATTTAGATTATATTTCGCAGTTTTCTACCGATGTTCGGTACACCAAAGGTTCTGATAACAGCGTGGCCGACGCACTATCTCGCATTGAGATAAACTCAATTTCTCCTAATGTACTGAACTTTAAAGAGTTCGCCACTGCTCAGACCGTTGATGACGAGCTGAAACAGCTTATCGAATCTGACACCTCATCTTTAAGATTGGAAAAACACTATTTTCCTCTCGAAGATATATATTTATACTGCGATATGTCACAGACACACCCTCGACCTTTTGTTCCCAAAAGTATGCGACAATCTGTTTTTCAAACCTTGCATTTTTTCTCCCATCCAGGTATATCAGCCTCATTAGATTTAATCTCTAAACGATTCGTTTGGCCTGGCATGCGTAAAGACATAAAATCTATGGTTCGCAGTTGTACTAAATGTCAAAAAGCTAAAATCTTTCAACATACCAAATCACCAATTGGTACCTTCTCTGATCCTGATGCTCGTTTCGCCCACATACATATAGACTTTATTGGACCGCTCCCACCCTCAGATGGCAATCAATATTGTATGACCATCATCGATAGGTTCACGAGATGGCCCGAAGTTATCCCTACACCCGATATGACTGCTGAAACAACTGCTCGAGCATTAGTACACGGTTGGATCTCCAGATTTGGATCCCCTGTTACTGTAACTACTGATCAGGGTAGAAATTTTGAATCTGTTCTCTTCAAAGAACTTACTAACATGTTAGGATGCCACAGAATCCGAGCATCTGCTTACCATCCACAGTCCAACGGTATCATTGAAAGGTTTCATCGTCATCTCAAGAGCTCTCTTAAAGCGCACAACCAAACTAAATGGACTGAAATCCTTCCCATAGTCTTACTAGGATTGCGCACTGCTCTCAAAAGTGACATCAAAGCCACCTGTGACCAGCTTGTTTATGGCACCAATCTCAGACTACCTTCCGATCTCATTACCAGTGATACTGTCAAACAACCCATTACCCTTACCTATGTGTCCGAGTTAATTAAAACAATGAGAACCTTAAATCCTATTGCCACTGCCGTACACGGCAATCCCAAAATTTATGTTAATCCTTCATTGAAAACCTGTTCACATGTATTTTTAAGATCAGATAAAATCAATCCTCCCTTATCACCTTCTTACACGGGACCACATCTAGTGGTCGACAGAAATGACAAAACTTTTGTTTTGGAATTAAACGGAAAGCAGAGTACAGTCTCTATCGATCGTATCAAACCTGCATATCAACTTTCAGATTCTCTTGAACCTTGTGGACCTCAAAAGCCAACTGAGCCCATGAATGCTCAAACAACTCCTGTCGAACAGACCACCACCAGATCTGGTCGCAAAGTTCGCTTTCCACAACACCTTGTTTCTGAATATATTGTGTAAAAAAATTTTTTGTAATATCAATTGTACATAATCTACCTATCCTTTTATTTCATGTAATGCATATGTAACCTTGTTTATCTCTCTTGTACATCATGCCAATTTCCCTCTAGGCATCATACGAATTTTCAATTGTACTCCAGACTGTTTGTATAATTCTCACTATGTACCTATGTATTAATTGCCAATTTTCTGTAATCGTGACTACGTCACTGGGGGCATACTCTGTAGTGTTCCCGCTCCAATCTGCGAGAGGCGAACCACGTGACATCACTTCTTTCCCCCTTCTTTGGGGAGATGCGCGCCGTCACGTGAGAGTCGAGGAGAAAATCTCTCGCAGGTCGGACGCGCTATGCCGAGCGGCTTACTGAATTGTATTGTCCGAATAAATGTATTTAAAAAAGCCTTCTGATGGAGTCTCTGCCTTGTGTCTAGTTCTAAGGAGGCACGACGAATTACAACATCGTCGATTCACCTTACCGGGACTATTATAGGTCCAAATTTGAGAACCTATTTATGTCTATTGTTTTACTTGATTTATTTCTGGTTATATCTCCTGTTTCAAAATATTTACAAAGTAAAACCATTGACTATTCTACCTCTGAGACGCTGCTTCAATAAGTGAGCGATAAAAGAAGTGATCAAAACTTTGAGGTTTTGTATTCAAAAACAAAATACTCTCGTATTATGCTAGTGCAGTTAATAGCAGTTAAGATTACAAGATTTATGTAGAAGTGGAAGTAGATTTCAAGGGGAAAAAACCTCAAAGAAAAAGGTAATGCCTGGTGAAAAATAAGAAGACGAAGCTCCTGAAATCTGAACTGTCCAAAACTATAAATTGGTCTTCTATATAAATAAAGCAACAGATGAGAATGTCGGTGTAGTCTGTCGGCCACGTGACCGTCACAACAACGTCGAAAATCGGTGTATTTTTTTTCTCATGAAAGTACATAAATGTTACATATTTGGAAAGAGCTTTGAAAACTGATAATTTTTTCTGCTTATAGTTATTCTGTTACTTTAATAGCTTTACAGATATTTTAATTCTAAAAGCACTCCAACGCTGGACGAAAGAATCAAATCATCCATCTCCAGTATGATGCAGCCATCTGTCGGCAACGACGGGAATGAAAATTGACGGGAATTTAATACATTTGTATAGCCCTAAAAAGGGCCCTTTTTTTCTTTTGTGGGGCCCGAGAATAGCCGGGCGAAGCCCGGCTAGTTTTCAATATTTTAGATTGTGCTAAGACGTGTATCGAAGAAAGATTCAATCCAAACAAAGAAATATTGAGAGCTTGTTCTTGGATAGACCCAAAGAAATTTCATGAAATTGAAAAGTTTTCCTGCGGATGTCCTTCGCTGCATTTTTAAACTTTGTAAAATTGAAAGAAGTCGAATATTAGTTGAGCTGAAACAGTTTGCAGATCAATACAAAAGTTGTATAACAACTGCAGGAATTGAGAACGAATATGAAAGAGAAAAACAAGACAAGCTGAATGAAGCTGAAAAAAAAAACTGAAGAGAACGATTTAGAATCTGAATCTGAAGAAGATCTTTATGGATACTGATTGCTCTGACATAAGCAATGTTTTCAGTGTTTGTAATGCGCCTTTTCTGTTGTTTACCAACTCTCACAATCTGGACTGTTTACCAACCTGTATACAGCCTACAAATTTGTTCTAACTATACCTTCTACACAAGTCACCTGTGAAAGGGTGTTTTCTAAACTTAAAATCATTAAAAATCGACTTAGATCTACTTAAGCCAAGATCGTATGTCTAATCTCCTATTTATTAATGTAGAAAGAGACTTATTTTATAATTTAGATAAAATTTTAATTATAGATGAAATAGCCAGGACTAGTGAAGAACTGGCCAAAAAGCTGATAGGTTAGGTTACTTCTTAATTTAAACTGTAAATAGTTCATTTATATCATCTATCATTTTTTTCTTTTGATTTTAAAAACGTAATCGTAGTAAAATAAATTATTTTCTTTACATATGCTTGCCTTACTCATTAGTATTTTCCCTAATTATTTTATATATTTTTTTTTTATTGAGGCATTGCAGTATGATTTAGATGATGGGTTTTGCACAGGTTAAATTACCTAAATCTGAAAATGTTTCTCACTCTCGTTTTCAAGTAATAAACCACTTGTAACTGATTACTATTTTTTCTCCTGTGTAATAAGATTAAATATAATAAAAATAATATAAAAATGTAATGAAAACTAACACAGAATATTGAATAAGTAAACTACAGCAGAATAGCTGAACTTACGATAAAGATCCTGCCTTTACTCAAATACTTTCCAAGTGCCAAAATAGCGGAAAATGTGGTTTTCAGGCATGTGATTTTCAAAACAAGTCCGGGGAAGAACCCCTGGACCCCCCCCTCTTGGTAAGGTGGCCCCTCCTCAGTTTCTGGCTGAGGGCCCCTAAAAGAGGCAGTCCAGGCCTGCATATTACAGTTATTTGCGTACGCAAGCCTGTACCCCTCCTTTTTTTTTTGGGGGGGGGGGGGGGCTCTTTACTGTACATATCACCACATAATAAAGAAAGCACTTTTTAAAAAAATAAAATTTTTTGCCTCAGGCGCAGGTTTTCGCATTCAGACGACAGGTGGCAGAAGTGAAATTTGAAATGAACCTTCATCTTACCCTTTAAAGATGAAGCTATGTGATTTATAGCATATTAAAAGCTTCTAGCTACATGCCTTTAAACTAAGTTTACTGAACTCGAAAACGTATTGTCTGTTCTTAAAACGGATAAAAAATAATCTACAGTTAAAATAAATCCTCTATCTTTTATAAATATAAATTGAAGTGGAATCTTTTTTAAAAAAACTTACTTATTAAAAAAGTCTATTGAACTCGAAAAGCGCATTTGGCATTTCAGCTCTCAGAACGAAAATAATTATAATAATAATAATAATAATTAATCTGCTATTTATTAAAATCATCTTTATCTTTTGTACATAAACTGATATCAAACCCATTTTTTAAAACTTGCGTATTAAAAAAGTCTACTGAACTCGAAAAAGGCATTTTCAGCTCTCAAAACGAAAAAAAATTATTTAATGTGCTATTTATAAAAATGTATATCGTCTACTTGTCTCCTTCGGAGAGAAGATCCTTGAGAGAGTGATCACTCGGGAAGAGTTGGAAGAGTTCTTTATTCAGGAGGGGTGGAAAATTACAACAGCGAAGATCAACGGAATCTCATGCCCTTCCCCAGCATGTGGTGAGGAAGAGATTGTCACTAAACATCCCAAATTTTCGCCAAATATCGGTATTTCCCCTAGGAAGTCTCGTACATGTTTCTTTCTGCCGATGGGTAATGGTTTACCTTAAGAAAAGGAAGTGTTTACAAGAGATAGATAGGGAGGAATACACATCTGCAGTTAGCAACTGAAAGGAAATTTTAAACACTATACCTATTGGAATATGAACTGCCATGATTTGCTGTATAATTTTAAATGTTTAAAACGACTGAGTTTGCTTTAAAAATCAGCATTATTTGTTTATCTACCATCTTTTAAAATAGCCGAACATTTTCCTCTTTTTTTTTCTGCTTGTGTATACATACATAAGGGTGGAGTGAAAAATCTTTTCTCGAAATTCACATTGCCTAGGTCATTATTTGGTGTGATACTGGCTGGAACAAATTTTCTCCAAATTTCAGCTCAAAATGTTTTCATATTGAGGTTCCACACCTCAAGTGAATACTTGTATTGCCTTTTTTTAAAGTTTTTAATGCTTTAAAAAAAAAAAAAATAATAATAAATTAATTTGTAAAGTAATATTAATTAATATTTAATATTAATAATTATTTAATAATTAATATTATTAATTATTTAATAATTATTTAATAATTAATATTAATATTTATTGTCAAATGTCAGTGCTAGAAATGGCATTTCGTACATAAATAGCAATTTTGTACTCCAAAAATCTACTAGATAGCAGCACGTATTCTATTCTGATAACTATTTTATCATGACCTAAGCAGGCACGTGACTTTTGCTGTGTGGAATGATTCGTTTTTGCGACTGTTGTCATTGTTTGATGCTTGTCTTTGTTTCAACAACTTGTTTCTAATTAGTAATTTGAAGCAATAGGTTTTATCAATCGGGATTCATATTAATACGGACTTTTAATTAACACATAAACATAAACATGACCTCAACTAGAAGTAAAACTTTTTGTAGTGCTTTTGGAACTCCAGTACAACTGAAAGAGACTGTTACCCACGTATGCTGATTTAATGAAGCATTTCCTATGGATAAAATATGATATATTGTGGAGGAAGGGGAACAAGAAAGATCCTTCTGTAAAAGATATCAGCAAAATTGTTTCTTGTGTCATTGAAAGAATTTCGAAGAAAGCCTCATTGCCGGTGGTAAGTCATCAAGAAGTTATTCGTCTTATTGGAAATTACAATGAAAAGTACAAAAATGTAAAAAGAATACCCAAATCTCGAAAAGGGGCTGACAAAATTAGGAAAGATTTTTTTTGACCAAGTAAACAGTACTTGTTTGATATTTCTCTATGCAAATGTTTAAATTACGAACAATGCAAATGTTCCGTGAAAGTGTTCCGTGCAAGTGCTCCGTGAAATCCTTACAGATTTAACAAACAGAAGACCCCGAACGATGTCTCATTCAAGATGGCTCACTACGGCCAACAGAATACTGCGCCCATATGTGTCGACTGCTGAACCAACAGAACACATTAAGCTCCTAGTAGAATATGTCATGAAAGTTTACGTGCCATCCTGGTTTGAAATAAAGAAAATCCCAAGAGTTACTCATGGAGCACGTGACCTGCACGGAATGATAAAATAAGCTCATTCTTGCCAGAAGATTTTAAGTCAATCGTTCACAAAGTTATTCAGAGGAACTCTTATTTTGCTCACCTTGAAAACATTCTGTTAGCAATGCTGTTAGATGAACGATTACATATTCGAGAACTTGGCCTCAGAAGACTTCTGAAAGCAAGAAACTGACTGGAAGGGGAAAATACTCCAATTTTATCTTCAAAATTTAAATTTCGAAGCAGAGGAATATTTTGAAATGATTAACTGGGACAATCCTTTGGAACCACCAACTACCATTAATCTCAGTGACGAAGACAGAGCAAGTATTGTCATTCCTTTTACTATGTATGAGTTCATCTTGACACAATTAAGCATGAGGCTTGAGCAGTTCCATTAAAATACAACTTTATTAACATTAAGTAGACAACATGCTCACATCATAGAGATGCTCACATCAGCATTACAACCGGAATCTTAAGATACACATATATACAGTTACAATCACAGTTAATCATTCACAATCACAACATTACAGTTACAGTTATCATGACATCCCCCCTTTTAAGTTATTAATTATACAATATAGTCATTTAAATAAGATGGTGGTTTACGAACACGGTTACTTCTTCTTGGGACGTTAACATCTGACCTGTTACAGTTCTGCAAATTTTGTGGATTTAAAATTACTTCTGTATCAGTTTGGGAGGTGCTTATTATACCATTCGGGTCTGTTTCCATATTAAAGGATGTATTTGATTTTCTTATATGCTTTCTATTACGTCTTAGTATTTTACCAAACTGGTCTTTAACAAAATAGGACCTAGGATGGAATTTATGCTTCGAAACTATTTCAGCAGGTTCCCAAGTTTTGTTTTTAAAATTGAGTATTCTTATACTCTATTTTGGCTTAAGTTCAGATAATGGATGTGCAGTTTTATCATAGTAGAATTTCTGAATGTTTTGCCTTTTAATTAACTTTACTCGAATGTTATTAAACAATTCAGAATTTAATAATTTGTTGAACATTAGTAATTTGGTTTTTAGTCTACGATTGAACATTAGTTGAGCTGGAGATAGATCCAGACCTGATATTGGGGTATTGTAGTAAAGCGCTTTTAAATAAAAAGCTGGCTTTATTACATGTTTGCGATAAAAGTCGGAATCAAATTTAACTCCGACAGATAATTATAGAGTTGAGTGGAGTAATTTAGGACGTAGCCTGTTGCAAGACAGTTTTATGAGTTTTGAAGATGGGAAAGTCTGAGATGGAGACACAAATAAGGTGACGGAACCAAACGATGACGTTATATTTACAAAAGCCTTTTATTGTTAGATTTATGGCAGTACGGTTCGTAAAGTGGTCATTTTGAAAACCAGGTGGTCGCAAGGGCAGGCAGTAGAGGACGTAATGTTTTTGAGTTAAGAAGCTAATGAGAAGGTGAGAGAGGGAGTACAGCAAATGAAAAGTTTACGGTGGCCGGATTGGCTGATGGAAGTTTATGAGAAGGTGGAGTCATAAGTATGAAAGGGGATTAAAATAATATATTGGAGAGTTTAAAAAAAAGAGAGAGAGAGTGAGTCTTGATCGAGGAGGCTGTAGGTCCCCATCTCCAGCACGACTTAAATAGATATACCTTAAGTGGACTTGAGGGTTCAACATAAACATGTGACGGCAACTGCGAGACTGCGTTGACCAAGTGAACTAGAGAGGTCCGCACCCAGATTGCAGCCGAGACCAAGAGACTCAGCTCCCTTGCCCCAGCCGAAAAGTTAAACGACGAGAAGTGCCCCACTATCCCGTTTCACGACGTGAAGAGATACCCAGCGCCCGTGCAAAGATAGTGAAGGTACGCGCCAAGGAGAGCCCAGCTACAATTTATCGACTGAGAAAAAGTGGTAATTCACCGTGAAAGGAATAAAGTTAGCCCCCTGCCCGGCGTAGCAACGTGATCCCTGACCGTAGGCGAGGCGAGAAGGCCAAGAGAGCACTTTGAATTGATGAAGAATAATTGGGTGAGTGTTAAATAAATGATTTTGATTTGTTCAGTTCCGATTCAGGCTAAGTGAATTTATTTTTTCGTGAGGAAGGAGTTTTTTGTGAAAGGGTTTAATAGTGTTGAAGTAATAGTAAATTTAGTTGTCGTTGCGCTCGGGACGCTCCCTAACCTTAGCAAAGTAAATAAAAAATATATATATTTTATGAAAGATATAAATATTATTATGTTTTGTTTTCGGAAAATGAAAGATTCTTTGATCACATGTAAATATTAAGTGTGTAAATAAACAAAATTTTCTTATGTTAAACTTTTTAGTCTGTCTAGATTGAAAGTTGTTGATGTTAATTTACAAAATCTAAAACTGAGAATAGTATTTGGTTTTTGTTCGGTTGCTAAGTTCGACATCCAGAGCTTTGGGTTGGATTCAAGAAAATAAATATTAAACACAACGCACCCAAATAAATCCTAAGAAAAATAAATACATTGTACTAACCCAAATAAATTTACGATACGAGCCCAATTGACTTAAAAACTGGATGTAGCAACACGACAGGTATTCCTATACTCCATTAATCCCACAAAATAATCTTTCCCATCTTCCCTTGCCTTTCTCTTAATACTTTTTGCAATTCCTACTGCTCTTTCAACCATCCCATTACTTTGGGAGTAGTGAGGACTAATAAACGTTTAATTAAAGTCCCAATCATTTGCAAATTTCCCATAAATATAACTATTAAATGGTATATTATCAGAAACTACAGTATTAGGAACACCAAATCTAGAGAAAATTGACTTAAGTTTGTCTATTACCTCATCTGCACATTTATTTGCAAGTTCAATAATTTCAGTCCATTTTGAGTAATAATCCATTACAATTAGATAACTTACATTACCAAAGTCCATTAAATCAGCTCCTACCTTTTCAAAAGGTCTATATGGAACTGTGTGAGGTTTCAATGGCTCTTTACCATTTGCTTTTTTAAATTTCTCACATATTTCACACTGTGCTACCACTATCTCTATGTCCGAGTTCATCCCTGGCCAATACATTATTTCTCTTGCCCTTTTCTTACACTTCTCTATCCCAAAATGAGCTTCATGAATTAGTCTTAACATATCCTTTCTCAAACTATTAGGAACAATTAATTTTTCATTAATAAATAACAGCCCTCCATTGATGTAAAGATCATTTTTAACCTTATAATATGTTTTCACACTACTATCTACCTTTTTGTAAGATTTAGGCCAGCCTTCTTTGATATATTTTACAACTATCTGCAATTCTGGATCTAATTCAGTTTCTCTTTTAAATTGCATTATTCTCTTTTCACTCATGGGTAAATATTTTGAAATAGTATGCATAATGTTTAGCATTTCAGGATCATCGTTTACAGTTTCATTTACAGGAAATGCACGAGATAAAGTATCAGCTAGAAACATTTGATTACCTGGTACATAATTTATTACAAAATCGTACTTTAATAATTTTAATATCATTCTCTGCATTCTAGAAGATATTTTATGCATAGGTTTCTTGACAATTGCTATTAAGGGTCTATGGTCACTCTGTACAATGACTTTACGTCCATATACAAAATTATGATATTTCTCAAAGGAAAACACAATTGCCAATAATTCCTTTTCAATCTGCGCATAATTCTTTTCACTATTTGTTAAGCTACGTGAAACAAATGACACAGGTTGACCTTTTTGGATTAAACAAGATCCCAGACCATCTTTTGAACTGTCACACTGTATCACTATTTCCTCACTAGCACTTAAAACTTTTAAAATTGGAGCTTTAGTTACAATTCTTTAATGTTTACAAATGATACTTCTTGTTCCTTTCCCCAATTAAATTCTACTTTTTCATGAATGATTCCTCTTAACGGGGCAGTAACTTTAGATACGTTGGGAATGAATTTTGAAAGAAAATTTATCATGCCTAACAATCTCTTAACTTCAGTTTTTGATTTGGGTGTTGCATCTCAACAATCGCCTTAATGTGATCTGGATCAGGTTTTATACCCGATTTCGATATAATTTGACCAACATATTTTACTTCTGATACCCTATATTGCAATTTATCTGGATTAAACTTTATATTTAATGATCTAGCTCTTTCAAGAACTTTAAACAAGATTGCATCATGCGAGGCTTCATCATATCCTGCCACAATAATGTCTTCAAAATAAACTTCTAGACCCTCCACATCACCAAAAAGCTTTTGATTTCTTTTCTGAAATATTTTAGGTGCAGAAGCTATTCCAAACGGCATCTTATTGAATTTATACCTTCCAAATGGTGTATTAAAAGTGCAAATTTCAGAGCTAGCTTCATCTAATGGTACATGCCAAAATCCATCTTTCAGATCTACTTCAGAAAATATTTTCTTACCTTCTAATCTACTAATAATGTCATCTGCAGAAGGAATTTGATAATGTTCTCTTTTAATTACTTTGTTAAGATCTCTAGGGTCTAGGCATAATCTCAGATTTCCATTTGGTTTTTCTACTATAACCAAACTTTGTACCCAATCAGTTGGTTTATTTACCTTAGATACAATTCCTTCTTTTTCTAACTTATCTAATGTACTTTTTTTTAAATTTGGGCTGCAGTGTCTGAGGAACTCGCCTTGGAGAGTGAATTACAGGTATAGCATTATCTTTCAAAGTAATGTGATACGGTTCATCTGGAAATTCACCTGTCCCTGTAAATACATTTTTATATTGCCTAATTAATTCATTTTTACTTAATTTACTGGATTCTATAGTATCAATTCCTTCCATTAATTTTAATTCCCTACAACCTTTTAACCCTAATATTGGTTTGGATTCTACATTTACTACATAGAATTGCAAAGGAATATTTTTAAGCTTACTAGTAGAACACTTAATTATAATCGTTCCTTCTGGCTTCAATTTAAAATTACCATATGCAGTTAAAGATAGATCAGTTTCACTAAGCTTTGGTTTAACATTTACAATATTCAAAACATACGATGGCAAAATATTTACTTCAGCATCAGTATCCAGTTTAAAATCAACTTCAAAACACTTATCATTTACATTTAATGGAATACTTTTATACCAGGTTTCACTTACCATTTGAACGTTCTTATTTATAGAGCCACTATAAGTTTTCAGTTCACTTTGTTCATTTTCATGCACACTTGAAGTGACAGTATCGATATAAACACCCAGTTCATTTTCAGGAGCCTTCATTTCATGAATGTTCTTTGAATTCTGGAAGCACTTAGCTACAAAGTGATTTTTCTTGTTGCATTTGTTACAGATTTTTCGGAATGCTGGACACTCCCGAGGCTTGTGCTTTCTTCCACATTTCTTGCACTCATATTCTTGTGACAACTGTTTCGGTTGATGCTGATTTCGATATTTCTTAACGATGTTTACTGTTGCTGCAGTTTCATCTTTCATGCTGCGGAGCTGTTCTCGACTCGTTTCAGCTGCACGGACGATTTCAATCGCTTTTTCAAGACTCAAACCAGCTTCTCGTAGAAGTCGTTCTTTCAATCCACTATCTCTAATTCCTAGGACGATGCGGTCGCGAATCAATCCATTTTCTTGATCAGCAAACTCACAGGTGGACGCTAGAGTCTTCAGCTGCGTTACGTAGCATTCAATCGTCTGGCCCTCTTGCTGGACGCAAGAAAAACACTTGTATCGTTCATAAACGACATTCTGCCGTGGTGAGCAATAGTTTTCAAAATGCTGCAGGACCTCAGAATATTTTTCCTTACTTTCAGGAGGTTCAAATTTGAATGTGTTGAAGATTTCCAGTCCTTCACAACCAAGTAGATTCAACAGGATTGCTATCTTTATCTTATCTGCACGTTCATCTTTTTCCGTGGCGAGCAGATAATTTTCGAGCTCCTGTCTCCATTTCCTCCATTTTTCTTTCACATTTCCGATGGAAAATTGTAACGGAGCAGGTGGCCGGAATGCATCCATCTTACACGTGGATTACTTCAACTGAAATCCGATTTCATCGGTGCCACTCCTGACACCATGTCATTCCTTTTACTATGTATGAGTTCATCTTGACATAATTAAGCACGAGGCTTGAGCAGTTCCATTAAAATACAACTTTATTAACATTAAGTATACAACATGCTCACATCACAGAGATGCTCACATCAGCCTTACAACCGGAATCTTAAGATGCACATATATACAGTTACAATCACAGTTAATCATTCACAATCACAACATTACAGTGACAGTTATCATGACAAGTATGATCAGAAACGGTTCACAGTTTGAAATAGAAAAGCTCCCTTGCCATTCTCAAGCAGTAGAGAGGCATGTGCGACTGGTAACACAAGCATCATTGGTAACATGTGGAGCAGAAGCCAGGGATGGATACATTCGTAGTGGAATCAAGTCACGAAAGGAACTTCCAAAGTTTGACGCCAAAGATAATTATTTTGGCCCTCATGTGAAATCCAGAATTGAAGACTGATTAAAGTAAATAGCAGCTTAGTGATTTTTTTTAATGACAATGTTTTCCTGTTTCTTTTTTATAATTTGAACTGTTTTTGAGTCAGAAAATAAAGCTATTGTAAACATTAAAATTAAATTAAGGAAATTGATTTTTTTTACTTTTGACGTTAATATTCTTTTCTTTACCACCTGTGTGGAACCTGAAGACGATAAGTGATTGCGCTGGAATTTTTTTGCAGTGTCTTTTTTGCAAAACAGCACCATTTGTTGAGTCAGGAAATATTAAAATTTTTAAAATTTTATTTTGCCTTTTTCACTATACCCTAACATATATGCAATGAGATAAGAGAATTATTTGAAATCAAGGTAAAACAAGAGCAAATTAACTGTATGAGATTCAGTGTGGACTAATTCACTATTCTGTGATCTGTTACCAGACATTTTTCCTGTACCATCATATTTTGGATAAAGCTTTCTAAGTTTAATTTTTTCTTTTAATGAAATGAAAACAAGTGAATGAAGTTTTTCTTTAAAGAATGTACACGGCTTATTATTTTTTATAAATTACCAAAAAACTGTCCCGAAATAGCTCAGTTGGGAAAGCGTTAGACTGAAGATCTAAAGGTTCCCGAGTTTCGGCAGTTGAATATTATTCTCGGTAGTATAGTGGTCAGTATCCCCGCTGTCACGCGTGAGACCGGGGTTTGATGCCCCGCTGGGGAGGTTCTTTTTTTTTCAGTTATTAAATACCTGCTCTCAATAAATAATTTTCTCACATAAAAATGTTTAATTACACTAAGTTCATAGAATTAGGGAGAAGAAAATTTCTAATCTCAATTCAATGTGAGATTTGTTTTAAAGGGTAAAGAATTAAAGGATGCCAACAAATCTTGAATATTAAAGTTTATGGTGTCCATTTTTGCAACGGTGCTTCAGTGATCCAATAATCAGTCCTTAACGTATTTAATTAAGTTTATTTCACACCTATTTACATATCTACAAAGTTTAATAAACTGAGGGTGGTAATTATTAGGCAACCCCAATCCTTACACAACCTACATTTCCATTCGCCTGCCACAGACTGGCGGAAACTCGAAAAACATACACTTCGTGTAGTGCTCACATAGCATCCTCTCGCGGACAAAGGGAGAAATCCGTAACACTCCCCACCTGAACTCTCATGAGTTCACTTACCTTAGATTCCAAAAAATTTTACAACCAATAACCATTTACAATTACAAGAATAAAAACACAAAGAATATATCAATACAAACAACAAAAATTAAGCATAATTTGATAAAAAAAAAAGTACAGTAATAAGAATATAAGAAATCAAAATGATATGCACTGAGTATTACACAAATTAGAACTTTTAGTATTTTAAATGAAAAAAAATAATCAATAATCAATGTTGCAAATGTATATTCACACACAATTACAATAATCAATAATATAGATAGGAAATCAACATTTTACACTTCAATTAGACTTACATAATTAAGGGTTAATATCTAAATTATAAACTAAATTAATCAAGTTGTACTGAGCGTTTTATGTTACCTTTAAGCGTTTTGATAAGAAGAGAACGGACATTTCCGTCTCGTCCCGGATACAGTTCTAAAATCTTTCCCATCATCCATATATTCCTAGGGTAACGCTCATCATTGATTAAAACAATATCATTCACTTTAAATGAAGAAACTTTACCTGGTTGTGGAGGGGTATACGCTGATCTGAGATTAAGTAAATACTCCTTTCTCCATCTATTCCCGAAATGATTCAAAAGGGTTTGTTGATATTTAAATTTCTTTACCAAAGAATTCCTATTAACAATTAAGTCTTCATTTTTATGTTTTGTTACAGGTAAAGACATTAACCTTTTTCCAACTAGAAAATGAGAGGGGGTAAGGGGAGAGGGTTCTGAGGGTTCGTTGTACAGATACGTGATAGGCCTAGAATTAACCATGGCTTCAATTTCTAGGAATACAGTTTCTAATTCCTTAAGAGAAAGAGATGATCTTCCAATAATTTTCTTTAAGTATGTTTTAACAGTACGTATCTGTCTCTCCCAGAAACCTCCCCACCATGGACTTTTTTCAACAATAAATTTCCAAACAATACCTTTGGAAGTAAACATATTTTTAACTTCAGGATTATTAATTTGATTCCACCATTTTTTTAATTCACAATTTGCCTTTTTAAAGGCATTTGCATTATCTGAATATAATACAGAACATAAACCCCGTCGAGAAATGAATCGACGAAATCCCAACAAAAATGAATCAGTATTCATATTAAGAACTAATTCCAAGTGAATTGCCCTTGTCACTGCACATGTGAAAATAAGTAAATAACATTTTGAATTAGAATCATTCACAAAAAAGGGATCGGCAAAGTCCACACCACATACATCAAATGGGGGATGTTCTTGAATTCTGTCAGGGGATAGTGGAGCTACTGCCTGAGTTCCAGGTTTCGCTTTGAAACGCCTGCAAATTAAACAGTTATTCAACACCTTAATTACAAACTGTCGACCTTTGATAATCCAGAACTGTTCTCGTAAGTGCGTTCAAGTAGCATCTACACCTGAATGACACATTTTACTATGAGCATCAAGGATGAGTAGTTCAACAAATTTATCATTAGTTGGAAGAAGCCAAGGATGCTTGGCTCTCACGTCATCATTTGAGAACTGTAAGCGTCCTTTCAAACGAAGCAAGTTATTGTCACCAAGTTCAGGATTCAGATTAAATATGCGTGAACCTTTGTCGATAGTACCTTTAGAGTGAAGTTACATAATTTCTGCACCAAAATGATTTAATTGAGTAGTTTTTATCCAAAAGTACATGGCTACCTGAAGTTCCGATACACCAATAGGTCCATTTAATTTCGAAGAATTTTTTCGGACATTGTTGACAAATCTCAATACATAAGCTGTAATTCGATAAACTTTTAGAAGGTTGCTAAATCTCGTCACGTCTAACAATGGTGTTGTATTCTGGACAGAAATCTGACAGGTATTGACCGCTTGTGACCGTTTCTCACTCGCGATGCTTTCTTCAACAATACGCCATCGGAGTGCGACGCCATTTTCAGCTTTGGAGACCAGAACTAACTGTTCCCGTATTAACGTCCGTAGAGGAAAATTTCTACGATTTTTTACTTCAAAACCAATATTTTTAAACTCGTGAAACCTCTTGAAATGTATATCGAAGAACGTCAACTAAATTTAAAAAATACAATTAACCTTGTTCCAAACGCAATATTTAAGGAAAATTGAAAGGTTTCTTTGGAAATCAGCTGTTTTACGCTTTGTGCGCAAATATTTGGCCCAAAATTGGCTGTTTGTCGCCAAGTGCGAATGTTTTTCTACGTCTCAAATTTATCTCCGTATTGGCGATCAATATCTCGCTAGGCAATGAACGAGCGGAAGCTATAATTTTCATGGGTTATTTATGTTTCTGGATTAGAATTTTCCCGTCGCGATTATCGAAAGTATTTCATTTAAATAATGCGTTTATAATTTTTTTTAATGCAACGTGTATCTAGAAGTATGTATTATCGTACAAGCAAAGTATTTGTTTCAAAAGTATTTTATATTTCCACAAAAACTAAATACAATTTATAGTAAAACTAGTTTACGTTCAGTACAAAACTGAATTTGTTACCTCACACTTTATTTAAATAAGCTCTGTTTTGCTGTTGACTGCAGTCATCAGAATTAGAAGCAGAGTAACTAATTTTTCCATTTCCCACTGAATGTTTTATTGTAAAGAAAAAAGTAGGCTGAATTGTATCGATATTTCTTTACTATATTCTGGTAATTCTGTGTTGTGTATAAAATTAACTTTTTAAGTTTTATGTCGATAATTAATTTATTGACTGTTGAAATTATTTAGCTACTGTTTAAAACTTGACAAGCAATTTAAAAGTTAAGAGTTTTCGTATTTTTATTCGCTGTTAACATTTCTCAAATATTGGTAAACTCAATAGTATGTCCCATATTTCATGACTAAAATATATAATTACGACATTTCCTCATTCTGACATAAGCATCACGGATCAAAATCTATGTAATTATGCTTCTTGCTCTTTCTGGAAGATTTGTTCCATAAAGTCAGAATTATGATCCAATTTTCAAAAGTTTGAATTGACTTCCATCTGATACCTAAAAAGTTAAGAACTTCATCAAAATGCTTTAAATTTTCTAAACAGTTCTGGATTTTTAACATATTGCAATTACCTTTGAAAATCTGTTTATAATAAAAATAGTTTTCAGTCAGTATCATATATTTTTGACAACTACACGAATAAAATATATTTTAAAATTAACCATTAAATTTATATTATTTAAAACTTTATATTATTTATGTTATTAAATAGTAATTACACATGATGAAATAACCAAACTACGTTCCAGATTAAATAATGTATTTACACATAGCAAAAATCACACCAACATGGCAATCGGATTACACACTAGCGCGTCTTTCCCGACGGGGCACCCAATTTCTCTATATCTTCACAAGTACCTTGCAGCATTTTTGAGATTTTATTAAAAGTTTCAAGTATTTTACTTTGTACAATTATTAAAACAATTGTTGGAAATTGTTCAAAATACTTATAATTAATCAAATTTTCAGCTTCATGTTGATTATCACAAATTTTTCTATTCAATAAAAAATATGTCAATATTTTAATTACAAAGTGCCTATATTTTTAAGATCTATAAGGTGTGGATGTTCTAATGGTTCAGAATCCACTTTAAACCATAGGTCTCAGTCTAAATAGCACTCATGAGCATATTTGACCATACAGTTACAAATCAACCAACCCAATAGTCCAAATTTAATATTGTCTGTGTCATTTTTGTTAATTTCTAATAAAAAAGTCTTCTAAATAAGGGTTAGCAGAATTTGAGATAAAAAATATCTTGCTCTTTAAAAATTATTTAATCATTATCAACCTGAATTAAAATTAAGGTATAAACTGAAGCTACTAAATGAATTCAACGGTTGAAGATTATAAAGGTACTAATTATGGCTACTAGCTTATCTAGTGTAATATGTACTCAACTTTTCTTAGAATTAGATCTCATGGAATCCCAAGAAACATAAAATATTTATCTCTATTACCCCAAAAAGTTACGGAATTTACAGTGTTTCATTTTGCTCTCTTTGGTAATTGTAAAAATGCACTTAGCATCCTTCAAATTATAGCCACAGCTTCGAAAGGTACTGGCTTTTGAGGTTATTGAATATTAGAAGTTCATTAGTATTGTTATATACAATACAAAAGATAAATGCAATCTTTTCAGGTAAGTAATTTTTTAGTAATTTTTATAAAATAAAATTATTAAATAAATAAAAAAAAGCAATGTGCAGTAGTATATGCCTAAAGACTTGTATGATCATAACACAAGAAATAAAAATGTTGAATACAGAACTTTAAAGTTATGTTTCAAAATGCTCTAAATCTTTAAACAACAAAATAAAAACCCATTAAATTAATTTCTACACTTAATGAGCAGTATAATAAATAAAAAAAAAACGCTCAATCATTAATAACTGCAACAGCATACGTATTTAAAAAATATTTTTAAAAAAAATATTTTTTAAAACAATTTCAGAAGAATTGTTTGGCCCTGATAAGGGCCGTTTTGTTGAAAGAACTTTAGACATTTTGTCACAGAATTGAATTGAAACAGACAAGAAAAGCGAACCTAACTTGATACACACAAGAGAAGCGAATAACTTGTAACAGGCAAGTGAATCGTAGAATAGCGAATAGATGGCGCCACCCTTCAACCTAACCCAGTGGTCGGCAAACCGTGGCTCGCGAGCCACATGTGGCTCTTTGGCCCCTTGAGTGTGGCTCTTTCACAAAATACCACGTGCGGGCGCGCACGTACAGTGCGGTTGAAACTTCGCGATAACTGGTTTTCTTATTTCTATTTTTACATACTTAGTTGGTGTTTATGTGTCTATATCTTTAGGCGAGTGCTCTGAAGCGGCTTAATGAGAAAACATTTCCAGAAAGATTAAATGTCAACGCGTATCGTCAAGTCGTACCTTTGCATCGTGTTCTACAATGTATTACTTCCGAGAGCGTGTCCCCACAGGAAAGACTAGACTAGTCAAAATGGCTTCGAATATAACCAACCAGCAAGTCGAAGATCTTAAATCGGTTTCAGCTTTATCAATAGCATTGGCGAGTCTTGTGCCATAAATGATACAGCGCGTTTCACTTTTTGTACGATTTATTTCATCTACAGATCCTAAAGAAGAACATTTAGGAGTATTGCTTCTCAAAGGTCAAACACGTGGAGAGGATATAGCAAATGCTGTATTTGCTGTATCAACTCGATAAAATTGTCTCAATTTCAACACACGGGGCGAAAAGTATCACCGGAGAAAGAAACGGGTTTGTTGCTTTTTTTAAAAAGAAAAATCACGAGATACTTACAATGAGTCCATTACCCTTGTATCATTCATCAAGAAGCGCTTTGTGCGCAGACATTTCCAGAAGAAATTTGCAAAGTTATGGAACTGGTGATTTAGATTATCGACTCCATTATAGCTAAAGCTCTTAATCATCGCCAATTTAATCGCTGATTAAAGAATTTTTAGTTGAAATGAGTACGCAGATCTTCTACTGCATAACAAGGTATGTTGGTTATCAAGAGGAAACGTTTTGAAACGTTTCGCTTCCTCAAAAACAGAAATTAAAGCATTTCTTCTTGAGAATGGCGTTCACTATTCAGAACTAATGACGGATCAGTGGATCCAAAAATTTTATTTCTTAGTAGACGTTACGTCTCATCTAAATCAGCTTAATCGTAAACTGCAGGGGAAAGGAAACACAATTTTTTTCGAAGTTAGAAGTTATTTCATTCGGAAACATAGAGAAACTAAGATTTCACTTTCCAACCCTGTTGAAACATCGCCAAGAAATAATTCTGATATTGACATTTGCTATTTCAAAACAACACTTTAAAATATGACAGAATCTTTTCTCAACAGGTTTCAGGAAGTCAGAAACAACAAAGCGACGTTCGCTTTTGTTAAAAAAACCTCTTAATACTCCCTTTAATATTGACACTGGCAACTTTGAAATGCTATTGCTGGATTTAAAAAACAAAGAGTTGTGGAGCTCGAAATTTGAACGCCTTTGTGCTCATATAGAAATATTGGAGAAAAAAATAAATGTGAGCTTAGTTCACAGCACAAGTGGTCTGCTTTGAAAGACCTGGAGAAGGAAGATATGTGGATTTTTAACACCTGGAGTAGTATTCCTGACTCATATAATCAGCTGAAAAAACTAGCGTTTGCTGTGCTTTCCTTATTCGGGTCTACATATTCATACGAATAATCATTTTCAAGCATGAACCTTATCAAGAGTAAATTGAGAAGTCGTCTTATTGATGAGAACCTGGAATCGTGTCTAAAATTAAAAACAACATACACACCCGACTTACCCAAACTTTGCAAGGAGATGTGAGGCCTTTGTTCATATTAGTGTTTGTGTGTCATTGTCATGATTTAATTTTATGGATACCGTACAATTTAATTTTATCAATAAATAATATGGATATTAAGTATGATATCAAGTGTTATTTGTAGGTGTTAATTACCTAGAAGCAATGGATGCATGCATGGGTTGGAACAAGCAAGGAATACAACGCATTGACCTTAAACATACATTTATTTGATAACCCAAATTTCAATTAACTTGTCAGAGCTATTAATATTACAATCCGTTTCATATTAATAATTTTGACATAAGGTACCCAGAAGCAGAGGCAAACTATAGAGTCAAATATGATTTTTAGAGTCTATCGGGGAGGCACTTACTATAACGGATGTATGCAGCGATGATCTCCAGTGTAGGAACACCTTGGCGGGATATTCGCACTTCTCCAAGGCTATGGGGCAGACGAGAGTCTCCGACATCTAACTCTCAGGAACCCAATCTAAAATCCGTCTCCTTCTTTTCCCTTTTTTTCGTCCTTAGCGGAGCTGTTGTCCGTTTACAGGGGGGCCATTCTGGCACGCCCCTCACTTTCATTGGGCAGTGGGCTGTTTTTCTTTCAGTGGTTCCTACCCCTAATTGGTTCTTTATTATACCGCCTCTGTCGCCTCTGTCCATAGTCTATGTAGTACCTCCCCCAACATACTTTTATTTTGCAAAACAACTTTGATCCTTCTCATCTGACGTTTTTACTGTGGGTCATAAAATAACGACCATCCATCTTGTAAAATTTAGACTTCAGATCGCTATCACTGGCCACACCGACAGCTATTCTTCTATTTTTTATTGGTTTACAATCCTGTATTTACCCCTGCCTCTGCATTCTTTATAATACATTCTTTATTGCCCACACACCGTGGGGAATTGGAATTATACCATTTTCACTTCTACATTATTTAACACACCTATAGTTTAACTAAGACTTAAAACTTTAAGCCAAGTTTATTAAGTTAATTTTAGGGAGCGCTGTGGAATGAAAGAAGCTAATGTGTCGAGGATTGAGAAAGGTATGTTGAGATGGTTTGGACATATAGAGAGGATGAGCGAAAGGAGATAGACGAGTAAATAAGTATACGAGTGTGGATGGGACAGATGGAAAGGGTCGACCTCAGCAAACGTACCTCAATCAGATTGAGGACGTATTTAGCAAATGCCAGCTTAGGAGTATTAAGTTGGCCTTTGCCTAATTAAGTTAATAACAATGCACCTACCTATATAGTTTAAAAAAATTGGCTCTCAAAAGAAATTTCAATCGTTGTACTGTTGATATTTGGCTCTGGTGACTAAAGAGTTTACCGACAACTGACCTAACCTATCCCACCTCTAAATTCAAATGGACTGTTCCACGCATTGGGTGCCCCGTCGGGAAAGACGCTCTAGTGAATTACACACGCTAGCGAAGCGAGCGAGACAATAATAATGACAACTTGTTGCCAAATCTTACTACATAAGTGTCGTATTGCTCGTCCATTTTAATTATAGGGCATGATTATTTGGTGGTAGTACAAAGATTATCTAACAAGGGGTATTTGGGTGCGTTGTGTTATAATTATTTTATTTTGTTACCCAAGGCTCTGGACGCAATTAGCAATTAACGAACAAATTTTTAAACCAGTTGGATCCGCTACATCAACCTTGCTCCACATTAAATAAACACCCAGCAGATAAATAATTACTGAAACAATGTTTAAAACAAAAAAAACTTATTTATTTACAATTTGCCCTAATATTTACGTCTCATCTCATCAAATTTTAATTTATATCATAGCTGCTCTGTTCACTATCAACAGGGTTCAATTTAGTTTGACTTCTAATTCAGGGAGCGTAAATACAAACTACAGAAAATTCTAAAAGCTCCTATCCAAATTAAATACACGATATCTTCAAATACATGAAACTTACACTAACTATTAAAAGGCAAACGCGGGATCTGAACTAAACAAAATCAAATAAAAACACTCACGTCTTTCAGCTGAGAGTGACTTTCGGGTTCTGTGATAACACTGGTAGGGACTCTTTCCGTGACGTCAGTTTACACTCTGTAGGTTCTCTTTAGTTTGATGGGTGACTCCTCCACGCTGGGGTTAGCTTTAACTGTAGGCGTACTGGAGGCAATCTTCTCTGCTATCCCTCTCTTTATTTCGGATTCGGGCTCAGCTATCACTCGTTTCTCCACACGTGCTTTCTTTCTCGGGAAAGGATCCACCGAGCTCCGTCGCATCAAACCCCCTTAATTTTATTTTTACTCCAGGAATATTCCACCGGACTCTTGGGGCAATCAAACAGGGACAGGTTATTTTTCAGCCGACCCAGGGAAGGCCTCCTGGACTCCGACTGCCCGACTTCCTTCTCGAAAACTCTCTTCCAATTTTTTTTATTCCTAAACGTTCCCGCCTCCGGAATCACTTCACTAGCCATTCAGGAAACTCTCGACTTTTTTATTTGTTAAGTCCCAACAACTACAAGCCTCTCATTTGCTGCCCTCATTCTTGATCAAAAAGGCCCCTCTTACGCAATAATCCAAACAGCTTACCGACCACCCGCAATATCGCCAGACCATGTGGTTTTCAAACGCTCTCTCCAAATCAATCACCCACAAAAAGGCTATTGTAACATAATGTCACAAGTGGTGCCATCCACAGCTTATCTGCGTCTGGAATCACAGACCCCACATACGCTAGGCTCATAAAACTTTCGTAAATTGGCTAATGTTGCCGACAAACGCTTTGCCCTATAATTACGTCAGCATTAAAGACGTTCCCGACCTTTACCACAAAATGTAATGAAGCAAGCTTTCGAACATTTTAGTTTCTCTTAAAATTTAATTTAATTTTTTTTAAAGCGCTTCATTACAATAAGTTCTGTTCGAAAGAAGGTTGCCACTCTACAAGCTTAATACAATTATAATGAAAACAGTTATGTTATACATATTAGAACATTTAAATATTGGAATTTGCATATATTTTAACACGCCCACTTGTTAACTACACTATCTTAAATGTCTACAGACTTCAATTTAACAATATAAGGATCATATATGAAGACCTGATAATACATGACAGAATGCTTCTACAGTAAAAAAAAAACATGATAATACTTATAGAGTTTCTATGCTCACTTCTACCCAGACTTGGGTGTATATAATTTGAAGTGGCACTCTATTTGAATTTGAAGCAAACACAGTTTATACATGAAACAATGTTTATTGAATTCGTTGCACATATAATTGGCTTTTACAGCAATAAGCATGCGTACTACTTGTACGGAATGTATAAACACAGCTTTCAAGAACAATATATTTTTATACTCACGAACAGTAAGTCAAACCAGCAGTACTGCCATGTAAACTTCTGGCCCGCTAAGCACTAGCGCAGGATAACACCTTTTCAACCTTAACAACCTCCCCCTCTTTTCTTAATGACGCTGCGTGGTATTTATACTAAGAGCGTATGCCGAAATTAGCATATCTAAAGCAGCTTCTTTAATTCACTCAAAAGTTCGATTCTTGTGAATCGAATCTTGTGTATACCTTACATACTATTAAACATTCATGCAGTGTAATAAATATTAATACTGTTTTAGTACTGACACACTGTAAATAAAACTAACTTCTAAATACTAAAATGGTTCTGTGCATGAAGTGAGTTTGATCAAATTTTCTAAAATGAGTCTCTTAACAACAATAATCAATGTTTTCACTAGTATTTCAATAAAACTGTCTCTACTTCAGCATAGGAGAAAGTTCTTACACAAGGTTGTCACTCACTTTTAGTGCTTATTCACCAGGGTATGTTGCTGCATATCCAGAAACTTGTAGGGCTTTCTTCGACACTTGTTTTGTGAGAAGGTCAGCAAGGTTCTCACCTGATGGTATGTACTCAAAAGTAATGACTCTTTCTCTCTCTCACCAAATCTCTGAAAAAGAAGTATTTTATGTCTATGTGCTTGCTTCTCTCTGACGTCACATGGTTTTTGGCTATGAATATGGCTCCTTGATTGTCAACTAACACTTTTTGAGGCGAGGACATCAACCCACTACATATTTCCTTCAATAGATTGTTGATCCACAAGATTTATTTGGCGGTGTGACACATTGCAATATATTCTGCCTCTGTCGACGACAAGGCTGTTGTGAATTGCTTCTTACTAGACCATGAGATTGGAGCTCCTGAGAGCAGCATTATATATCCACTATAAGATTTTCGGTCAGTTCTGTCACCTTCCCAGTCAGCATCAGAATAGATTAGCAGCGGTTCACCTGTCTTCCTAAATTTCAACTTTCTGTGTCGAATTTCCTTTAGGTACCTCAGGACATGCTTCACACCCCGCCAGCGTTCTTCCGTGTGCTTCCGTGTTCTCATTGAACTGGCTCATATAGGTGGATGAGTAAGCCATATCTAGGCGAGTACCACAGGTGAGATATAGCAGGCTCCCAATAGCTTGCCTATATGGGATCTTCTTGGTTTCTTCCCTTTGTTTGTCTGCTTTGTTGTATTTTATGCTGGGGTCTAATGGTGTAGCTGCAGGTCTTGCTTCTGTCATCTTGAAAGTTTCTAGTATTTCTGACACATAGGCAGTTTGGTCTAAAGTGTATGACCCATCTTTTTCCTTGCATATTTGCATGGATAAAGTTTGGCTTGCTGGGCCTAAATCCTTAGCAGTGAATTTTTCCTTGATCTTTTCTTTGAACTTGCTTATTTCTTGTATGTCACCAATGATCAAAAGGTCATCAACATAGACTCCAACTATGATGTTTCTCTGGTGACAAAAATAAATACATGGGTCTGCATTTGCCCTCACTAATCCATAATCAATTAGGAAGTCATTTAAACAAGTGTTCCAAACACGTCCTGATTGTTGAAGGCCATATATACTCTTCTTTAGGTGGCAGACAAGGTGCTCATTTCCCTCTTCAATGCAACCTTCTGGCTGAGCCATGTACAAGTCTTCTTCTAAGACTCCATTGAGGTATGCAGCTGTCACATCCATTTGATGGATTTCAAAATCTTTTTCAGCAGCTATGACAATTAATAGTCGAATGGATTTAAGCTTGATAACAGGAGAAAAGGTGTCATGAAAGTCCACACCAGATACTTGGAGGTAGCCCTTTGATACTAACCTGGCCTTAAATTTTGCTCGTTTTCCAGTTTCATCCTTCTTCTTACGGAACAGCCATCTGGAAGGTATTATCTTCACACCAGGTGGTTTGGTAGTAAGTTCTCAGGTTTGGGCTTGAGTGAGGTTTGCAATTTCTTAGTTCCTGGCCTTTTGCCACATGTCTGCTTCAGGAGATTTCAGGGCATCTTGCACTGTCACTGGATCTCTCTAATCATATTGGTGTATCTCTTGAGCATTATAGAGGTAGTAATCTTCAAGGTGTTTGGGTGTACTGACAGGTCTTGCTCCTTTATCCCTCTTGTTTCTACCGGTAAGATTGTTTGTCTTCACTTCAGTGTCATGGTTTTCGGGTACTTCTATTATCTCTCCAGCTGATTTAGGGTTGTTTTCGGACTGTTGGTTAGAGTAATCGTCAGGACTTAGGTCATGTAGTTCTTGAAATGGAGCAGGAAATAGATTTAGGTCATCTGTGTCGAGATTTGACTGTTCTAGGATTGAATCTCCAACTTCTACTTCAGATGTGTACAGGTAGTCATCTTCCAAATTTTCAATACTGAGTGTAACTTCTCCTGTAGTATTATAACAATTGTCAGTCTTCAGGGGAAAAATATTTTTTTCAAAAATTACATCTCTGCTTACAAAGAACTGTTTTTTCTTCAGGTCATATAATTTGTAGCCCTTGACTCCATTGGGATAACCCACAAAAATGCATTCTGTGGCCTTAGGATCAAGTTTACTTTTCCTTGAATATGAGCGCACGTGGATCCAAGCTCTACATCCAAACACTCTGAGATGATCTATTTTGCTTTCAGAACTTGACCACATTTCCTCCGGGATGTTGCCATTAATTGCACAAGATGGTCACTTATTATATACATAAGCCGCAGTGGCTATTGCTTCGGCCCAAAATCTGTGGTCTGCTCCTGATTCAATGAGAAGGCATCTTGTTGTGTTTATCAATGTTTGGTTCATCCTTTCTGATTTGCCATTTTGTTGTGGTGTTTCAGGTACACTAAGCTGCCTTTGAATTCCATACACAGTAAGATACTTGTCAAATTTTTCATTTCTGTATTCTCTGCCATTGTCACTTCTTAGGATTTTTATCTTCTTGTTGTGAAGAGTTTCAACCATGCGGCGGTACTCATTAAATTTTTCCAACATTTCACTTTTAGCCTTCATGGTGTACAAGGTAGTAAAGTTCGAGAAATCATCAGTAAATGTAACAAAATAGCTTGATCCTCCAAAGGATGAGGGGGAAATTTTACCAACAACATCAGAATGTATTATTTCAAGGGGATCCTTAGCTCGTGTGTTGGCAGACTTTGGAAATTTTTTCCGTTTCATTTTTCCCTGGATGCAGATGGAACATGGTGCATTTGCTAACACTAGCGATTCTTTATCTTAGTTAATGGAGTTTACAGTTTTAATTGTATTGTAATGTGGGTGACCAAGTTTGCGGGGCATCAGTTCAATACTTTCAGTTCTCGTCACACAAGCAGTTTCTGTCTGTTCTTCAATAGTGTAGAGTCTTCCCTTTTTCTTAGCTGACAGGAGTGTCTTCCCATGGTTGTCTATCACCTTGGCTTTACCGTCTACAATTTCTACCTTCAAGCATTTCTCTTCGATTCTTCCAATTAATAATAGGTTTCCTCCCAGTTTTGGGACTATAGAACATTTTGAATGGTTATGTTTCTTACTTCATTTTCTTCATATATATGGAATGATATATTACCTATTCCACTGACATTTATTCTTTCTGAGTTTGCAACTTCAACTTCAGATGCATATTGTCTAAGGTTTGAAAATTTTCTTCGGTCAGACGTCATATGCTCAGTGGCTCCGCTGTCTAGAATCCAGAGGTTTCTTTTCCTTGATTCGTCTTCATCTGCTAGCAGTGCGATGCTTGTCTCAAGATCAACTGCTGTTTTGGCACTGCTTTGATTCTGTTGTTTGGCTTCTTCACAATTTCTCGAGATGTGCCCCCATTTGCCACAGCAAAAGCATTTTGTATTTTTTCTTCTGTTTATATCTGCTTCTTCATTATATTTTCTTGGCATGTATTTCTTCATGGGCTTTCCTGCTGCAGGTCTTTTCTGGTTTGAGCTCAAACTTCTTGTGTGGAGGGCTTGTTCTTCATGGCACTCTTTGGGTAAGCTCTCATTCCTTGCTATCATTTTTTCTTCCACTAGCAGTCTGGACTTCACGAGTGTGGTTGTCAGGTTTGCTTCGTCTTTTTCGAAATTTAAAATCAGCGATTCATAGGTCTTGGGTAGCCCTAATAGCATCACTTAAGCAACCTCTTTGTCTGTGAATGCATAACTTCCATTGGATAGCTTCCTATGTAAGCCCATTAATCTAGCTAGGTAGGCTTGCACAGATTCATTGGGGTTTATCACAGTATTGAAGAATTCTCTCATGAGTTGCAGCACGTGCAGTAAACCGAACTTGGTATGCATTTCTTTAAGAGAGTTCCAGGCGTCTCTGGCTCTAACACAATCTCCAATGTCATCCAAGAAGGTGTCTTCTACGATAAGGAGTAAGAGAGAAAGGGCTTCGTCATTTTTCTTCCTTTCTGCTTCACTCATAGCATTTCCATATCCTGGTTCTACGGCTTCCCAGAATCGCTTCTGCACTAAGATGGCTCGGGAACGAATACACCACGTGTGGTAATTATCGCCATTTAATTTCGGCATTTTGTATTCTTCCGAGGCCATTTTCTTTTTCTTCGCACGTTAAAGTTTGAATAAAATCCACTTGTAATTTATCTTCGTCAAGAGTTAAGGAAATTTACTCACTTCGGCTTTCAACGTGGTTAGGCTTAAATTCGGCTTCGGCTTCGTGCTATGACTTCGAAATTATCTTCGATTCTGGATCGTAATTGCCATTCCGGATAGAGCTTCGTGCTGATAACGTGTTATTAAATAGTAATTAAACATGATGAAATAACCAAAATACGTTCCAGATTAAATAATGTATTTACACATAGCAAAAATCACACCAACATGGCAATCGGATTACACACGCTAGCGAAGCGAGTGAGACAATAATAATGACAACTTGTTGCCAAATCTTACTACATAAGTTCTGTTCGAAAGAAGGTTGCAACTCTACAAGCTTAATACAATTATAATGAAAACAGTTAAGTTATACATATTAGAACATTTAAATATTGGAATTTGCATATATTTTAACAATTTAAAACTTATATTATTTAGAATTTTAATCATTGGTATTAACAGATTATTTGCTATCATTTTATTTCTCTCAAATTCCATCTCACTTATTTCAGATCTCCAATATAAATTTGTAAAAATTAAAATTTATTTTTCGGTGATCAATATTAAATTTGATACTTAATCCTGTGTATTAGTACATATCATATTGTAAGACAGTCTAAAGTAATTCTGTTTTGTGTATAAAATTCACTTTTTCTGTTTTGTGTTCATAATTAATTTATAAATGTATTGTAGTTCTTTGTAGACAAGAGTAACTGAATGAGTCATGGGTAAAATTTTATCATTAACAATTTATAACCTCATCTAACTACCACAGGAAGTAGTATCTAGGAGTAAAAACGGAATAAATTGCTTCTGTATAATGAGTGTGTTTTATTGATAAAATATCCCACATGAAATTGTCCAGTATGAAACTGAAGAAATACTAAAATTTTACAATTAAAGAATTTTCATGATAGCAAAGACAAAAATAATATAAACAATACATTTATATCTTCATAGTTAGATTTCAAGAATCCTGTGAATTATCTCAATATATATACATTTTTAATTCATCAGCCAGCAAGACTTAACACTTAAAAAAAGATATAATTTAATCTATTTCAAAAGTGTAACACCAGCTAGCTACGTAGGTATGAGAGACAAATTGCATAAGCAGTTAATAAAAACAAACAATTTCGTTTAATGAAATAAAGCATTTTAATTCTTTTAAAAATTATGACCTATAGTACACTACTCAAAACAATTAGGGGAGCACATGGTTTTAACGAAATTACGCAAATACTTACAGCGATAAGTAACATAAAATAAATCATCCATAATTTAAAGCCTATCAGGAAACAGAAGAAGAAAACTTCATATGCAATTCAAAGTTCATGACGTCAAAAACCAGAAAAAGAACATAAGGGCGGAAATCGTAATGTTGTTGAAACGTCTGTTTCACTGCCTTAACTGCAAAATTCGATTGCTCAGTTATTCTTTTTGAGAAAAGGTGACTTGAAAATGTATCAACAACGTGATTTACCGGAATCCATGGCATGGCGTATTATAGGCAGACTTGAATCCGGGCAAACACAACGTAGTGTCGTGGACGCTGTTGGAGTCACCAGAAGTGTCGTTGCAAGGCTGTGGAATCGATTCCAAGAAACAGGGGATGTTAGACGTTGACCAGGGAAAGGTCGGCCACGCGCCACTACATCAACTGATGACCGGTATATACTGTTAACAGCTCGTCGAAATAGAACAGACAATGCTACTCAGCTGCAAAGACAGCTCTTGGCAACAGGACGAAGGGTGTCCAGCCAAACAGTACGTAATAGGCTTCATCAGGGAGGTCCCTATGCACGTAGGCCTATGGTCTGCATTCCGTTGACCTCACGCCACCGTGCGACCCGAAGAAGATGGGCCGCTGAACATCGAGATTGGGAGCAACATGATTGGAGACAAGTGTTGTTTACAGACGAGTCCCGATTCAGTCTGGAGTGTGACACCCGACGTGTTTTGGTATGGAGGGAAAGGGGCACTCGAAATAACCCCACATTCGTTCGTGAAAGGTCACAATACAGACGAGCTGGTTTTATGGTATGGGGTGGAATCAGCATAGGTGGACGTACGGACCTGCATATCATTCGGAATGGTACTTTGACGGCCCGAAGTTATGCAGACGAGATACTGAGACCTCATGTCATACCTTACGCTGCAGCCATTGGAGATTCCTTTGTTTTCCAGCATGATAATGCCAGATCGCATGCTCGGACGACGCATTGCTGCGAGAACAAGGCCTCCTTTTACTCTCCGAGACTTGGAGATTGCACTTCTTGAGGAGCAGAACAGTATTCCCAGTAATTCTTATCGATAACGTCATCGCATCCATGGAAAACAGGTGTGCAACAGTCTTAGCTGTTCGAGGAGACCACACGCCATATTAAAAATCTTGCATCATTTCTAAACTATACTTTTTTTTATCGTTTACATGTAACCAAATTGTTGACCTAAATCATCTTTTCATTTTTTTCCATATTTTCAAAGAATTAAAGCTTAATTACAAATTTTTTTACGTCTTTTTTTTCTGTATTACGTATTGATACGCGTGTACTATCCATTTTATTCCAATACGTGGCTGTCTCGCACGGTTTTCTTAACTTCTTTGCTTGCTCCCCTAATTGTTTTGAGCAGTGTATATAAAAGTCACATTTCGCACTTAATTAAAAGATTATTATTTATTGATTTTAAAAACCTTCAGGAAAGTTCTTCGAAAGTTATCGTGAGTGGGAGAATTTAAAATGCTTCAAATCAAAAAAGTCAAATTTATAAGTATCTCTAAATACTTACTGATCTCTAGCAGAGCATGTTGAGTTTTTAAAAATGCAAACCAAGATTTGAGAAAAAAGAATCAGCAACAAAATTTAACACAATATGGTAAGTTTTAATTTTTCATTGATGCATGAACACAAGTATGTATTAATCCAGACAAGTCGTAATAGAACGTCTATAATTGAGAAGGCTTAAGAGCAACTTAATCCTCTCGTTTGATTAAGTTGAAATTTTCGCACAAAAAAAGTACCAATATCTTACGTAGACATACAGCTTGTCACTCTCACAAGGAAATGAACTTTTCTAACATTCCCAAAAGGATTTGGCATCTTTTTTGTACAGTCTTGATATACAAGGTTACCATAGATGGGTTATCATAATACTCTATTTGAATACGGATATCGCCATCTTGGAAGATTTTGGCATAACAGCATTCGAAACTGAATAATATTTATTGTTTTTCTCGTTAAAAACGGTATTTCCAGGCGTAATCTTTTCAAAAATCATAGATCTTCAGTATTTAAAGGTTTATAAAGTAGGAATTCCTCCAAATATGAATAGATTTCGAATAAAAGTCTCCGCAAAATAGTGGCCATGTTAATCTCCATAGGGTTTCTTAGTTTTGTTCTCCAAAGGTCTCCAAGATGGCCGCCTCACTCCGATGGCGTATTTCGCTCTGCTGATTCATCGGCCAATCACATTCAGGCTGTAAGAGCCAACTTGGTCCATGCAACCAAAGGGAATTTTTCACAAGATTAAAGGCATTTTCTCCTCGGGATAATGAATCTGCGGGGTTTTATTTACCGCTGCAATGGAACCACCTTCGTGGATCGGTAAGAGGTTGAACTTCGGAAACCCTGTTACAGACAAAGGGCTTCCAATCTTTGGCGTATCCTTTCACCCAATGAAGAGTGATCTGACTGTAGCTCCAAAGGAATATTCGGTGACAGTGTTCAGGAAACAGTCCGGTTAAATATTTTGCTAACTTTGCAGCTACTAAAGCGGCCATCAACTCTAAACGCGGAAGAGTCAGCGGCTTCAGTGGTGCGACATGACCTTTAGCTGTGATGAAGCTCGTACAGATAGAACCATTTGAGTTCGAATACCGAAAGTAGGCAACTGAACCGTAGGCTGCAGGACTAGCGTCCGCAAACAAATGGAGACTCACATCGTTTCTTTTGCAATTGTCAAAATATTTCCTGGGAATAAGAAGTGTTTCAAGCACTTTTAGTTCGGATTTCCATTTTAACCATTCTCTGATTATTTCTGACGGAAGTGCTTCATCCCAATCTAGACCTAGAATCCATATTTGTTGTAAAAGGATCTTCATCCTCATTAAGAATGGTTGCGTGATCCCAATGGGATCGTAAACACTAGCCACTGTATGAAGGATTATTCTTTTTTTGGCCCGAGTATCGTCTAATACTTTGCCAAAATTATCACAGTTAATTTTTATTTTGTTAGTTTCAGGAGTTCAGATCATGCTCAGCATTTTTGATTCCTTCAACTCTCCTACATTATAACCCCTTTCCACCCAAAATGAAGTTAGTTCTTCGGAATTAGATTTTAATTTCCTAAGATTCATCCCAGCATCTTCAAAAATGTTAACCGCGTCTGAAGATAACCTACACGCATCTTCAATTGTGTCACAACCATAATACAAATCATCTACATACATCGAAGAGTCCAACATAGTGTAGGTTTCGGGATTCGTGTCTTAATATTTTTTAATGTGAAACTTGATTACCATTGCTAAAATCGCAGGACTACAACAAAGACCGAATGGGAGACGTACAAATCTCAAAATTTTATAATCTCGCTCATTGCCTCCGAACCAGAAAAATTTCAAAAACTCCCTGTCCCTTTCCGAAATCTCTATCATTAAATAGGCCGTAGCAATATCTCCGTTAAAGGCAATTTCAAATTTTCGAAATTTTAAAAGAAAGTCTAAGACAAGTGGGTTTAAACTGGGTCCAATGTCAAGAAATTCGTTTAATGACTTTACGCCTTTGGCTCTAGAAGAACTCGCATCATATACAATTCTGCAACGCGTAGTTTCGGTGGGTTTAATCACCTCCCTGTGTGGCATAAAGTTGGACGATTACGTTATTTCTTGGGAACATTCTTCAATTATATTCTCTTTTAACTGTTCTTCAATCACGTTTTTATATTGTTGAGAAATTTCTGGATTTCTAATTAATCTATTTTTAAGATTCTCAAATCGCCTTAATGACACTGAGAAATTATTCTCTAACTCATTTGTATCCGATTTCCATAATAAACTTACCGAGTATCTGTTTTCTTTAAACTTTATTCCCCTTTCAAAATGCTGAATCAGTTCCGTTTCCTCATTAGGCATTGACGCGTCATCATTTATTCCCATCAAATCCAGACTCCATAGTGATCTCAAAGAATCTCGTAAACAGGATGTCATGTTTACAAGTACGCATTTCTGCGAAATTACGCCGTTTTCATTGAATTGTAACCCGCATGGTATATATCCAAACATAGTTGACACTGCATAAATTTCCTTAGTGAGATTCATTTTCCCCCCACTATCTGCCAAAAGTAATCCACGCCTATAAGCACCCCTACGTTGACCGAAGTATCGCATATGTCAGCAATTTTCAATCCCAGACCATTCATTATTTCACGTGTTTTTACCGAAGCGATGCTAAGTGGCGCCGCTGTGATTACGTCACTCACTAAACGCGTTACCTTCATTTTATTCATTTTCTGTTTATCGGAAATGAAAAATTCCACAACTGGGAATGTTTTAGGGGAAGCATTTTTCATCCCAAAACAAAAAAGTGAGAGTTTTTCTTTTCCTATAATTTTTAATCCAAGTTTTTTTAACTAGACTAATGTGAATAAAGTTGCGCGTTGAACCGCTATCTAAAATTAAATTGGTTACTTCCGATTTGCCATTAGAATAGGCCAAAACTGAACAGGTTTGTAATAAAGTATTACTTGAAACATTATAAGATACTGAAAGAGTTTGCTCATCTGGGAATTTTTCTGGCGCGTTGTCAGGCGATATATTTTCGCTTTGTTTAATTTCAGGTGACTCTTTTTTCTTCTTTGAAACCCATTGCGTTCTGTTTCGATTTTGAAGATAAGTACATATAGATTCGTGATGCGATTTGAATCCGCATTTTCTACAGTTCCTTCTATTTTTACAAGCTCTACTTAAGTGAAATCTTTTAAAACAAACGAAACAACGATTTTCATCGCGTAATTTATACAGTTTCTCTTTGACACTTTTTTCACATGAAAATGAATCGTGGAATTTATTACAGAAGATGCATGCTCGATTATCAACAGTATTAAAACTGGCAGCCGTGGGTATATTTCTAAAGTATTTTTATTGCCAAATTGTGCATTTTCAGAACACGGAGGCACGGTACCTTTTCTCTCTTGCTTCAAACAATTAGACGATTCGCGACATTCAAGTTCGGTTTTTATAAAATGCAATAAATCTGAGACATTTATATCTTCATTAGATTTTTTCTTTCGATTGAATTCCAGCACTAGGTCTTCCGGGATTGATTTTAACAGAACAGGAATTAATAACTGATCGAATAAACCTTTTGTTACGTCCTGTGCCTCCAAATTCCGAACAGCAATTTCAATTTCATCATATAATTTTCTCAAACCTCAAACCTTTAACATTTTGCGAACTCCTTACAGGTTCTAAATTTAACAGTTTGTTCATAAATTAGCTCACTATTAAATCTCTTTTCCCAAATCTATCTTTGAGTGTCTTTACACTCTCATCATAATTTTTCTCTTTTAATTCCAAAGCAGCTACTACATTACTAGCTGGACCTACAAGTAATGTTTTCAGATATGCGAATTTTTCTACCTTGTCAAAAGTTTCGTTTCTATGTATAGTGTTTTCAAAATTGTTCCAGAAATCCGTGAATTTGGTCGGATCACCGGAATACTTTTCTAAGAGTAATTTTGGAAGCTTAACCGAACTCTAAGCAACTTGAGAAATATTTTTGTGTTGTGCGGTATTTGGTTCATAAGATTTATTGTCATTTAATATTAAACTCATTCTTTTAATTATTCGCGAACATTTCTCCTGATATTCTTCGGATGTAACTTCATCCGATTCCAGCGATTCTAAATCAATTGACTCGTGAATACCTTCATCTAGTTCTTTTAAATTAACTTTCTTTTCTAATAACAAGTCATATGACTCCTTCAAGTCATCTTTATTTCCCGATGCTATACTTTCCTCAATTTTCTTTAACAATTTTGAAACTACAGTTCTTAAAGCCGTTCGTTTAGTTTTTAATAGTTGTTTTAAAAAAGTTTGTTTAATAAAGTTTTCAGCCATTTCTATATCATACATAGTACATGTACCCAAGACTGCACAAAAGTATCAAATCTATTTTTTAACAAAACTCTTACCGTTGTTCCTGTTTGCACCCAAGCATGATCTGGAACCAAAACATTTTGATTTCCATATCTTCTACTTGTCGGCCTGGATGCACTAGTTTTGCAACGGTGGTTCAGTGATCCAGTAATCAGTCCTTAACGTCTTTAATTAAGTTTATTTCACACCTATTTACATATCTACAAAGTTTAATAAACTGAAGGTGTTAATTATTAGGCAACCCCAATCCTTACACAACCTACATTTCCACTCGACTGCCACAGACTGGCGGAAACTCGAAAAACATACATTTCGTGTGGTGCTCACATAGCACCCTCTCGCGGACATAGGGAGAAATCCATAACATCCATTGTTAAACTTCCCTACTTTAAAGTTTGTCTACAGTTGAAACTATTGTTCAGAAAGTTATGAAATTTTGTGTAGGACATAGTGAAGAGATGGGACTTTGTTTGAGCAAATAAAAAAATTAGTTCAAAATTTCACCATCAGAGGGTTTTGATGAATTACACATTTACGACTGGTTCTTTACTTAAGATTTCACCATCTTTTTATCCATAGGTCACCCTAACACAATAACTCATACTCATTAAATTTTACAATCTTTAAAGTGATTGCAAAGTTGACCGGAAACTTGTTCGATAACTAATTTTCGGACAAAAGATTTGAAGGAACGAAGAAACAAGTATGCAAATTAATTTTTGTCGACGTAGAGCAGAAACTGTTATAAAACCTAAAAACTTTCATGGAGATTTTATTTTCAGCGTGCTTGCTATTGCTAATCAGAATGTCATCGTTTCGATTATCAGATCGAGCTTTGTTAGTAAAATTGATTTACCAAAACGATAATTCAGCACTAGTTGCTCTACAAAAATTTCGGAGTTTGAAGGGGATACGGAAAGGTCCATTGACTGTTAAAGGTCTTCGATTAATGGTGGCCAAATTTGGAGAAACTGGTTCTTTTAGCATTCGTTCTGGAAGAGGAAGGAAACCGAAGTTTCCGCAGAAGCTGTAGAGAAGGTTGCGCTTCAGATGGAAGAGGACAAAGCTTCCAACGAACAGGCTAGTATCAGTGTTCGTTGTGTGGTAGAAGCATTAGATCTGCCCCGTTCAACTGTCCAGAGGGTCATGCGGAATATCCTCTGGTATTATCCGTACAAGCTTCAATTTGTGCAGAGGTTGCTAACACATGATTTCGAGACTTGACAACGGTTCTCACTTCAGTTTCTTGCTCGCTTTGGGGTTGAGAATGGGCTTGGAATATCCTCTGGACAGACGAAGCACACTTTTATTTGGACGGTTCGGTGAATACTCACAACTGCCGAATTCGGGAAACAGAAAATCAGCGTTTAATCTTAGATGTTCCGGTGCATTCACCGAAAGTAATCGTGTGGTGTGGATTTTCTGCATTTTTTATTCTCGGCCCGTATTTCTTCGAGGAATTAAGTCCTAGAGGTCCAGTAACATGCGCGGTCACCGGGGAGCGATATGCATCCTTGTTACTGAATAAAATTGTTCAGGATCTGCAATCACGTCAGTATCTTTCACGCACAATTTTTATGCAAGATGGAGCTCCTCCACACATTAGCCTTCGTGTTAAGAACGTTCTCAAACATCACTTTACAGAAGAACGTGTCATCAGCCGCCACTTTCCTAATGTGTGGCCTCCCCGATCCCCAGACCTCAATCCATGTGACTTTTGGCTTTGGAGGCATGTGAAATATCTAGTCAGTCTTGATAAACCAAGAACTATACCTGATCTGAAAGACAGCATTTCAGCGGACACACTGCGGTCAACTGTAGAACATGCTATCTTACGATTTTAAATGGTAGCTGAAAATGATGGCCGTCATGTTGAACATGTCTTGTTGTAATAAATTTTTTTTAACTATAGTAAATGTTGGCTAAATGTGCAATTCATCAAAAAACGCTCTCTGGTGGTGAAATTTTGAATTAATTATTTTATTCGCTCAAACAAATTCCCATCCCTTCAAACTGTCATACCCAAATTTTTATAACTTTCTGAACAATAGTTTCGACTGTAGACAACTTTAAAGTAGGGAAGTTTAATTATGGACACCCTGTATATCCTGTGAAATAAAGTGTTCAGTATCTCTTCCTGGCGCACAGGAGTCCCGGAGGCAGAGAACACCCGGAGGATTTGTTATGTCTATTTTCCAAATTATAAATTTGCAACTAAGAAAAACATTTTCCCCGTTTCTATTAAAACTTTTAAACTTACCAAAAATATGGCTATCAAAAATCAAGTTATGAGAAGATATTCGCTCACTGGAACGGGGGATGTGTTTTCTTATTTTTGTGTTCTTCAAGAAATTAAACGAGAGGAGCTAAAATATCGACAGCTTTGGGAATACATCGTCGATAAGAATGGAAAAGACCTAAATAACACCGCAGTTTAGTTAAGGTAGTCGGCAGGGGAAATTTCAGGATTCATGAAACGCGATCAGGAAGGGGTTTAATTCATTCTGCTGAAAGCTTGAATTCTAAGAATTCAATAGTGGTTTGCCCAAATTGACATTTATCAACACTAATGCACAAACCATACTCTAAGTTTGGAAAACAACAACTGAAGATGTTGCATATGTTCATTTTTATTATCTGAAGCGATAAGCAAGTCATCAATAAATGCGTAAACAAATCTTAAGTCACGAGTTACTTCATCTAATACTATAAAGCGTTGAAAGGTATAGATGACGCATTGCAAAGGCCAAACTGCATGCGCGTGCTAAAAGACCAAAGGGAGTGCAAATCGCAGTTTTATCTACATCAGAGGTGTCAATATCAAAGACTACCTTGGGCCAAACAAATAAGGTTTAACTATAGGTGGGCCGCAAAAAATCAATATTAATAGAAACGTAGGTTTATTTACCTAATTACAGTATATTCAACATAAATATATGCATTTTGTTTAATAATAGCAAAAAAAGAGTATCATTAAAAAAACATTTAGCGAATTCTTCCTATCTTATTATATTTCTGCGTCGGTTATTTTATTATATATTATTGTGTGCCAATATATTGGCCGGGCCGCAAAAATGTTCGTCGTGGGCCGCATGACACCCCTGATGTACATTATCAGGATTGATGGGAATTTGGTGGTATGCTTTTATCAGGTCATTGTGACTTAAGATTTGTTTGCCATGTAATTCAGCTGTGAAATCTGCAATACAGGGGATAGGATACTTCTCTTTAATAGTTTGTGCATTTAGAGTACGATAATCACCAACAGGTGTCCAATCGACAGATGCTTTCTTCGGCACCATGTGCAAAGGCGAAGAGCAATTACTTTTGGATGGTCTTGTGTGACCAAGCTGTAGCATATGCTGAATTTCAGCTTTAGCAAGTTTTAGCCGATCTGGAGCTAACCGTCTAGGCTTAGCCGTGACTGGAGGTCCCTTGGTGTTTATGTAATGCACAGTATTGTACTTCACCGGTTGGTTAGGGTCCGGTAATTTTGTAATTTCAGGAAATTTTAGCAATAGTTTACCATATACATTATTAACACAATTAGGTTTTACAGAGAAAATATTGCAAACACTTAATTTGGCAGGAGCTTTCAAATAAGTAATGGAATCGATAAGACGGTGATTCCGTAAATCAAGCTTTAAATTAAAATAATGCAGGAAATCAGCTCCTAAAATAGTACACGAAACAACACAAATATAAAAAGGAAAAGTAAATGATTGGCTCAAACCTAAGCTAAGATTAATACACTTCCGACCATAAACATAAATTTTGGAGCCATTAGCGGCACGAAATATTTGGAGAACTGGTCATGATTTATCATTTCTGGTAGCGGTTACTAGACTGGCGTCAGATCCAAAGTCAACAAGGAAACACATACCCGTATTTCTGTCTCTAACGAAAAGACAACGAGAATGTGCTGGGGAGAGGTCCGTCGCTGCTACTCTTCCTGCTTCCAGTTTCCCGCAAATGAACAGTGCGGATTGAATTTGTTTGCTTTTGTTAGAATCTTGCATGATGCTAACAAATCGTTGAATCCTTATCGCGTAACTTAGAGCGGTATCGAGGATGATTGTCTTTTCCAGAAACGATTCTAGAACTTCGAAGTTCTACGACTTCTTTTCGTAACTCTTGAATTTCTTTTAACAGCATCTCTGTGGTTTCTGGCGTCAGAGTGTCGACTGGCAGTAGCGCACCCGGGGGGGGGGGGGGTGGCCGTTGCTCCTCCCCCCAAAGAAATAGAAATTGCATTATGATTATTGATTTTGCATTATAAGTATTTTTATCGGTTCATCTCGCCTCCCCCCCCATGCATTATAAGTACAGTCATTTCCGCTTATAAGAATCACGTTTGTTATTACTGTTTTTGATTCTTATAGCCGAAATTTAGGTTTTTGGACAGGCACACACACACACCCATATATACATATATTAGATAATTTACCATAAAATACTCTTTAATTTACGTTAATTATCTTTCATTAAAATTATTTTTTATAATTTTAAAAATACAACTTAATTTCTAGACTTATAAGTAGATACACATAATTATAGTAAGAGAAGAAAAAAAATCCAATATTTGTTACAACATACCTGCTTAACAGCTTTAGCATTTTAACTACAGGAAGGGAGCAAGAAAAAGTTTTCTATGGTAGTTTGACGTAATGAAGTTTTCAGGAGGCTGTTTATACCTCTTTCAATACCAATAGTCTCAGACGAAGATTCACCTTCTAGCTTACGTATCACGATTTGATAACGTGCTGAATCTACTAATGTCACGTTTGCCTAAGTGATAGTGGACACTTCGCCGAAGATTTATGTGTTTCAGGGTCCAGGAAGCCGCAACCAGGATGTGAGAAGTGGGAAAAAAAGAGTCCCTGTCTTTGTTTGCCAGTGGGGAAAAGTGAAATCGTACCCGGACGGGTAAAGATGCTCCCGGGTCAAGCTAATAGGACAGTGATGTGCTAAAGCCTTTAAGGGGAAACTATTATGTTATGTATAACAAAGAAAGGAACGCATTTTACGACTGCATTCCATCCCATCTTATCACTTTTTCTTTAAAAAAACATAAAGAAAGAACTTCGTGTCTTTTGAGGGTTTAAGTTGCTTTTTTGGAAAAATGAAATGAAAGCGAAGAGTGTAAGTTGATTCTTAAAACCGGTGGATTGATTCTTTAAAGCGAAAATTTTAACATGGAAATAATACATTTGTTTTTGTTTTTGCGATATTGAGTTTTATAAACGGTTGATTCTTATAACCACTGATCACTATAAGCGGTGGTTGCTGTATTTTTATCCGTTCATCTTGTCCCCCCCCCCCCCAAGAAAAAATCCTGGGTGTGCCACTGTCAGCTGGTGTAGGTGTGGGAATCGAAACCGCACTGATGTTCGAAGGTGTTAAATCCAGGATACGATCGGCAATCTCTGCCGCTTTATCGGGAGTGATTGGGTCGAGTGATACGAAAATAGTCTGCATAGGGGTCAGCATTTGTTGGATAAATAATTCCAAAAAAAGTTCGTCGTTTATGTTGTGACTTTCTGCTCTTCTCTTCATTAAACGCAGCAGTTCGGTGGGTTTCCTATCGCCGAGGCATTCGCCAGCTAGTAACTTGCGTATTTCCAATGTTCGGCTTTCTCCGCATCTTTCGATGACTTTCAGTTCATCGTATGAATGTGTAGTATCTGGCTTCATTATTACGTCGCGCACCATAGTAGCAGTTGCAGGCGGCAGGTGGGCGACAACATAGTTGTATTTTGTTTTCGATTCACATATAGCTTTGGGAGTTGCTGACTCGAATGTACTTTCAAGCATGTGGAACCATAAAGTGGGGTCCACCAATATATAGGGTGGTATTACTACTGCAGAAGCTTCTGTTGTTCATCCAGGGGAGAGAGCAATGGTTGCTAGGGAAAACGAAAACTTAAGTCCGGTGTTCGAAGACGCAGAATGTGTTCGATGGCCGGATTACCAATATGGAGGTCACCAATATGGTGGTTCGACGTGCCTCTAGAGAATTAAAGGCGACTCCAACAGAGACTCCATCAGAAGGTTTTAATATAATATATTTATTTGGACAACACAACGAACATATTCAGAACGCCACTCGGCATAGCACGTCCGACCAGCGAGGGGTTTTCTCCTCGTGACGGCGCACATCTCTCAAATGAAGGGAGGAAGAACTGATGTCACGTGGTTCGCCTCTCGTTGGAGGGGGAACACTACAATGTAATGATTTTTCGTGTTTTTCAAGAGAAAACAAGTTTTTTTTTCTTGCGTATTTAATATGAATTTATTTATTCAACTTAACAACTGTTTATTTTCATATAAAATGTTTATTTGAACTGCCCTTTTTTTGGGGGGGGGGGGGGGGCTAAACTGCATTAAAATTCTTAAATGAAATGAGTAAATAATGATACAGTAGAGTCCCGATAATCCGAAATGATTGGGACCAGACCCTTTTTGGATTCACGAATTTTTCGGATTAAGCAAAATCTTTCTTAAAATATACTTAAATTACATAATAACGCGCGATTACATATTACGTGTGATTACACAGTTTATTTTATGAGGTCTGTCTAAACATAACCAAATCTCCGGACGAAATGGGTGATGAGAGACCGGAACGCTGCCTAGTACTGTACACAGTAGAGTGTAAGATTTTAGACGATCAGTAGATTGTTGAAAGGGTTTTGATAGAACCTGTCAACGTCTCAGACGAGAGTGAAGGTGAAGCAGACGGTGACAACGAGCAGAGGGTATCCCACTGAGACGCCGCGGCTGCACTGGATGTAGAGTAACACTCCACCGCGACCAGAGCGGACACCATTTTTCTGACGCGTTGACCTAATTTGGCTTCAAAAGAGAGGTATTTTTCTCTTCGACAAAAAAATTTAACACATTTTATCAAACCAATGTAGTTCATTAATAATTAGTGCAGTACATTGTCTAACTTTGAATTTTCTTGTCATTTTCAGAAATATAATTTATATTACTTAGTATCACTGGTTTTATTGTAACCTTAGTTCTTTTTGACTTTTGGTTTCGGATAAAGCGGACTTTCGGATTTCCGAAGTTCGGATTATCGGGACTCCACTGCACAGGGCCTTTAATTATAGCATGGGCAAATCGGGACTTTGCCCAGGGCCCCCTGATGCTAGGGGGCCCCCAAAATCCCCTTGGTGTATGCACCTAGTACTTCTAATAGTATGTATAGCCCATGGATAGTTTTTATTTTTATAAATGTTTGAAGGGGGGGGGGGCAAATAGCATCTGCCCAGGGGCCCCCAGCGTTCATAATCAGGCCCTGCCACTGTACATAATTTTCTACAGCTAGTTAATTACATGCACATATAAGAGCACACACTAGCTGAAGCTATAGAGTATTCAATGTCCAAACATCTGACACATGAAGAGTCACATTTCACTATATAAATTTTTTCAGAATAATTGTGTATTAGTTTCACCGTTCCGAATAAATGAGTTCAGAATTTTGTAATAATTGAATAATTAAGAAAAGGAAATTACAGAAAAGGATTGTGAAGAAAATCTCTTATCAAAAAAAAAAAAAAATTGTGAGAAATACTACTGATTAACCAAAACACACCCACTCATAGTAATATAAGAATATTTTTATTTGCAGATAAGTATGAATAATACATCTTACATAACAGCCTTTAAGACGAAAAGCAACATTTTCTATCAATAATCACAAATAAATTCTAATCGGGACTAATAAAATAGGAAGTCAATTCAAAATTTAATCACACAATACTTTGAATTATCTTCCTTTGGGGGAAAAAAATCGATCAAAGCATCTCAGATTACACTTTTTAAAACTGGAGGTATAACTGTCAAGTTGGTAAATTACTGAATACAATTTTTTTTCAGCGAATTAAAAAGACAAAAAAGCAAATAACACTGACAAGGACAAATCAGCTATATTTTTGCATTTTCGCAAAGTATGGGTTTTATTGTACTCACAGTAGAAAGATCGGAAAATATTTTTTTTTTTAATTATACACAACAGATTTTGCATAAGCATTTATACTGACAACATTGTTTAACACACAATGAAAACTTATTTACTTATGGAAACTAACTTAGTAGTGATTAAATTCTATATTAAGTTTCCAGCATATTCACCAGTTTTATGAAGTTTTCATAGTAAAAAAAAGTTATTAACAGATACTAAATATTTTTGACTAATAGTTAGCAGAAAAAGACATTAATTTCAAGTAGGAATGTTAACTGGAAATCTTTTATTTCTGTGAACAATAAAAAAAAATGATGGCTTTAGCTCAGGCATGCATCTTAATTTGCCATATCGACAAACGATGTTGAATAGAAGAAAAATATTTCATAATTATAAAGAATTGAAATTAACAACATACACTATTAATACATTATTATAAAATAAAAATTAAATGCTTGATATACAATATATATTTATAAAGCAAAACATATTTGCTTGATATACCAAATATACACTGCTGGCCACTGTAAATGCAACACCCTGAAGGAAACATGCAAATAACATGAAATTTACAACATGCATTAGCGGAGGTGAGATATGCAAATGATTAGAATTTCAGCGCAGACGTACATGACGCGCGCCTGTGGCGCCACTTCAAAGCGCTATTTAAGGCTTGGAGATTTCGACGATTTCAAGATCGGCAATTGTGTTTTTCTTGTGGTTTTTTCAAAAAACGATCAATTATGCCTTGTCGAAAACAGCGATCATCTTTTGATCAAGTATCCGAGTTCGACAGAGGAAGGATAGTGGCCTAACGAGATTGTGGATGCGGGAAATGTTTTCAGGGAAATCGGTAGTCGTGTTGGACGAAACCAAACAACTGTAATGCGGATATGTGATCGTTGGATGCAGGAGGGTACGACGGACCGGCGTGTTCGATCGCATCCACCTCAGCGCACCACTTCACGTGATGACAGGCAAATTGTGCGCATGGCAGTGACGGATCGATGAGTCACATCACGAACCATAGCACAGCACATGCAGTCTGTAACGCATCATCCAGTGTCTGCGCGTACCATTCGACGCCGTTTACAGCAGAGTGGTCTGTCCGCAAGACGGCCATTGCTTTGTCTACCCTTGACGCAGAACCACAGACGTCTCCGCCGCCAATGGTGCGATGACAGAAGGATGTGGACGGCAGAATGGAATGAAATTGTCCTTACTGACGAGTCACGCTTCTGTCTGCAACACCACGATGGTCGCATTCGAGTCTGGAGACACCGTGAAGAGAGGATGCTGAACAGCTGCGTTATGCACCGCCACACTGGTCCTGCACCGGGTATTATGGTATGGGGCGGTATTGGATATCACTCTCGCACACCTCTAGTACGCATTGCCGGTACTTTAAACAGCCAGCGCTACATCTCCGAGGTGTTGGAGCCACTTGTCCTTCCTTACCTTCAGGGCTTGCCCACAGCCATATTTCAACAGGATAATGCACGACCACACGTGGAACGTATTGTCCAACGGTTCTTCGTCAATCGCCAGATTGAATTGCTTCCCTGGCCGCCTCGCTCTCCGGATCTTTCGCCGATAGAAAACATGTGGTCCATGGTTGCTCTACGATTGACCCAGATTCCATCCCCAGCTGCCACAGCAGATCAACTTTGGCAACGTGTGGAAGCTGCTTGGTCTGCTGTACCCCAAGAACTCATCCAAAGTCTCTTTGAATCGATGCCGAGGCGTGTGGCAGCGGTGATCTCCAACAATGGCGGCTACTCTGGCTACTGATTTTGGCAATAACCACACTTCACAGAAGTCTATAAATTTAATCATTTGATACTTGGTCAACATGTTATCTACAAAATAAATTTTGTTGTGATATCTCTTGTCTTTCTTGGTGTTGCAATTTGGGTGGCCAGCAGTGTATATTAACAAAATATATATTTATAAAATGAAAATTATATTCTTGATACAAAATTCACTCTCAGATAACTTGTTACATTCCACAAACATATCAAATGAATTACAATCGCCAATGAAGGTAAATTTTTAATTAAAAATATGAAAATAATCAAAAACTAATACTTTATTATATATGTAAATATCACACATCTTTTGTTGATTACACGATTTCCTTTAGAGCAGGGGTGGGCATTAAGTCGATCGCGATCGACCGGTGGAGCACCAAGACATTTTGGGGTGACCGCCTTTACTAAGACGCGCATACTAAAAGAAACATATTTATAGAACACCGTCGCCAGCTAGACTGGAGAATCGGCTTTTCACAATCATTTTTTTAATTGTAGTTATGTAAGTACAGTGGCTCCCAAAAGTGCTGATACACTTACGAATTTCAATGAAATAGGGGTCTATCCATTAATTAAAATGAATATTTCAGAATGGATATTTAATAATAAGATCTATAATCTATTCTTAACAAAACTACATGAAATATTTTGAAAACACCGTAAAAGTTTATTTTTAAGAAACCAGTAATCAAAAAGTAACAAAAACTTTATCTCAGAAACGTCATCGTACACTGAAATATTTTCGGATAAATTCATGATTAAAATTATAGTCTGGCACTTTATTTTTATTTTTGAATTGTGGTGGCCAGTGGCGTACCTAGACCATTTGGGGCCCGGGGCGGATTTATTTTGGGCCCCCCCCCCAAAAAAAAAATTGCTAATTTTAACTTTTTCTAATGACAGCTAGCCTTTCTTTGCCTTAATCAGACAGTCTCCTCAGGCTACTGACTGTGCAGACAGTGGCGTGCTCAGGATTTTGTTCTGGGGGGGGGGGGGGGGGGGTCAAGGCCTCCATGTTAGGGTGGTTCAATAAAAACTTTTTTTTTTATTTCAGATCGCTAGAGTGCACAAAAGTTGCCATTGGTAAAGACGTTAAAAAAGCACTGATTATTATTTTTTTGTTAATTTGTCTTTCGGTCGCGCAATGCCATCGAAGTTACCAAAAAATTGTGAAAAACCTTAATTTTTCATAATTTTCCTTGGAAGATCAAAACAGCTACAGAAACTTTTTTAGGATGGAGCCAAATCTGTTTTGGTTTTTACTAAAAGGGAAAGCAACAATTCAGAAAACACACACCAATAAGAGAAGAACAATTCCAGCAGAATCAAAACTTCAGGCTACTTTAACATTTTTAGCTACCGGTGACTCATTTGGGAGTCTGCAATATTCATTCAGGATACCCAAGAATACTATCAGCACATTTATTCCTGAGGTTTTCGATGCGATTTACAACGCGTTAATGGATTACATAAAAGTAAGTATAGTATAAAACTATTTTTGTAAGCAAAAAAATGTAATTGTGTTTGCTGTTCATTTCTTTACATTTTTTCATTTAACTGATTGTTTTGTTTTTTTAGGTGTCAAATTCTGAAGAAGAATGGAAAGAAATCAAAAGAGCTTTTCATGAAAAATGGAATTTCCCAGGATGCATCGGAACTATTGACGGCAAACATGTGGCTATTCATTAGGGTGGTTCGAAAAAAACTTTTTTTTAAATTTCAGATCGCTAGAGTGCAGAAAAGTTGCCATTGGTATAGACGTTAAAAATGCACTAATTATTATTTTTTTATTAATTTGTCTTCCGGTCGCGCAATGCCATCGAAGTTAGCAAAAAATTGTGAAAAACCTTAATTTTTCATAATTTTTTTAAGCACGCCAGATGGTTTTAATTGCGTTCCTATACCATGAATTAATTATTAAAAGTGTGTAAAATCAATATATTTGCACTTATAAATTTGTTTCATATCTTCCGGTCGCGCAACATAGTACAAAATGAGTAAAATTAGTAGTTTTTGCAAAATTTCAAAATTTGACTGTTTAGTAAATTTTAATCATACGACTTTTAGAGATGCTATAGTTAAATTCTATTACAATAATATATTTAAAATCCAAGCATATCAAACAAACTTTGATATTCAAGTGGAATTTGGTCGCGCAGCTTCGTCAAAAACAGTAGAGTAGCCTACTATCGAGAGGCGAGGCGGACGTGGCGAATGCCGCGCCGTGACGAGTGACCGATATGGCGTATCGGATCGCTCTACGGCTCCTATTGTTTCAAGTGTACTGCAAGATGTTGGGTTGATTAATGAATCAGATACTTCTTATGTTGTAGACAAGAGTAAAGTCCGAAGAGAAAAAACTTGTGTGAGAGCTAGTTTGCAAAGTGATATAAGTTTAGAAATTTATGGTCTTTACTTTGATGGACGAAAAGACAATACATTGTCAACTGAAAAAACTGGCAGAAAACACTTTCGCAGAACCTATAAGGAGGAGCATATCTCTTTAATTCAGGATCTAGGCTCCACTTACATAGGACACACTTGTCCTTCTTCAAGCTCAGCAACCGACATAGCCAAAAGGATCACGTCTTATTTATCAGAAAATGGCTTTTTACTTGACAAATTGGAAGTTGTTGGATGTGACGGTACTGTTATTAATACGGGCTTAAGAAATGGTGTAATTCGACAAATAGAGATACATGTGGGAAGACCTCTACAATGGAGTATTTGTCTTCTCCATTACAACGAACTGCCATTCCGCCACCTTTTCCAACACTTAGATGGAAATACAACAGGCCCAATAGGATATTCCGGACCGATTGGAAAGGCCCTACCTGATTGTGAAAGATTACCAGTTGTTAATTTTAATCCTATTGATTCTGAGATTCCAAAGTTGACAAGCCTATTCTTAGCAAGGACCTATTGTACTTGCTTGAGATATCAGAAGTCATCAAGTCAGGACATTGTTCAGAAGACTTTGTAGTACGTGATCCTGGCCCAATGTCACATTCAAGATGGCTTACTACTGCAAACCGAGTTTTGCGCCTCTACATCAGTGTGTCAAGACCTTCTGAAAATCTGAGAGAAATTGTCACATTCATTCTCAAATGTTATATGCCTATGTGGTTTGCCATAAAAATAAACCGCAAATTCACAGATGGGCCTAGACATGTTTACAAAACTATTGAATCTACAAGGTACTTACCAGAAGAGTTGCTTCAAGTTGTTGATCCCGTTTTACAACGGAAAGCTTACTTTGACCATCCCGATAATTTACTTTTGGCTATGGTAACTGATGAAAGAAACCATATCCGAGAGATGGGCTTTAAGCGTATCATGAAGGCAAAGCAAGCAATATCTGAAAGTGACTTTATCAGAATCTTTAAACCACCAAACCTAAACTTTAGAACCTAAACTTTCAAAGACTATACCGAAATTATCAAATGGAACACCAGTACACTGACTCTTCCTCCACTGTTAAGAACATTGACTAATGAAGAGATAAAACAGTATGTGAGCAATGACTTCAAGCCTTTTATAATTATAGATGCTTTCCCATGCCATACACAGGCAGTTGAAAGATGCGTTAAGCTAGTGACCGAAGCTTCAAGTAAAGTGTGTGGACACAGTTCCAGAGACGGCTATATTAGAACCACATTACTGTCACGCTCAGCGATGCCAACTTTTTCACACAAATCCGAATTTCGATGTTTATCGATAGATAAAGACTAGAAAGGAAACATAAAGAGACAGAAAGCGAAATAAATTTGTACATATTGTAAATAACACACCCTATATTGGATGGTTGGTTGGGTAGGGTGTGGTTGGAACTCGGAAGTGCAGCCACATCCCCGTGGTGAGTTCTGGGTCGTTTTGTAAACAAAATGAGCGAAGAGCTGCACCAACAATTGAATATTGAAACAAAAAAATTACCAAATATTTACTATTAGAAAATTTCTAAATTATCTGAATGGAAACATTGTCAAACAACAAAATTGTCAGACAACGATAATGGCTGCTACCGGCTGCCAGCGCATCGCTTGCATTCGCCACGTACACCTCGACTCTCTGTCCAGGTAGGCTACTCTACTGTTTATGACGAAGCTGCGCGACCGAATTCCACTTGAATATCAAAGATTATCTTATATGCTTGGATTTTTAATATAATATTCTAATAGAATTAAACTATAGCATCTCTAAAAGTCGTATGATTAAAATGTACTAAACAGTCAAACTTTGAAATTTTGCAAAAACTACTAATTTTACTCATTTTGTACTATGTTGCGCGACCGGAAGATATGAAACAAATTTATAAGTGCAAATATATTGATTTTACACACTTTTAATAATTAATTCATGGTATAGGAACGCAATTAAAACCATCTGGCGTGCTTAAAAAAATTATGAAAAATTAAGGTTTTTCACAATTTTTTGCTAACTTCGATGGCATTGCGCGACCGGAAGACAAATTAATAAAAAAATAATAATTAGTGCATTTTTAACGTCTATACCAATGGCAACTTTTCTTCACTCTAGCGATCTGAAATTTTAAAAAAAGTTTTTTTTTGCTAGGGGTCGTCCATTTCCCTGATGCCCTATTATCAGGGTGGACTAGAAGGGGCTGTCTTCCGGGGGGGGGGTCTGGACTACCCCCTAGCCGAAGGGGGGTCCGAGGGTCCTCCCCCGGAAAATTTTGAAAATTAGGTGTTAAATAGTGCCATTTTAGGCTATCTAGAGTACTAGATGCCACCTCTTAAAAATCATATATCTATGAATTCGGATAAAATATTTAAAGCGACGCCTCCGTCATTATTGGAATGAAAATCTAACAAGAAGAGCTTTTTAAAGCAGATACGCGACGAAACAGTGCGTGCGTGCCCTGTTGAAAAAAAGACGCCTTCAATACTTTAATAGGCAAGGGTTCGGTTCACTCTCGCGGTTCGCGGATAGTACTGTAGAAGTGTATAAACAGCGCTCGGCACTTGGCTTTAGAAATACTGTATCTGGCACTGTATAGTGCTAAAATTGTAACAATAAGCATCGCTAAAAATGTAAGTGCAATAAAGATCGTAATGGTAAAGAATAAATAACACAATTACTATTAGGCCTATACGAAATATTTTTGCATCATTTTGTAAATTTAAAAAATTTATTTTAGCTCTGTGAGGGGGGGGGGGGGGTCCTGTCCCGCTTCCCCCCCCCGTCGGCACGCCCCTGTGTGCTGAGAAAAAAATTGACAGAATAAGGGAGCGAACTCGTGCAGTACGAGGTGAGCAATGATCATTACTGTTTAAGCGTTAAATTAATAAAAAAGGTCTTATGTCAAGGCCTGGGTTCGAGCAATCGAACCAATGATGTACCGCACGGCACAGCTCCGAGACCAACGTTCTAACCGCCTGAGCCATGAGCTCGCTAACTTACTGTTCGGTACAAGGTTAAAATCAATTGTTTTCGTTGTATGAATTTTTCGTCAGGCCAAGGTGAATGGTAAAAGGCTTCACTGTTTGATTAATAAAAGCGATAATAGTTAAAGACAAAATTCACATTAAAAAGAAAAGGAGCCATTTTGGCGCCAATACTTACTTATAATATTCAGGTAGCTTCAAGGAAAACCAAAGAAATACCTCACTTTGATCTACGTTAACTTTATTGGTAATTCAACTTTAAAAATTTTTACTTTTCACAAGGCAATACACTTTCACAGTATCAGTATGAAAAAAATAGAATGGGAATACATCACCTAGAAAATGTCGTGTTGTGTGAAACCATGTTATATGAGACCCAGGGGCATTTCCAAAAAGGGGGGGGGTTTCTGAAAACTTATTAAAAACAAACATTTTTTTAAAAATTCCATATAAGCAAGTTAAATTAAGAATTCTGTATTAATTTCAATTAGGTAAAAGCCTCCTCTTAAAATTGTCTTTTTCTAACTTTTCATCAGAAAATTGTCTAATTGTCTCATGAAAGTTTGTTTTCATAGCCAACTTGTTCTCGATGGATAACATTGCTAGGCCATTTAGTCTTATTTGGCTCATTGTTGAGCGCAAATAGTTTTTGATAACTTTCAATTTCGAAAAACTTCTTTCACAAGTTGCGACTGAAATGCAAATCGTCAAAAACAATTTTAGTGCTAAACACAAGTTTGGTACTGACTCTTGAAATTCCATACCAACAATGAACTGCAAAGCTTGAAGAGCTGACCACTTTTTGACTTCCTCTGTATTAATATTTGAAGGTTATCATTATGGAATGGAATAATATATCTCCTAATGAAACATTCAAACTGGTTCAATCAATGCAGAAATGATTGATGGATGTCCTTAGACGTAAGGGCTATCCGACCAGTTACGTCTTAGTCTTTTCATTTCTGGCAAAACCTCGTCCTTAGAAAATTCTTCGTAACTTTCAGTTAGACCAGAAATAAGTTCTGGCAATTTCTCATCTGGAGCTTTGATCAAATTAACCGACTGCAAGACTTCAAATTTGTTATGAATGTTTTCCATGGATTTTATTCTTGTTTGGAGTTCCAAATACAACCTATCTACACATTGGAACATGGCAGGGCCGCCCAGAGGGGGGGGGGGCAACTGGGGGCAAAAAAAGAAACAAGAGAGAAATATAGCAAGAGAGCAGTGCAATGGAATATAATAATTATGTTAATCATTCAGGTAAAAAAATTTTAAGTATGAGTAACTTAATTTGAATGTGTGTTTTCGTCTCTTTGCATTTTTTATATTTCTTGGGGCCCCCAACAGAAGTTTGCCCTAGGCCCCGTAAAGTCTCTGGGCGGCCCTGGAACATGGACCTCCTTAGTTCTTCTTGTAAAGATAAACCCTCATCTTTAGCTTTTTCACCCGGCATCATCTTTTTCGATATTTTTCTGCCTCTCTTTTCAATAGCAATTCCCATTTCTTCACATTTTTGGGAAGCGAAGTCCAAAGCATCACTAACTAAAGATTCTCTGCTTTCCTTAATAAATAGTTCCAATGCTCTTTGTTTATTTAAAGCCTTGTCCAAGGAAATCCCCTGAATATGCAGGTACTGTTGAGTGTGGTTGATTTCCTCCAAAATGTCTCACCGCAGGCGTAGAAACGCTATAAACTTAAAATCGCAAACATTTGCCATTATAATCTGAGCTGATCCTCTTGTATCTAGGTTTTCAGACTCGTCGCACAGCTTCTCCACTGCATCGATCAATTTTCCAAATTTTCCAAAACACATAATATTATTCAAATTTTTACGCCAAAGCCAGAATCTGACACAAAGAATCGGCTTACCTGTAATTTCCAGGCTCATCGTCGTCATCCGTCAGTCTTTCCTCAACCTAATGCTTAAATCAGGACTTTTGACACCAGAAAACTAACCAGTCTATAACAGGGTCCGATTCAGAAAATTCTTGACTTTAGGCACAACTCGGAATGGGGCGATGGGGGCAGGGCCCGACTTTGACCCAATGGGGCCCTGGGCAAAGCAGACTTTGGAGGCCCCCTCCAATGAAAGATCCAGAGGGGGGCACGTGCCCCTCCTAGGACCAGATTTCCACATGAACATGTGGGACACTCACCCAGGTCCCCCATAAATTGGGACAGGAAATTCAAACAATTTTCGACCAACAAGTCCAAAATTTGAAAATAATAATAATAATAAGAAGAAGAAGAAGAAGAAGAAGTGTTAATTTATTAATTTACTTTTTAATGTTAATAAATAAATTCATAAATTTTTTTTTGAAATTCAAAATAGATCACAGTCTGAAGTTATTACCCCCCCCCCCCCAAACCCCCCCCCCCCAAAAAAAAAGATTAAACCAGAAACACTTATGGATGTAAGTATGCTTTCACTATAGTGGGTACACTGTGCCCCACCCAGGTTTTTTTTCTGCATCCGCCACTGCCCCCATTACAGCATTAACCAAAAACCAAATTTTCAAAAATATGTACAACTTAATACTACATAAGGGGCCCCATAATTTTTGGGGCCCTGGGCAAGTGCCCCACTTGCCCATGCAGAAATCTGGGCCTGGATGGGGGCCCCCTAACAGTGATCTGGGCGTAAAATTTCCAAAATTGACACGCACAAAAAATAATCATGAATCATTGTGAAAGTATCATTTTACCGAGAATTGGCTATTTGAAGCGTAGAAGCCTTGAGCATTATCAAATAACAAAAAGCAATACAACATATTAACTTCTTCATTAAATTAAAACACCAATACAATGCAACCAGAAAAACTTAGTAATCCCTTATATGCACTATAACATACATATGAACTATACATATAACTATACATGATGAACCAATCAATCAAATTTGAAAGGATATATAAAAAAATTGATATTGAAAAAGGTAAAATAAAAAAAAACTGAATTGGAAATTTTCTTTTTTCTCTTCTTTTAAAATAAAAGTTTTTTGGGGCCCTCAACATTCGGGGGCCGCTAGGCCCGGACCTAATGGAAAATCAGGGCCTGGTCTATAAGGACTTTGCCTAAAATAAAGACTATCAGCCTATTTAATGATTTTCATGCGTTTATTGCACTTCTAGGATAAATACGGTTACGTACAAAATTTTAAAATACATCAAGAAAAGTTCGTAGGTTCTAGAATCTGACGAAGAATGTCGGGCGATTCTCAGGAACTCAGCGTCAGCTCTATGGCATCTCTCAGCACCATAGGCGTAGCGTGCTTCTAACTTTTTTTTTTTTTTTTTTTTTTTTGGGGGGGGGGGGGGGAGCGGGGCACGAATTGAATTCAGTTAGGGCCCTCCTCAGCGCTTTGAATAATTAAATATGAAATATGAAATAATATGAAATATTGGGATTTTTTTAAATTGAATAAAAATAGAACTGATGTTTGAGTAGTTAGTTATACAATGAGAAAAATAAATATAATATTAATAAAATAAAAAAAAAATATAGCATCGAATTTATGCTATGGATCATATCATTGTTAAAATCTATGTTAAGGCTAAAGACATAATCGGAATCTTCAGTTTCATAGTTTGAAAAGGCGGCAAAAAACCCAGCTTTCTTAAAAGTTTTCTACAATTTTATGGTTTTAACTGAACTTCTATTAACGTTTTAATTTATTTCAAGTTAAGTTGGGGGGGGGGGGGGGGCACGTGAAATGTTGGAAGTCGCTAAAATATGCAAGTGTAATATTTTATAAAAACAATAACGTTCTTGTCTGATTTTTTTTAAATTAAAAATGTAATTTTTTGTTGTAAAGTTATCATTCAATTAAAAAAGGCCCCTGTCGTGGGCCCCCTTAGTAAGTGGGGCCCGGGGCGGACCGCCCCCCCCCCTTGGTCCGCCACTGGTGGTGGCATTTAAAATATCGTTTGGCTTTAATTTTTGCTTGCCTACTCCGTAATATTCTATTTATTATTTAAAAATGGCTCGTAGTCGTAAAGAAACAACAAACAACATTCGAAAATTCATTATTTTTCATCTTAATAGTGGTAAATCAGTTCGGAATATTGCTAAATTACTTAATTTATCCCATTCTACTATGCAGTATGTAAAAAAACGCTTTAAAGAAGAAATTTGGATCGAAAACAAGGTAAGAAAAGGCCGTCCGGCAAAGTTAACAAAACGTGATCAAAGATTTATAATTAGAAAATTTGAGAAAAATTCACGTTTGAGTGCTGTAAAAGTTTCTGCAGAATTCAATGAAACATTTTCTACTTCAATTTCACCTGAAACTTTTTGACGAGTTCTCAGAACAGCTGGATTACATGGGCGTTCTGCCCATAGAAAATTTTTTGTGAGTGAGAAAAACAGAAAGTTTAGGCTTCCCTTCGCACTATCAATGATAAATAAGCCCCAAACCTATTGGAATAATGTCTTATTTGCCCATGAAAATTTTTGGTGCTGATGGGCGTATAATTGTATGGAGAAGAAAAAAATGAGGAACTTAATCCCAAGAACTTAGTAGGAACAGTTAAGCATGCCGGTGGAGGTATCCTTGTGTGGGGGTGCATGTCAGCATCAGGACTAGGAAATTTAGTATTTATTGGTGGCATAATGAATCATGCTGTTTTTATAAATATTTTAAGAGACAATTTAAAATTATCAGCTCAAACTTTGGGTATTGGAAACAACTTTTGAGCAACTTTTGAGCAACAACGTTTTTTATCAAGATAACGATCCTAAGCACACGGCTCTCAACGTTCGCATCTGGTGTCTCTATAATTGCCCACAAGTTTTTAAAACACCACCTCAATCGCCAGATTTAAACCCAATAGAACATATTTGGAGAGAACTGGAGGTTCGAGTACGAAAACACAACATTCACACGAAAAGCGAACTAAAAACAATTATGATGGAAGAATGGATGAAAATTGATGCAAAAATTACAAAAGAACTAAAGCAATCTATTCCCAGACGTTTAAAAGCTGTTGTGGATGCTAAAGGATATCCTACTAAATATTAATTTAACGAAAAATTAGAATATTTACTAATATGTAGAGATTTTTTACAAGTGTACGATGACTTTTGTGAGATAAAGTTTTTGTTACTTTTGGATTATTGGTTTCTTAAAAATAAAGTTTTACTATGTTTTTAAAATATTTCATGTAGTTTTTTTAAGAATAGATTATAGATCTTATTATTAAATACCCATTCTGAAATATTCATTTTAATCAATGGATAGACCCCTATTTCATTGAAAATCGTAAGTGTACGAACACTTTTGGGAGCCACTAATTCCGTATTTATTAGTAAGTTATAATAAATATTGTAGACTCTTTTTTTTAGATCACCACACCCACGCCACTGGGTGGACTGCAAGACCTTGAAAAAATTAGAAGTATCCCGTACCCGGGAAAAGTCTGCCCACCCCTGCTTTAGAGCAATAATTTCAGTAATTATTTACATTTGTTTACATACAATATAGCTTTGTGAACACCATTTTTTCTGATGGGATAAAGGGATGATTGAAAAATAAAACAAGCTTGTTTTCGGCAGAATTTAAGCTGTCTTAATTTTTCGTCCGCTTAAAATACAACAGCTGTTTTTTTCTCTCGCTATGATACATCTCATATTAAAACAAAACAATAATAATGTTCTTACCTTAGGAACAGTAAACAAACTAGGATTTCTCTGTCCAGTTTCTTTGTCTTTTTTATGGCTGATCGATAGCCACTAGTACAACTAGATGCAAAACATGTCGGTATATCTGTGCACAGAATAAATTTAAAAATTTCTAAAACAATTTTCTAAAACGCGTCCATATAACGCAATGAAAAATCGGCGCATCTGTTACATGTTGCGCCATTTGCTGGTGAGCGACCATAATCGGTCCATTTTTCGAGGAATACCCGATTGAAGCTTACGCTCCTTCTTATAGCTTCATGCTTTAAACAAATCCGAGAAAGCCAGCCACTCATGTACTTTACCACTAAACAATGGTAACATTAATTTAGGTAATCTGATACTTTCTAACGTATTCAGTTCTGTATTCGAACAGTTCAAAACTCTTCAGAATTTGACTTTTGTTTAACGATTTCCCTATTTAACTTTAACGATAACTCATCAATTAAATTTTGATTGTATCTTGCTCCTCTAAATGCATATCCATGTTTTTGGGCCTGTTCGCATAGGAGTCCAGTAGTGGTAGCGTTAAAGTATTGAAATATATTTAACCAATAACAAACCTTCAAACGATTAGCAACGAAATTTTTCACGCCTGTGATTGGTTTATTTCCGTCTCAACGCCATCTTTCCTTTTACGCTTCCGCTACGGACTTCTATGTGAACAGGCCCTTTTTCTTCACAGGTATCACAAACCTGATTAAATACTTCTGTGAGATCTGAAAATTTCTGACACTTTTGCTTAAATAATTCTAACTGCACCATCTCAGTTTCACTATTAAATGCATTAATATTTCTTTTAATGTAGTTAGCTGTCCTTTTACTACTCTCTTAGGGCCTGTTCACATAGGAGTCCGGTGCGTAGCGTTAAGGGAAAGATGACATTGAGACGAAAATAAACCAATCATAGGCGTTAAAAATTTCTTTGCTAATCGTTTGGAGGTTTGTCATTGGTTAAATATATTTCAATACTTTAACGCTCCGCAACGGACTACTATGTGAACAGGCCCTTACGTGTTAAAACAGTTTTATCAGCCATGTTTTTTAAAAGTTGAATTAAGTGAATTTCGTGTACTTATCCAGACTTTCTGAAGAAATCCTTGTTAATGGAATTCGGATTCTGTTTGACAACACAATAAAATTTGAATATTCACTCATCATAAAATCGGCAAAACTCTTCTTTCAAAATGCAAGTTATACCGTTTACACACAGAGCACACAACCAAATATATTCCATAGTTTACAAGTCCGGCTCCTGTCGGACCATAAAATCAGCAAAACTCTTTTTCTTTCAAAATGCAAGTTATACCGTTTACACACAGAGCACACAACCAAATATATTCCATAGTTTGCAAGTCCGGCTCCTGTCGGACCAAATCTTCGATTTTTGCATCCGATTGCACAAAACACAAAATAAAAGTAATAGATAATTTAAATGGACTGTATCTTTATTTACAACACAAGATTAATTAAGAACCGATCATTCAGTTTGGCTCCGTACACCATTTTTCTTCTTTTCGACTGACACCCACGCTTCAGTTTCAAAACAAGGCGTGCTGAATAGCAGCGCCAGCGCCACCACACATTTTCAAAGACCAGGCCTAAACAGTCATCATAACACTTTAAAGTGCCCGCCTTAAGTCGATTGTTTAAAAAAATCTAGAAATATTTATTTGTAGATATTTTTGTTCTGTAAATGAAATTTCTGTAGTCTAGCTACATTTTAGCTTTTGTTTTCTTAAAAATGTGCATCATAAAAAAAAGAAATATGACCATTTTCCTATTTTTGGGAAGCTTTACATTATATTTTTATTATTTAATGCATATGAGTATTTTGAAGGGCCTCGCCAAAAATTCTGCAATTGGGCCTCGGAATGACTAAGGCCGGCTCTTTTAAATGGCAGTTATATTCCAGCAATATTCGGAGGGGGGAAATTGGGGTAAAATAATACTAGAGTTGTGTCTTTTTTTAAATAATTTTTTACGTAGGGAGGTATACTAAAAATTATTGTCCTTATTTAATATAAATTACTTGCGATTTTGCTATTCGTTTTTGAGTTAAGGTCGTTGTTAAAAAAACTACCGAAAAAGATCTCGTTTCCTTTGGTGAAAGAAAAAGCTAACAATTGCAAAAACCCAAATACGCAGAAATCTGCATCTATAATAATAAATTTTTGTAAGATCCAGTATTTATAAAAGAAAACATGACTCTAAATTTTCTCGAGAATTTATGAAACTCACTCTCATTACTTCGGGAAATAGTAAGTAGTATGGTGCAGGGTTAAAAGTCTTAAAATACATTGATTACATGAAAACGGAAAAGCAAAACATGCGATGATTTTCTTAAGGCCTAAATAGTCAAAACCTTCATAATTTTCTTAATGTCTGGACAACGATAAATACTTATCGTGGGTAATTCTCGTGGGCTGTTGATTATCCCCGACCCCTTATTTCGAGAATCGACCATCCTGAGGTAGCAAACTTAAAACTGGTCCCAGGTCTCTTCTCTCCGGAGGGATAATATGCCTTTTATAAATAAACTGACATCGGACCCATTTTTAAATAATAGTAATAATAATTTATTATTTTTAAAAATCATCTATATTTTATGGATAAACTGATATCGAACACTTCTTTTTTTAATTAACGTATATAAAAGTCTACTGAACTCACGGGGCCACTTATAGATCTTCCTGTCACTCGACATCCTTAAAATCTGCGTCATTGTAGCACTCCTGTAATCTTGGTTTGAATCTACAAGTGATGCCCTTTAGAAAAGTTGCTATATATCTAAATGCACATTTCTCTTGTATCCAGTCCTCATTTTAGGAATTTTATAAATGACGTGAAGAATACCAACACAGTTGTTTGAAAAACAAAACAAAAATAAATAAACAAATAAATAAAACTGGGTTAAATCTGGTCTCGTGCATAACATAAGTGCTCCTCTAGCTTTTCTGTTAAGGCAAATTTCAATGTTTGGTTCAGAGGAATTATTTATAGAACCGAAACTCAGTTCATGAGCTCTGCCGGTTATGCAAGTTACTCATTTGACGTAAAACAACTTTTTTAGTAATTTCAGGACTTAAAAGAGATATAAGATAGTCTTTTTTCTAATGACCCCAAAGCTCAAGAATTTTTTGTTATAGTCATATTTACCTATCAAGGTTCTTAGAGAGTAAAGGCCTGTTCACATAGCAATCTGTTAGCTTAAGCGTAAAAGGTCAATGGAGTGTTCACGGATGATGATACGTGAGTCAACGGAAGATGTCATAGCGTTCAGTCATATGATTGGTTAAAATTTAACGCTTACGCTAACGGACTGCTATGTGAACAGGCCCTAAATATCACATTAAAATATTTCACTAAAAAGGGAATAATTATGCTAGCAGCATATCATGGACTGTAAATGCCGTGTCTAAATCAAATTTTATTATCGTTAGAATACAAATCGCTGTTGCCACAGAAAACAAAACAAACCTTTCTAAACATAGGGAAAAAACACCATGGACTTGATACTAAAAGCTCTCAAAGCTACTTTATGAAATCCTACTACACGCACCATAGATAATACAAACCTTTTTGATCTTAGATCAAAACCACTTCAAACAGCATCCACTTCAAACAGCTGTGTGAAAATCTGTGCTGTAAACAAAAATATTAATGCTAATGTGTGGTACATACCATACAAGCATCTATAGGATCTTAGTATTGTTTTCTGCTTTTCAGTATTATGACAATTTTGAGTGTCCCTATTTCAATTAGTGGGAGTAATTTTCTATTACTTGCTGTGACACCATTATGCTTGAAAGGTCTAAACACTCCACTCAACATTAATTCTGAAGGGTTGTAGAACTCATTCAAGAGGCCAAAAAGTCTAAAAAGACCACTGGAGTTATTTTTTGTAGACGCAGAGAAAGCCTTCGACCGCTTGTGGTTTGACAGTTTAATCTAAAAATTTACAATTAACCTTCTAGTCAACTCATTAAAATTTCCCATTGCAATCTCACGAACAGATCTTTCCCTGTCGGTGTTAGCCCTAACCCCTCTTCAACTAGGCTAATATATAGCGGTGTGCCTCAAGACAGTCTTCTCGGTCCTAAACTCTTGGCAATACTGTGACAAAAACTGTGGCAATGATTTGTTTGTCTCTCACTCGAGTGTTTTTGGATCAAGTCTTCAGTTCACTTTCATGAGAACAGAATAGTGTTTTCGACAACCTTTCTCTTTTCTTCGTCCAAGAATAATCAAGATTAAATTAACTATAATTTGTTTTTCGAAACATAATCATTAAAAAAGGCTTAGACTATCCTTGGCCCTAAATTGTCGGAGTTTTTTCAAAACTTCAATGAAGGAAAAACTTATGCAGATCCATAAATACTTTTCTAATAAACTAGATATTGAAGCTACACAAAAAAGCAACAATGACAATGAATAAAAACATAAAATGAGTAAAGTAATAGAGAAAAATTTGCCAATTCTTGAAAATCAAAAAAATTATTTAAAAATTAATAACTGTTCTTGTTTTTTAACATAATTCAAATTTATATTGTACCACCTTTTCGTTTTTTCTTCTTTAAGCAGTTTATTTGGTATTTTATTTACTCTACCGTAGTTCCATAAAGATGACTATTGGAGAGCCAAATAAAAATTTGCACGTTTTCTGAGAATTTTCCCAAATTTTAAAAATATAAGGTATAAATGACTATGCCGAATCTCTATATTTTGTTCCAGCTTTTTGCTTTTGGAAGTTGCTGGAAACCAGTCTTACTGAAGAATGATTTCGTTTATAAATTTCGTTTATAATAAGAGAAAATTTCATTTATTCTTGTTTCAGTCTGCTGCCGGAGATTGAATATAATACTAAATACCCGGCTATGAAAAACTTTTACGTTTTCTATCTATGATTTGTGATCATAAACCGGTTGTGATGTTAAATCTGACTTTAAAAACTCACCCGACTGAACCGTCACCCATACGAGCCATTAAACCTCTAACCGGCTGGCAAATCTGATTGGCTACTGAAAATACGTTTTTTAGTGCTGCCATCTATCGATCATTATTGTGTCTAATTATTTATCTAAGACAGGGGTAGCTAAACTTTTTGGGAAGAGTGCCACTATCTGTAAAAAAAAATATTATGCGTGCCACTTCCAACTTTTCCAACATAGAAAAAATATAAAAAGGTGCGCTGTTATAGGGTAGCTGTTATAGGATAAAAGGTGCATATATTCCTGCGCTGTTAATTTCAGTAGCGTATGAGTAGGGATTTTACAGATTTTGACAAATTATTATTTTTTCAAATTTCTTAATTTTTCAATAAGTCTCCGCGTGCCACTGTTAAAACACCGCCGTGCCACACTGTGGTACGCGTGCCGCGGGTTGGCCACCCCTGATCTAAGACATATAACGTTTGTTTACATGTCTTTAAATCTATCAGAGCACCAGACTTTCAAGTAAACTTCTGAATTCTATAATACTTCTGAATATTTAATAAACTGAAATAGCTTATTTAATATTACTATAACAATTTTATATAAAGAAATATGATTTTCTGACTTTTCTAAATTATGTATAATACACATAAATTTACAACACTTCTTTTGTAAAATAGAAATTTTTAAATTTATAAAAAAACCGTACGTCATAATGGCTTGTTTTTTGTAAAATTAATATCGGATGGGAAAAAAATCAGTTTTTAATTGTCCCTAGGCCAAAAATCGTATAAAAAGCAAAAGGATACATTAAAATTTATAATAAAACGATCATCTCGTAAAACTATAATATTATTATGAAATGTTATTTGTATTATATTTATGATAAAACAATATGAAAGTAAAATTGAGTTTTAAAATACTAAATATTATCTAAATCATATTTAGAATTAAATCAATATATTTCAAATACATAATAAACTTGCATTTCTTTTTCAATATTATTTTGTACTTTAGTATTATGTCAGATACAAATTTTAAGATTATTATAAAATATCTTATATAATATTGTGCTGTCCTTTTAAAAAAAAACTTTTTTTTTATGCCTGTTACATCTAATAAGAAACACAAAGAAGTGAAAAATAACTATTTTTGCAGAATGATCTTACTAAGATTTTAATGACATGGCAATGTTGATTTTATTCCCTATATTATGAGATGGCAGCCTATTAAATAAGAATTGAAAGAAAGAAAAGAAAAGAAAAAAAAAGTCATTTAAAACAAAAACTACACATAAATATACTTAGAAAGAAATTAATTGATGACAAACAGTCTATTGCTTCATTATCTTTTATTCTTAAGCATATTATCTGTAAATAAAAAATTCTGTGAAATTGTTTCGTCAAAATTCTGTATTACAGCACTATTTAAAAGTCAATTCTTCACAATCAATATTTAAGTGATGGAAAGAGGTTAAATATAACCTTAAATCTTTATAGTAGACAAATGTCAACTTGCATCCCGATGATGGACAATTCAATTTGCCTGCAATATCTGGATCAATTTTGTGAATACAGTTTGTTCTCTGTTTAACGACGCTCTACTTAACGACGATCTCTATTTAAAGACGATATTTCCCTGTCCCGGTCCCTCCGACGTAAAAAAATTCTATTTTAAGACGATTTTGTTTCCATTTAACGACGATTTTTTCTTACATGATAAACTTTTTCTTCAACATTTTATCTACAGGAGGGTTACTTTCTGTGGGGGAGTTAGGTTTCAATAACAGACCCGGAATTTCCTTTATGTTTGTTGCAGTCATGCAGTGGAAAAAACCGGGGGAGGGGGGATTGCTGTTTCTCGGAAGATCGAACACTCTTCCCTGGTGAATCGAATTTCTTAGTGCGGGTGTGGAATGACTATATTGTACCAACCATGTTGTCATGTGATTTACGAACTGTCCAAAAGCACCCCTCTCTCACTCCTTCTGGGAAGCACGTGTTCATGTTTAGAGAATTCATGGTTGTGTGTAGGAGCTCATTCCAGTACGAATACGAGGTGAGCAGAACAAAATGGCATCAAAGCGAAAGCATCTTACGCTACACGAAAAAGTGAAAATTATTGAAAACTGGGAAGAAAATGTTTGAATAACAAAAGTCCAATTCGCAAGACAATGTCAGCTACCCGAGTCTTTTAAAACGTAATTTATTGTATTGTTTGTACTCTTTTTTTTCAATGTAATTTAAAATAACTTTTTGTGAATAAAATAATGATGATAATAAAATTACATTTTTAAACACACCAATATATTAAGAAATATATTGACAGTGCTAAGCCTGTAAAGTGTGAAGGGAAATGTTATTTTATCACAAATTCTATTTAAGGACGATCTCTACTTAAGGACGATTTTTCGCGGTCCCTTGAAAGTCGTTAAACAGAGAACCAACTGTATTTCTAATATGTTGATAAAGATTTTTCTTCTTTCTAAACCTTTTTCCACAAAATTCACAAGTGTTTGACAAAAACTCATCACTGCTTTTGCTCTCCATCGAAAATTGAACGAAAGATGACAAATGAAAGCTAAATGTGATGTGGAGGCCGTATTATATAAAATTTTTACCAGTACGAATTGTAAGCGGTAACAAACCTTGCGTGGTGTAATCTGTCGTCTTACCACAATTAAATATCTTAGCACAATTAAATGTAATAGTGACAAATAGATGGCAGCACTGAAAACCGTATATTAAGTAGCCAATCAGATTTGCCAGCCGGTTAGAGATTTAACGGCTCGTGTCACCCATAATTTAATCACCAATAGAGTTGATTCCTATGGTATGTTCTCAGGTGTTGTATCGAAGTGATGCCAAGTTTCATTTTGATTTAATTTGTTTTGAATTTTTATACGTTCTAATGTTCCGTATTACGGTTGATGTTTTTTTAAAATTTTTGTGTCTCTGTAAGTATATTTTTTCTTTAAGCGAGTGATTACTTCATATATCTGAATTTGTTGTATGTAATATTCCATTTGCAATAAAACAAAGGACTGGTACTTATGAAATCTGTGAATTTTCGCATTAATATTTCTTAAATATACCTTGTTTTCAATAAGCTTTTAAACCCAGTCAAAAGTTTTTAAAGCAACTGTAATGGTGCCACTAATTTTTTTTATAATCATTTGCGTCATTATTTGACAAGGAATAGGTTTAAAAAATATCAGCAAAAATTGTAATGAAAACTGTGGTGTTGGACTAGTTATGAATGACTGATTGGCTTAGAAATCCAATATTTTACTACCCTTAAAATATGCTCAACATATTTGAGAATACAAAGTCATAAAGAAGTTGTAAATCGTATTATCGAAGAACTTATTTGTAAATTGTGCTTAATTTGCCTAATCAAGATAATCTTCGTTTGTTCGATATTGAGTTGCATATTCTTGAATTGCTCACGGTTTGTCATAATATCGAAATGACGCGAAAAATATCGCTTAGTGCTGTTTCTTCATGCATATTGTAAATTAATATTTCTCTCCATATGCATCAAAGTTTGTATTTAAATACTCTTATGTAAACAAATATGATAGTAGGTCATGCTTACTTACAAAACAAATTTCGATGCATATTATTATTTGTATCTGTGTACATGCTTCTTAAGTTATGGACTTTTCATGGAATGGTCATAATTATCAGTATTTCTGTAGAGAATCATTTAACCCTTCAGTAGTAACCTGAAAATTATCAGATGCCAATGGTATCCCTGGGTCTGCCAGGCCCAGGAAATTAAAATTTTTTCAATAATACATAAATGCTAATTAATTATTGAAAATGGTTTTAGGAAATCAAATAAAGCATACTAAGTCTCAAATTAAAGAAATCAAATTTTTTCTTTTTTTTTTTACATATTAAAAACTGATTACATATAATCAAATTTATAGAAAATCGATACAAAAAATAAATTTGATTAGAATCTAAAAAAATCTAAACATTGCAACTGTAATATTGACATATCATTGTTGCATGTTTTAAGCAGTTACAGACTGAACATCATCTTGTCACTGTAAGTTCAAAACCTATTTCGAGGTAGATGGGTGAAAAAAAAACTAACACAAGTGATAACCTTGGGTCTTTGAGGCTCAGACTGTTTATTTAGACTTGTTTATTACTTCAGTTTTGGATTTAAACTAAGGTAAGATTAAGGAATGCCATCTAGAGGATTTGATAGAAAGGTACTTGAGTGATGAACTGGTTAACTAGTTTCTATATATCAGATAATACAAAAACTGTTGTCTCCTGGGCCTCACAGACCCAGGGATACCACTGAAGGGTTAATGATGTATTTAGTTTAAATTGGCAGTTTGATGTTTTTTTTTTATGAGACTAAATCATACTTCAGCACATATCACAAAGCTGAAAAATTTGTTTTTTCTTTTCATGCCATTACAGATAAAATTTAATGGGATCAATGTGCTATTTTTAATTTTATTAACCTCTCTACCATTTAAACCACTATTTAAAGGATAGAAATATGAAATTTGTTTCTGTTTTCTAGTTTATTTTCTTACTGATGTAAGTTTTCTAAACTATATTAAACACTTTACTGTAACACAAGCAAACTTAAAATTTGCACTAGCTTATTAAATGATTGTTAATAAAATGGGTTTTTTTCCTAATTTCATGTTGTTTATGACCAACACTCTTTTGTCTTCTGACCTAAGGTCAGAAGACAAGTGATCCTTGAATATGATACTGTTGAAATCATAAGTTTAAAAGGGCAATGTGTTAAAAATTGTAAAGTTGTTAAAGTTAATAAAAATGATATGAAGCTAACTCAAGTTTACTTTTTAAAATGTGTAGGATATTACACGACTGATTCAAATAGGAATAAATAAACTAACAAAATTATGAAAATCAATGGAATCGGTAAATAAGTTATGAATGACTAATTTGTTTGAAGCCTAAAATCCTATTATTATATATTTTACTAGAAATGAAAATTATTATAAGAATCTTAAAAGCTATTCCCTGTAAATTTAATTCCTCTTTTGCTACTTTACATTGAAAGGTTCACAGTGATGTTTATAGCTGAATATTGTTCGTGTTACATCTATCTCTTTTATTAATTAACAATAAAAATAATCAAGCCCTCCTAGCATATTTCTTTGTGAGAATATTACATATCTATCATGAAGTTTTATTTCTTTCTGTATAATTCATTGTAAGCAGAAAAAATAAGTAGTGTGTTAATCTAGATTCACTGTAATTTCAGATTTTGCAGTAAGTTTATATTGTGGATAAAGTTTTTCTTGAAAGTAATTAAGTATTTCCTCTATATAACATCAATATGATAATGTTTGAACTACTTAATAGTGTATTACTGTAATATGTAAGTCACTGATCCAGCATTCCATATTATACAGCTATATTTTTGCAAAGTTCATTTTAAAAATTCTGTGATAGAGGAGCTTAAATAATTTTTTTTTTTTTAATTACTGGGAATATCAGAACTGATGTAAAAAGGAAATTTGTGCAATTCTTAACTTATTTTCTTCTATGAAAAATCAGTACAACTCATTATAACATGAATGAGATTAATTTTTTCAAATTTAAACAACAGAGTTCAGTAAAATAGGAAGATTGTTATATTATCAAAATACTGGGACTTAAGTGAGAGAGGGAATTCAGCTGGGGGTGGAGCTGAACTTTATCAGAGCTTATTCAATGATCGAAGACTCTAAACCTGTATTAGCAGCAGAAGATTTAAAGAAGTAAATTACATTTTCAAGAGCTGTAGGCTCAGAGCATTAATATAAAAAAGCCTTCTAAATTTGAGTGAAAAAGAATTGTTTTATGGAAACAAGCATTGAAATTTGAATCAGATTTAAAAATCAAAATATTAACAAAAAGTTCATAATTGACTTCAGTGAATTTGATATGTATATTGATAGAATAATTTAAGGTAGAGGACAAATCACATGGATTATTGATTTAAATGGACATGTCATCAGCATACTTCAACCACCAGTTGAGATACAAATTAAATGAAATTTGATGTGACAAAAAAATACTATCTATTTTTCAACTTAACAATTGTGTAAGTTTGTGTCTCAGAGACATCAGTGTTTACAATGGCATGAGAAACTTATGACTTATCCAAGATATCTGTAAGGGATTAATGAAAAAGTTTTTCTTTAAAATGAGGCATATGTCGATCTCATTAAAGGATAGGTTAAGGGTTTCATAATCAAGAATATCAGACTATTTATTAGAAATCATCATGAAACTCAAAAGAAGTTTGCTTGAATCATAGTTCTGTTCAAGTTCTATAATCTAATGCATAAATGGTAACATCCATTTCTCGGATGGGTAGAGTTCATACCTTTCTTGCTAGGGTGCGTAATTAGCAATTTGAAACCTTTATGTTCGAGCTATGCTTCAATTATTTCATGATCTTGGTTGTGTTTGTTTATCTTTGAGTTTTGTTTACTTTATCGCCTTACATTTACCATTTCAAGAAAACTCACTCCACTTTAGAGACTGATATTACTTTAAAGGAATGTATTTGGTCCATCTATCAGGCAACTAAAAAAGATTATAATGGAAATTGTTTGTCCAGAAAATGACCAGGAAGCAAGTTTAAGTAAGCAATCTTTAAAAAGTGACAAGTTAGAGAAGAGGAAAAACTTTAGATACTGTCCTTAAATAAAAAATAAAATGAGAAACTAAAAGTGTATGAAATGTGATACACCTAATTGCTTGGAGTGTTCAAAAAAGATATGTGATATTTGTGTACAAAATTTGTAAAACTTTTATGATGAAATTTTATTTTAATGATGTTTATATTTGTCACTAAATTGCTTTTTATTCTAATCTATTTCTAATAATTTAATTTTCTTTTGTAGATCTTATTGAAATTAAAAAACAAATAGATTGACTTTTACTGAATAAAGTTATATTAAAATTAAAACCAAGTGTAAATATATTTTATAAATCAATAATACCTCAAATACAGAGCAAAAATTAAGTGAAAATTGGAAAATTACGTAAGTAATGAGCTATGAAATCCAACTTAGCCTCATGGACGGATGTTACCGTTAGAGTGATTCGAACAGATGTTATCATTTACGGGTTAAATCTGAATATCTGAACAAATTAATTCTTTAAGCCTAGTTTTTAAAGTTTAGTTCTCTGTTATAAGGTACATTGATGAACAGGGACTTAATATAAGAATGACAGGCTGCAGTTAACTGGAAGTATCAAGGTGATTTTTGATCATCAATTTTTGATGTTATTGCCAAACTCTTAATAATTTTAACAGTGTGAGTGTTTTTAGAATAAAAAGGGGAAACAATACTGAATTAGGTCTTACAGGGTTAAGCACAGTACCTATGTTAAAAAAGATAGGCATATTCATAGAATGACTCAGACTTTTATCAGTATATTTTATCAGTATGTATAAAAAAAGGAGTTATTTTTGTTGATTCCATCAATTTTATTATTTGTTAATGTTTAGCTTTAAAAATAGATTTATTTATTGTTTATTTTGTTAACATTTAAAAGAAATTTTTTGTAGTTTTCTTATGGTTCTTTCAATTTATAAACAGCTTTTTAAAAAGTATATGTGGAGTTTTGAATTTTTTTAAGAGCTGCTATTGTTACATCAGTATAACTTTGATTTTTTAAGTTGAAACAGTGTTTGATACCTTTTGATACTCAGCACTCAATTTTCATGTAATGAATATCTTTAATTTTAATTAATTTTGGCAAACCTTTAAATGTGAATTTTTAAACTGGAGGCTAAACTGAATTCTTCAGGCTAGTTGACAGCATTATCATTGCCCAATTACTAAGAGCTTCATTACATTCTCTTGCAACATGATTTCTAGAAATACTAAACTACATACTCAATATATTGTTCTATATTTTTTATTTACAAGTTTTGTTAAAGAAAATTTTAATAGTATTGATAGTTACCTTAAACAATATAATACAATTTAATAGACTTTACTATATTTTGAGTGTAACTATATTTTTTTCCATGACTATATTCTAAATTTATTCTGAAACTTCTATTCCCATTTTTTAATAAAACATTTTAGTATTTTTGAACAAGGTGATAGAAATTTAAATATAGAATATAAATAAAAAAGGGGGTACAGATGTGTTAGACGCACCTCATTGCCAAGTTGGTGAGACTACAGCTTACAACCATATCTTTTATTCATTGACTATTAAGTTATTTGAACACTTAATGAAGCTGAACAAAATGGAAAAAAAAAATTAGATGCTAATGTAAAATATTACTTTTAACAGCCTTTTTCATCAAAATTTATAATGACCCTTAGAATTTTTTTCATCTTACTCAATCTTTTTTATGGATATAAAAATAGGATAGTGTTGATAATGATAAGTTAAGTATAACACTGAATTCAAAGAAAACTGTGGCAAGAATCTGCATTGACAGAATTTTTTTTTACATGCTTCATCAAATATCATGCTGATTCATTTATTTTTTTAACCATGTAAGAGCTGAAAGAACACAAAGTGTTAGACTTGTTGTAGTTGTTGTTGCTTATGCCCGTTGATCGATAGTAACATCAGATCAAGTCCTGAAGGCTATGGGTGATGAAGGTACGGCTCCTGTTTTGAATTAGCACCAGAAGGGTCGGAGTCTGACTTGGCTAAATGACCGGTCCCGTAATTTGAACCGAGTCAAGTGATGAGACCGGAACACTTGACCCTGCACCTCCACCAGTGTTAGACTTACATGATGTATGTAAAGTCAAGCAAATTTGCAAATATAAGATAATTTTGTGCTGAAATTCTAAGAAGTTTTATCACTTTTCCTTTATACAATATAATTCTTTACCCCTATTTAATGTAAGAAATTTTTGAATATTTTACCTTATTGGAAGACTTTTTATTTGTTTTTCTACATTATCTCCTTAAGGTTAATATATTTGAACAATTTTCACATTTTTTTTATAACCTCCATAAAGTAAGACTTATCTGACCTTGTAAAATTAAGTGTTTATTTCACTAATCACTTTGGAATTTGCTGCTAATTTCTGCCCTGCAAGAATTTTTTTTGATATTTGGAACAAGTCCTAGTCTGAGGGACCAAACCTGGGGAGAGTAAGATCAATTTCATAATTCTTACAGTTTTGCCATCATGATTGCAGATGAATGAGATGGAACATTATCATGATGGAGAAGAACCATTATTTTTCACTACTTAATTGTCACTACTTAATTGATCAATTAAAAGTGGATAGTACTCTCCAGTCATTGTTTTCCCCTTTTACAAGTAGTCAACAAGATTATACCATGGGGGCTCTCAAAAACAGTGGAAAAAACCTTTCCTGCTGATGGAACTGTTTTGTTGCAAGTTCACCTGCTTGTGTGAAGGTTTGTTGCAGGTTCGCACTGTTTTCACTGTTTTGTTTCTGGCTGTTAGTAATGTATCAATGTTTCATCAACTGTTATGAAATGGTGTAAAAATTCATGTGGGTTTCCAAATTGGGCTTCAAAGTGTTAAATTGTTCACATTTTTGATTGATCATTAGCAAACAGGGCATCTACCTTGCAGACAACTTTCTCATATCCAAATATTCATGCAAAATATTATGTATGCACTCTGATAAGATGCTAATAGTCTCAGAAATTTCATGTACTTTTAATCATTTTTCCTTCCCTACCATATCTTCAATTTTTCCCAATAACTACTTTCACAGTGACTCAGCTGAGAGACCAGAAAGTTCAGCATCACTTGATCTTATTTAGCTGCCGTGAAAATCAACAAATCACTTATAAATCATTCTATGTAAAAGGTGCAGACTTGCCATTTTTATAATTTAGTTTCTGCTATCATTTTTGCCTCTTAAAAAAGTAATGTTTTATCAATACATGGAATGCTAAGCTAGAATCATTAATCAAATCTGAATGGGTCAAATTAACAAATGAAACAACTCAAAATCTAGTTTATTCAATGAAAAAGCAAGCCATTATTGATGTCAATGGATTTCATACTAAATACTAATAAATTGTATAAGCCTCTGAAAACCATGAGAGTGCAAATACTTTTTTTTTTCTCTCTTAAAATGTTATTTCTTCTGTTGTTAGTCAAATATTATTTCTCAATTTTTTCTTCAAATACTACTTTAAAACTCTGAAAACCCATTTTGTTTACATTTGACATGCATTTTCTTTTCTTGAAAATGTATCGAAAATTTGCACTGTGCAAATTCTTTTATTACCCACTGGATATATATTTATGTACATGTATTTCTCTACAGCAGTACTCTATTCAGGGCTTTAGCATTTTTTTGCTATACTTTTTAAAGTTTTTTTAATCTTATTTTTTAATCTTATCTTGCTGAAAGACATTTTTAAAACATCTCAACATATTAAATAATATAGTAACTTATATTTTATCTATAGTTTATTTTCAGATTTAATTGGTTATGAGTGAAGATTTATCATAATGAATCAAGCACAAAGATCTGCAAACAATTTAAGCAAAACTGAGAAATCTGCTTTGAAATATATTAAAGCTTTTATTGAGAAGGTGCCACAAATTATTGTTCAGTCACGGTGTGGTGAAAAAAAGCCTGCTCATGTTAAAGCATCTTCATCAGAAGTGGTAAGTTATAGACTCCTTGAAAGCATGAATAATTGATTATAGTCGCATTAACATTAATAAAATATTTTATATCGTACTAAATACATCATAAATAGACTTTTTGGTAATTATTGAATGGCATAATCTTATCTGAAAATAGCATATAAATTTTCAGACATAAGATTCAATAATTTTTCTGGTAAGCCAAATGATATAATTTGTTGATTCTTGACAGAATATTAGCATTCCAAATTCTTTTCACTCTTCATAATTGGGAGGGGGGGGGGGGGGCTAACTCTTTAAAAAAATAATTCATGCAAAGAACAGTCTCTCTGTAAAAGGCTAGGTGGAAAACTGTGCTTTTTATTATATAGTTATTGCAATTGCTACTCATTTTTTTATGGACATTGTTGTATTAAACACTCTTATCATCTTATAACAACAAAATTATTTAGTGGTTCAACTTCAAACTATTTTTTAGGTAAATTTATTGAAATTTTTATTTTTGTTGCCAAAATGTTGATCGATGTTGCTTTTTAAAGATATTTTACATTTTCAATTCTGTTTTCCTCTGGAAAAAGCAGAAAAAAAAAATATGTATAGATATACCAAGTGAAGGAAACTGATTAATTCTGATGAACATGACCTTGTTTAGGCCCCAGAGCATACTATCTGCATTGGTGAACTCTTTGTCAAAACACACTATACAAGTGATACAAAGTTCCATGTGAAATTCTAAACTGTAAAATAGCAATATACCCATGAAAAGGTGTTTTGCATACAAGTAACAAAATTTTATTTTGCACCAAAAATAACTTACAAAATTGAGTTTACCTTACTTATAAAAAAGTATCTTCACATTTACTTCTTTCTTAACAAACTTTTGTTATCGTTATAACACCCAAATTCAGACAGTTAAGTTACTAAAATCTTGACAATATATATTTATATGTGTGTGTATAAAGCTCAGACATTATAACCAGTATTAGAATTGAACTGATTCTGTGAGAGGAGAAAAGTGTTCAAATTGCCTGTTTCTTCCTTCATTTAGGTCGTTTCCAATTGTAATCAGATTTTGATGAGATCCCTTTCAACCTATATGAGCATTAGATTTATACCATCTATTTCATTCAAGATACACTGTAATTACTATGTTTTTTTTTCTAATTTGCAATATTGTTTATAGGCTCATATAGTGAAAAGAATGTAGTGATAGCATCATTTTTAGCTATTATTAAAATTTCATGTTTCCTTAAAATTGTATGTGCCCTTTTTCTTAAGCTGATCAAAGTATTTTCTATTTGCTTTGAAATTGCTGAATTTTGAAGTTTAGAGTTTGTAGATGTACTCAGACTACTACATAAGCATACATTTAAAAAAACACATTGGCCAAGTAAACCCACCTATTTCTTTATGTAAATGCATGACAACCTAAAAAATATTTTTCCTCATTTTCTTACTTTCAAAAGTTGTTGAACTACTTAAAACAAAATAAATTATATATTTAAAAAAAAAAAATCTGAATCTTAAAGTCTTTAATTATATATAATGACCTAATTTTTCAGGAGCTAAAGAATAACAGTTTTTTACTTTTTACTACACTTGTTCTTGCAGATTTACTTAACACTTTCTAAAATCAAATGAGTGCTAAATACTGCTTTAATTGATTATTTTGAGTTTGAGGTATTTTGTGTAATATATATTTTTCATTGAAACATAAAGTAAGATTACAATTATTTTGTCATATGGTATTGTTATATTTTTTATATTTATACTGATGTCTCTAAAATGAGGATCTGTAAAAAAAAAAAAAATTATGAAATTAAATATATAACTATGAGATTCCTATATTCCATGGTCTGTCTTTTTATTTCAGTATTTCATTATTTTTTATACCATTTACTATTTTTGAAGTAGTATTTATTGCCACATGAAAATATGAAATAATTTTTTAACTATGGTTGAAAACAAGCTCTCTTTTGAAGGGTAAAATTATTATTTGTTAAATTATACTTATTATTGCAATGTCGCAGACAACTAAAGATTCTTCCAAAATTTTCTGTTCCAATTAGTAGATAAAATCACATATTACATTATCTTTCCTACCATGTGCTATTAGGTCATCCCATAAATATTGCAGTATTTAGGATCTGGCTAAAATGAATAATGCAATATTACATTATCATGGCAGATATGTGGGAGGCATGTTCACTGCTGTACGGTATATTGTTTTCTTAGTATCAGAGTAAGATTCATGCTGTACAAACATACGGTTTACAAAATTATTAACCCTTTATTATAAAAGAGTTGAAACTTCATATAAGACACGTATGCCTTGGGATTTTCACCAAAGCCACATCAGAAGTAAACAAACTGCATAAGATTTCAGGTTTGACAACATCAGACCTCGCACCTTGTGAGGAATGCTCGAAAAACTGAAGTAGTTTGAATGGGAAGTTATGATCCTCCATATTCTCCCAATTTGACACCTTCAGACTACCATTTTTTTCGGAGTCTCCAAAACCTGAAACCTAAGATTTTTACTGCCAGGGAATCTAAGCTTTAAAATTAAGATGAGAAGAAGTAGTAAATAATAATGGCAAATATGTTTGAAATAAAAATTAAGCAGTCAATTTTTTTTTTGTTTCATTTCAAAAATGCCTCTAAAATATTACATTATTTATAGACTATTAAAAATTATTTAAGTACTATTTCCAGTATTATTTAAAAATTATTTAAGAGAGGGGATACTTTGAAATTTTCAGTCTTATGTGTTCAGTTATTATATATTCTCTATTTGATAAATTGTTTCTCACATACTAGGTTTAATCTTAGAGGAATTTTTAAAAAAAATTACATTTATTAACCTTTTACATGCCACACTATGATCGGAAGGTAACACAAACTATTGATAAAAATCACATTAAAACTCAAACATAAGAACTATGAGTAATTAAAAAAAAAATATATATATATTTTTGTATATGAGTAACAACACATTTCCAAAAGGAAACATTGGTAGGAAACACTTCGTTTTTTCACATTTTTATAAAATATAATTAATGACCTTTAAATTCAAATTTTGATTTCTGTGGCCAATTTTTTAGTAGTTATAAGTCAATACAATAAGTTATATAATTTCTAAAAGTTATTCAGAAATAACACAGGTTAAGCAGAAAAATAGTCTGAGTGTGCCCGTCGAGTCGTGGTAGTGCTCAAGAGCTACGCCAGCAGAACTTGTCAAGAGGTGCGATAGAGCTTTCAAAAGAAAAAGTATTCCCACTAAATTTAAAAAAATAAATTATATAGGTGATGAGCAGGAATTACTATATTTAAGCAATTTTATAATTATTTATTAGCATAGTAATCAAACAAAATATCACTAGGAGAAATGTAGTAACAAATAATGTCTGTATCAAAATTCATAGCACAATAATCATATGAATGAAAATCTAAAAAATAGAAGGAGAAAGTAAAAACTTACCAAAATTCTTTAAAACAAGAAAAAGAAAAAAAAATTATTGTTCTTGGCTTTTATCCTCTACGTTTTTTCTTCTACTGTCCATGGTAGGTAAGAAAGCATTTCTCATGCAGTCATTTCTCACACTCAACACATTTTATTCTAGTATTCTTTTAGCATACAACACAACATCCTTGTGTTGATGGCACAAGATAATTTGCATCTGATTGTTTCAAAGATTCATAGCAATGTGCGTTAGGTCCAGGAACAGAGTAGATTTTTGGTTTCATGCAAAGTTACTTCTCTCCGGTCATTGAGATGTGATAGTTCTGCTATTGTACCTTTGTGCAAATGTAAATACAAAATCCATCCAGCAGTGACAGCCATGTTTAGCGCAATGCTAAATAGATTCCAGCACCATATTTTGTTTCTAAACCTATATCAATATGATCCAACAAGTCTGTCTAGTAATTCGACACCTCCCATTCCCTCATTATACATTTTTATCAGATGTGGCTGAGAAACATCAATTCTCTTTTTTTTGTGCTCGACAAAATCGCTTGGTCTTACTGATAGAATCATGTGTCGAATAATTGGATACTATAGTTACTACAAAACTGTCTTTCCAGTGACGAATGTAAACTTGACTGTCTCTTCAGTACTCAAAATTTCCTCTTTGCCATTTTGAGGCTTCCTTTGGTGTTTTGAGAGAGCATCTTCCTGTCTGAAATTCCTGAATCGGGCAATTTGCTTTGAAACACTTTTCAGACAACTCAGTAAACAGCTTATGTGATGAGAAAAAGTTGTCAAAGAAAATTTCATGCTTCTCTGTATTTTCAACACTGGATAGAAACTCTCACAAAAGTCTAGATCCAAGAGGACAGTTTTCTATTTCTGAACTTTTCCACTATAGATTCTCATAGCATATGGATAGCCACTGCTGGAATACAACATCCATATTTTAAAACCAAACCGTATTGGTTTACCCCATATAAAGATTTTAAACCGAATGATGACTATAATAGGGCGCCATGGATTCATCTATACTCAGTTTAGAATGAAAGTGACATATCCTCTCTAACTGAAGAAAATTGCAGAGTAAAGGAAAATAATGAGAACTCCTTATCACGTGTTTTCTAACATATGTACCCTCCAATAGAGTCATAAACACAGTGGCATAGAAGGGGAGGGGGAAAGGGGGTCTATCATGCCCCAGGTGCCACTCGCAGAGGGGTGTCAAATGGTCTATCCTTTCAAACTAATTTTATATATTGTATTACTATATGTTTTTTGGGCGGTGCCAAAAAGGTATAGTGCCCCGGGTGCCAGTTATGCTCACTACGTCACTGCATAAACGTCTAACTGTCAACAAACGCATGTTTTTTAAGAGTAATCCACTACAGCAAACTCGCGGCCCGCGACGAACATTTTTGCAGCCCGGCCAATATATTGGCACACAATAATATATAATAAAATAACCAATGCAGAATTATAATAAGATAGGAAGAATTCGCTAAAATGTTTTTTTAATGATACTCTGTTTTTGCTGTTATTAAACAAAATGCATATATTTATGTTGAATATACTGTAATTAGGTAAATAAACCTACGTTTCTATTAATATTGATTTTTTTTTTGTGGCCCACCTATAGTTAAACCTTGTTTGTTTGGCCCAAGGTAGTCTTTGAGTTTGACACCCCAGCATTACAGATACATGGAAGAATATGTGTTATGGGAAGAGAGAGGGGGGAAATGAAAAGTAGATCAAAGTCGAACATTTCTTGTTGACACTTACTAAAAGCTCTTGTATTCAAAAATATTTTCTTAATACTTCTATACACTGTATTCAAAAGAATGTTATGCTGAAAAACTAACATTTACACACCACTGTTCCATTTCGGGAACATGCAAATTTTTTATCTAATAGTAACAACAAAATTTAATCTTTTTTGTTATAACTTATGTTCTACCAACAAAATGATCACTTTTTAATTACTCCTACTCAATTTTAAAATCATTCGTTGAATTTTATCTGAATTTTTTTCATTATGTTCGATGAAAAGTTACAAAAAAGGCCGAAATTACAATTTTTCTCCCCTAGATACTTTATTTTATTAACATAACCTTGATGTCAAAAAATTAATCCATACTTTTGTTCTAAGGAATAATTTTTATAGAGCAATCCGAATAAAATTGTATTTTTCACAGAATTTTGGAGTTGATGTTCCCTTTATGGAACTTTGGTGTGTAAAATGTTAAGAACTAAGTTGTGTCATATGATTTCAGCTTTCTTACTTATGTTTATAATTTGATTATTTAAAAGTTTTCATACTACTATTCAGGTAATGTATTGACTAATTTCAGAATAAGCTAAGTTAACTTGAGAAAGCTTATTCTGAATAGTAAATATTATAACAATATAATGTATAATATTTACTAAATTAAATGAAGAGGATTACCTGTACATAGTTTACCCCCCTCCTCCACTAAATCTCTTACGTTTGTGGTAGTAGTAGCTAGTATTTGTTAGGAAGAGTTTATAAAAATTATATACTTATTTCAAAAGTTCTATTTGAAATAAAAACATTTTATTTTTTTTATGTATTTTTAAATAATTTTAATACATTAGTGCTTAAAATTAGCTGTGGAAGGTGTTTAAAAGAACACTATCCTAAACTAAAATAATTGCCCTCACAAAAAGATAAAACTTTTGATTGCATTCTTAATGATGTTTTGCATAGTATACTGATTGCATTATTTTATATTCCAAGGATGTTATGCTTAAATAAAAGAACATTTGACCCTCGTACTTAAATTAAGCTATTGTCTATCATGTATTCTTGTTAATTGTGTTAGTATATTGTTTCATAGTGCTTTGTTATTTAGTATTCATAATAGTTAATATAGGTGATTAATTTTTAAATTTTTTCTACTTTAGTTTGAGATAGGTGTTGAAAATAATTCAGATATCCAGGAAAAAACTGTCACAGCTTGTGGACATCTTGACTTGTTGCAGCCATTTATACTTTGTGTTGAAATTTTGTTGAAAACAGCAGAGGGGGATACATTAGTGCTTGAAACATGGTGCTTACAGTGTCAACCATCAGAAAAGTATTTTCAGCAGAATCACAGGATGTTTGCTGATTCTGAAACAATTTTTAGACATTTCATGTTGCTCCTAAAATCAACTATTGCTATAACACGTGTTATCCCTGCCTTCAAGCTCTCATTCCGTCAAAGTGCTGATACACATGTAATGTTATACAGAATTTATGTTGGTGATCCCCAGGTAAATTTTTCTGTAGAGATATATTCTATTATACTGTTTATTTATGCTAATTATTAATATTAGAATTAGCTATTTGTTTTCATGATAATGTTGATATGGTATAGAATTGGAAAATATTAATTCATTAAAATGTAAAATATCTTTTGACTGTTAATTTATTTTAGCATGGGATATATTTACCGCTGATTTTTGTCTGGACATGTTTTTTTTTCCATGTTTTTTTTCTTTTTCCTTAAAATATTTCATGTTTATGAACTGTATGAACTTCTTTTAATGTTAACAGTAACTCATTCTAGTGTATTGCAATTTACTAATCTTCTTTATTTGAAAAAACAAATATATTTAATAGTTATTTGTACTTTTTTTTTTGTTTATTTTGTTTTGAATTGGTTGCTATTGTGATTGATCAAAATTGAAGCTGTAATCCAACTTTTCTTTTCTAGAATTTTAAGTTTATCGTATGTTATAGTTCTTTTCAAAATAGGTTACTGAAGTGGTGTTGCAAATCATACCATTTGTATTACAAAATATAATGAAGTAGATTAAGTTAAAATTTTCTTTCTATACATTTAAAAAACAGCTTAATTATTCTGAATTACTAGCTTGGTTAATATTTCCATAATGGTGTATTCTTGAAAATATCTGTTAATAATTTAATGTTTAGCTTTTTTTTTTCTGTAGATGTTCTGTAGATGTAATAATTTTTTACTTCTATAATGTTTATTTAAGATGCTAATAAGTAAACTTCAATTTTTTTTCATTCAAATTTCAAAGTGATATATTTTTTGTTTATTTGTCAAGTTGCTAATAAGTAAATTTCCTTTTTTTTTTCATTCAAATTTAAAACTCATATTTTTTTTTTATTATTTAGGTAGATAAATTAGGAGCATGTCCACAAATAAAAAAGGTTGGAGAAGTATATACTCCTGTTGGCACTATCAGTATGTCTGTTACATATCGATCAAAGTTTGAAATGATTATTGCTCCCCAAAAAGCTGACAAAGAAAACATTCTTGTGAAAAGTGATTATTTTAATATTGATATGAGTCCAAAACGACAGTTAAAAGGAATTCAGTTTGGTAAAAAGTAAGGGAACATTTCTAGTTTTTCTTTTAGTTTTGTGTAATATTTACTTGGAATTAAATATATGTAATGGATTTTCCTTAGCATTATTTGAATTGCTGGCTATGCAGTTTATTTATTTAATCATTTTAAGACTCCAGTTAAATGTTCAAATGAAATCAATATTATGATCTTATATAGTCCTAAAAAATTTCTTGACAGTTGTTTTGATTTCTATGTCACCAAGGTGTTAAATTTCATGAAGAGTATTCACAGCACTTGATTATAATAATTTTTTCTCCTTAATTCTATTTATTTGGGTACAGCTATTGCCAGAGAGTGATTTTTAATATATTATTAAACATTTATGTATCAAAAATGAAGAGGTATAAAAAATCTTGTTAAGTTAGAAAACTCATCATTTAATTTCAGATATTATTATCACAGTTTAACTATTAGTAAAAATAATTAAGCATTCTAAATTCTATAAACTCTGTGGTGTTGACGAGTGCCCGCCACATTAGGAAAAAAATAAAATTCTTTATTCATGGTAGAATGCTGTGTTGTATTAAAAGTTAGATATTGGTCAGTAAATTATATGCAGGATTTTTATTATTCTTTTCAAAATTTTTGTAGTTTGAAGGTACTGATATCTGTTTCAAGAAATGAACATGCTATTTTAATCATATTTTCTTAAACTGACCACACTAGATGATAAAAATTTAAGAGAATGAACAGTTTTCAGTTGCATATGTATATGCACATTCGGTAAAGGATGTTGTTTATATACATCTTGTTATAATTTTTCAGTAAAGCATTGTGTTAAAAAATCATCAAGTTTTTAGAAAGTTTTTCCCCTGTTTCTAGCCATTCTGACTGTGACATGTTAAAGAAAAAAAAATACTGTTTTTGATTTGCATGTAATTATTTCTCTTAAATTTCAAAATTACCAAAGTTAAAAACAGGGAAATTTACTTGTGTTTTTATCTTTAGATGTTCTGTAAAATGAACAAAAGGAGGCTTGAAGCCTCTTTCATTTTTTATCGACTGTTTGTTTATTATTTATTTTTACTGACTTTTGATAGGCTTTTTATGGACTATTTATAATGATTCTTTGTTTTTTATAAATTTAAAGTTAATTATTTATAAAAAAATACTTTATAAAAATAATAACATGCATATAATGTTAATTATATTTATAAAATATCAGTATAAATATGTTTCTTTTAAATATGTTTTTTATAAATTTGTTTTTAAATATGTTAAAATATCATTTAAACAAAAAAATTTGTGATAAAATTGATTTAGAATTAATTTTTTTGTTGCAGGTTGAGGTCACCATGTACAAATTCTAATAATTATCAGAAAGTTGGTGCCTTTGCACCACACAGCACATCTGATACTGTTTTCCCTGAGCTTGAGTTCCTTGAAAAACCCTTTCTTAATTTATCCAGGAGTGCTGTACGTGAAAAGAAACGAACAGATGAAATTTCTCTGACTACAGATTCTAATTTAAATTATATCAATGAGTCAAATGCTAAAGATGATAGTATTGACAAAGACTTTGAGAGACTTTCTTGCAGTGGGGGTTCAGATAGCAGTGATTTTGTCCTTGTCGATATTGTAAGTAATATCACTTCTAGCACTTTCAATAAATTTTTTTAAGCTGTTGTGTATGACGACATATTGTAAAATACAAATATTTGGCTCATAGTTATTTGAAGGGTTTGAAAATGATATGTTCAACATTTCCTGGTATTTTTTTTAAACATGTATAGTAATACAACATTAAAAAGATTAAATCCTCATCAAGTGGCCATTTGTGTATCTCAAATATTTTAAGTTTTGTATTACCGGTTTGGGTATTTTTATACAACATGATTTATATATTATGTATTATCCTGTTTAAAATTTAAGGTTACTTCAAAAGAAAGGATTCAAAAATAGGTCTTGGAATAGAAACTTAAAATATTTAAAGGTACTTCAAAAGTACTTAATTTTTGGATTAAAAAAAGATTTGGAACAATGCAATTTTTCTTATTTTAGGTATTGTACATTTTTATAAAGGGCTGTATTAAGCACTGTTATTGCAATATTTCAGATCAAATTTGTTCATGCTGTTTATGCAATAAAGTTGTGTGTTTTAAAAATATTTCTTGATGTGATTTAAAAAAAAAATTATTTTAAAATTCATTTAAAATAATGGTTATTTTGTTGTCTGTTTTTAGTATTTAATTTAGTCGAATAATTGACGCTAAGTATTTGATGTGCAACTTAGTTTATTATATTATTATTATTTATTTCTAATGCAGCTATATCCATAAGGATAATATCCTTTGAGTCCAAGAAGTTTAAGAACAAAATGCAAAATAAAGCAGAAATACTAGTACAAAAATATGAAAATATAGATAAATACAAAACAGTAAGAACAGCAATACAGATTTATCTGGGGTAGAATCATCCAGAAAAGTTAAATGTTAAGAATAGAAAGCAAGTTTTTTGCTTCCCAATAGCAGTCAGAAACCAGTTTGTCCAGCAGGCCAGGCCAGGAGATAGATCACTGGCATCAATACCCATGACCCAAGAGAGTGTTCAGAAATCCCAGTCAGACTTTATATTACAGAACTGTAATTTTAAAGATACTACATTAGTTAGATGTACTTCTATCCAGATAAAGCAGAATAAAGTAATTATATCAAATATGATTAATATATATTTCAGTGCTACTTAAATTATGGGTCGCGACCCCATATTGGGTTGTGTAACAAAATTTTTGGGGGTCACGAGAATTTTGAGCAAATCCTGAAGTTCTATTATTACTTAAAATATTTCGCTGTTCATCTCAATTTACAATTCATCCCACCCTGCAACGCGACAGCATACAACTTTCCCGTTTGAAGTCCTACATGTCTCTTCCTTTGTCTTTGTCTCCCAAGGGTGCCAAAAAAAAACTGCTGAGCTTGCATTCGAATTCTCTGAAAGCTTCTTTTGCGTATCTTGCAAAATCCTACGACATCGCCAGCAATTTGCTGTAACTCTTACTCCTGGTGATAAAATATTATTCAAAGTCAAGCAAGTGCTGTCATCTGCTGATATCGAAACATGCTAATCTTCATTCTTTGCTCAAATTCCCTCCCTTTTTCGTTATTAATCCAATTTTCTCTGTAAAAGCCCCCCTTTTAGTTCCCTTAAGTTATCCTAATCCTTAAAAATCCCTGACACACACACACACATATATATATATGTGTGTGTGTGTGTGTGTAAGTAAGTAAGTAAATGCAAAGCATTTTTAATTGCCTGTTAAATATTTGCTCTAATTTAATTGTAATTTCACTTTAAAGTGTTCTCTGTAAAGAATCATAGGTACATGATTAAGAGCTATTGATTTCCTAAAGAGCATTTTTTTCTTTTGTTGTATAAGGGGCCAGTATGAGTTCATAATAAATCTACTTTACTTTACGTTGTTGTGTAGGACTGGAATTGCTGAGTGGAAACAGATTTATTAATTATGAAAAACAAATTTTATGAATGCAGAAAAAAAAAAGAAAAAAAGGCATAATTCTTTGATATTCACTGGGGGACAGACACCAAGTCACATCTTTAAATTCAAGATTTCTTTCAACACATTCTGTATACCTGGTAGTATTTATGCTTATTTTATCCATAATAACATTAGTAAAGAAAAGCTTAAGAAATTCAGTTGGACCTTTGATTATGCATCAAACCAGAATAATATACAGTTACTGGAAATTTCATGGTTTAATTATCTGTATCATCTAATCAATTAACTTCTGTGCAGTTGTCCTTCACTGGCAGGGCAGTATCATAGCTTTACTATTTGGCCTGTGGTTTAAACAGAGTTATTAGAATTTTCATAGATTTCATCCATGTTATTTTTCCCCCAATAATAATTCTATGTAAATCTGTTTACATCACCAAAAAGAATTGCATCAGTTTCTAGTATTCTAAGTGAAATTTTTGACATTTGCTCATTTTGGATGGTAAAACAATGAAAGTTGAGAATTGCTTAGAGCTTATTTATGCACTCTCAAAATGAAGTGAACTGCAGTCAGACTTTGTATTTAAAAAATATCCCCTTTTCTTAACCCTCATTTCGTTAAGATAACTACTTTGGAACTGCCAGGTTGTAAAAGGAAATTCAGAAAAGCCCATCTGTAGTAGATAGAGGAACTTAATCAAATTTACATTTGCACAGATGTCGGTACAAGTAGTGAGGGAAGTTTTGTCTATGTGTCCAGTCTCTTAAATTCACAGCCACAGTAGTTATTAGAGACAATTAAATATTCTTAAAATGTGATTTTGGGGGAAAATAGTTCTAGTTATGAATAAAATTTATGTGTTCTTGGTTTTTTTAGTATATTGTTGTTAGTTACTCAAAGGAACTTTAGTGTTTTACTTTGTCTCCATTATCATCCAGGTCAAAGTTTATTTTTTATGATTGCATATTTCAACTTATTACATTCTTTTATCCATTTTAGAAGCCTCCATTTGCAAGCTACAACACTGATAGTGACTTACAAGCTTTTCTTCAGTCCACTCCTCCTCCCTTACCATCACTCTCTGGCCAAACAACTTTGAAAGACCAAGTCAGTGAAGTAACTAACTTAATAGAAAAATTTGAATCAAGTATGACTGAATTTGACACTTTTGTTGATTCTGTATGCCAGTTAGATACAGTGAAATAAAAAAAAGAATTTTGATATACTTAAATGCATCTTTAAATTCTGTCTATTTGTAAAATAATTTTTTGCATCTTAATATCGAGTGATGCAGAGAGAATAAAGTGTGTGAAACTTTTTAAGGATAATTTTTTATTTATTTCTTTCATAAATATATTACTGTCTTTAAAAATTTGTAATTTTTTAGGGTTTCTTTTTTTTAAGAGTTAAAAAATAAAAATTCATCAGTGAACCCCTTAGAGCCAAATACAGAATTAAAAAAAAAATATTACTTTTTGTTGCATTAAATTGGGAAAGCCTCATAATGCCTTTCTAGAAAATTAATATATGCTTTTCTTGTTAAATATTTTACCCCTGTTCTATAAATTTATTGCACAAGTGATTTTAATATTTTTTTAAATTCAATAATGTGCCTTCTTAAATATTATTCTGTCCAAGAAAGTTTATGTATTTAGTAATAATTTTGTAAAGTGAAGTCTATAAAATCATTTTTCTTGAACTCAGTCAATGATATTTTAACATACTATGTTTGTAACATGTTTTTATATTTTAAATTCATATTTATTACATTCTTCGATAGTAAAGCCTAGAGAATGTTGTCATAATTTGCCCTCCACAAGTTAATAACACTTGTTTAAACAAGTTCAATTTTTATCTGTATTGAAATACCAAATATTCATTTGCCTTTTAATGTATGCATAAATTCATACCATCTATTAATCAGATTATTTTCAAATACCTATTGTATAAACTCTTAAGAAAATGAAAATTATCTTGTGTAGAATTATATTTATAATTTTTGTTCCCAAAGAGTTTTAGAAAAAAAATGCTTTAAAAAAATAAAAATTAAATTTAACTGAAAATTTTATGTTTAACTTTTTATGATATTCTTTTAGTTAGTAAGAAGATATTGAAAATTTCTGTAATCTCTGTAATGAAAATTTCTGTAATGTTTCTTTTACAGAAGAGACTTTTTGTTTTAAATGAAACTATTATAACTTTCTTCCTATCTCTGAAAGGTATCCTCACTGTTGCTATAGTGCATTAATACACATTTACAAAGGTTTTTACCATAAATTATCTGCAGCCCCATTTTATTATGGCACATCATGTGATTTTGTTTTTTTATAATTTTTTATTGTGATGATTATATCGTCGTCTGGCAAGAGTAACGGGACAACTCAAAAAGGGCCATTTTTGAGTTGTCCCTACCTCTGGGTTCACCTTTTAGAAGTCTACATTTCTTGGGTACCGGGACTTCTCTAACTACAATAGGTGCCACATGAGGTCGCAAGTCTCACTATTACACCAACACTTGGAGGGGAAGATGCTTCACGAGTACCGGGACATCTGGAAGAGAAAAAATTTGTCTTGACAGGAGAAGTTGAGGGATAGAACCTTATCAGGAGAAAATGTTATCATGGATCTACAAGCAGCGTTGTCAACCCCCAAAAGTTGTAAAATTGTTATACAAGTTATCCTATTTGTATGATTTCAAGTCTGTGGATATATTTTCGAAAAAATGTTATGTGCAGTAAAGGAGCTTATGCAATGGTACTGACAATTATGTTAAATGTGATTGTGATAAAATTTCTGCAATTAAAAATTGTCAAGAAAAGAGGGCTTACGTTAAGCCAGTGGGAATTTCTGCCAGCAAAAAGATGATGTCTGTAGTCGAGAGTAACCACATTTCTAGTTGCTGCCATGATTTCTACTCAGGGTTGATATCTGTAAGTAAGAAAAATGAAGATACTGGCAATAAGAAAATTTCTTGTTTTAGTTTTTTATGGAATTATAAAACTGATTGCTGGTTGCTATTGGCAATGGAAGATAGAATTTTCTTTTCTCATTTTTGTATTTTTTTAAAATTTACGATGTTGATGCCTTTGGTTCTAGGAATGATCTCTAATTTTTATTTAAGACTAATTGAGTCTAAAGATTACTTTGGATGAATGTATTTTTTAAAATTATTTTATTCATATTAAATTAATTTATAATCTTTTTGAGTTATCTACCATTAGATTTATTTGTGATATTAATGCCTTTTCAATAAAAATACCTAGTGCCAACTGCCTACAATTTGTTTTTTCCAACTGCTTTTTAAAATTCAGCAAGGTTTTTATAATTCACATTGTTAATAAAATGGAAATGTGAATCATAATGATACCTACTACCTGAGAAATTTGAATCTTTTGAAAACTCAAAACGAAAGCCTATATTTAATTAATTTGGAGGAAATAAATTCAATTTAAACCAATTTTATTTGTTATTGGACTCTTAAAAACAGAGTGTCATATGATGCCATTTGAAAATTACATAAAACATCAGGCGTCAATATTGGTACAACACAAAACTGTTCTGAATTATTGTGAATTGCGAGACTAAATGAGGCCTCATTATTGTCAAACCATACTCAGCATCTACTATGGTCATCTACTGAAGCATATAAATCAGGTGTAGTGCAAAAACATATGCAGTTACAAATTAATCAGCTTTTCTAATTCATGAAAACTTTTAAGTGTGATTTTCTCAAAATGGCCATTTTTGAGTTGTCTCGTTACTCTTGCTGCCCGGCGATATTAAGGTATAACTTCATAATACAATTTATGATATGAAATTTTCTGTATGTAGAAAAAAAACTTATTATTATTAATATTATTGTTACTATTTATTGCCTCAGAACTTCTTTAGAAGAAAGCATATCCATAATTTTTATGATAAAACTAGGTAAAGCCGTAAGTTTGTTATTTTGATCCATGCCAGCTATGGATGTTTAACTTAGGCCTTGCATATTTGTAATTTGTTATCAGTTAGTTTGTTGCTCGGTGCCTAGTCAGCTTTATGTGGATAAAAATTAAATTTTTTTTAAACCTTAATTTAACTGAAGATTAGTTTCCTGTAATGTAATTTTTAATATAAACTGTTAATATCTATTACAGCACTCTCTAAAATTTAAGTAATTAATGCCCCATGTAAATTATGTGTTTATTTTTACTATGGAAGTACTAGGATTATATTAAATTTTTTTAGTATTATTTTTCTGGATGATAATCAAAATGAGTGGTCTAAAAAACAGAATGGAGGAAAAAAGAATCACTCTTTTAATAAAATATCCTAAAAATATTTTTTTTCTTAATAGGTAATCAACCTGTCTGTAAAAAGTTTTAATTTAGCTTTAGCGATCATATAAAGAGACCTATACACATATATTTCTAGATTATATGTTTAGTTTAAATCTGCTATTTATGTAGAAAATTTTCCAGATTAGATTTTATCCAAATTGAACTATCAAACTTTTATTTTTTTGCAACTTAAGTGTAGCAATTTTGACACACTGTTGGCAGGCAATTTTATTTAAAAACTTCAGTCACCCCATGTGTCTGAAATTTTTGAATAAAGCAATCCAAAAGAGGTTCTTAACTTTGTAGAGTCTGTTTTCACTGTGTAAGGCCAAAGAGTTATTTGTAAAAAGATGAAATGTGCAGATTTGCTAAACCTCATCCAGGTTTGTAAATGTAGTTTTCAAGTTAAAGATCAGTTGACTAATAATCTAAGCATCTTTATTGTTCATCTCATCTGTGGTATTAAATCAAAGAACCCCCTCTTTTTTACCTCTTGTAGTAACTTTTATCCATTGTAAAGTTTTAGCTGAGATTTTATGTAATATTTTTGTTTGGTGGTGAAACATTTATTTGAGAAACAATCAAATGGAAAAAATTACCAAAATATTAATTCTTTTACTTTTCTGATGTTCTATGGTTATGACTAACTTATTTCTATAGTCTTCCAAGGATGTTTAAAAGTCATTTTCTGTACTTTGTTACCATAAAACAGAGTTGCAATTATTTTCTTTGTTGGATTCTGTCCTGAGTGTATTCTGCCTTTTTTGATGGCCTATATCAGAATTATAACTATCATCTGATAAGCTACCATCTTCTAACTCATCTCTGTGTATCACCAGGGTGTCTATTGGTCATGAAATTCCTGAAAAAGTCATGAAACTAAAATAAAGTTCCAAAATGTCACAAAATTAGACAGTAAAAAAAAAAAAAAAAAAAAATCTAGTCATGCCTGATTTGGTTTGGTTTGGTTTGGTTTAGAGCACTACGGTCAATTTTTGCTACACGAGGGCTAATTAGACCGGGACCTACTGCTTAAAGCTGATCCCAAGCAGCTACAAGCATCCATGCCTGGAAAAAGGGCATTAATTTTCCTACATGTGCAGTCTATATATCTCATTTCCCCCACTTCTCTCCTTTAGCACTTATTTTCAGAATATAAAAGAACTTATAGTGAGTTACATGGTAGAATGTATGGGTTTCAATACTAAAATTTGCAAAAATGAGCCCCTTTTCACTCATTTCACAATCTTAAAATTACAACCCAATCCGCTGAAGTTTTAGGTGCGTGAAAGGTGTATTATTGAAATGGTTTGTGAGGATTCTTATTTTGTTGCAGCTTTGTTGTTATGTATCGCTCAGATCATAGATAAGGCATGTAAACATTTTCAAGACATTCTTTTTCTTTCATTTCATAGGACAAAAAACCATGTCATGCAAATGATGACTTACACAAAGAACAGAGAAAGATTAAACAGTTTCACAAAATTATGGTGCCCCTTAAACTTGCAATGTTTGGAAACATCTTACTGAAAATATTCCCAAATTGAAGAAAAATTCAAATTTATACTTAAATCAAGTTTTTCCATGGTGCAAATTCTGTGTAGTATATTTTTCTATGGTATGTGCTCACTTTATGCTCCTTTATTGCTCATGCACATGTATTTGTATACTTGAAACATTGCAAATGTATTTGGGTAGGTCACTTATTCCAGAAATTATTGCAAAATTGGTATCTGGTATAATTTCACTCATCTGTGAAGTAATATATATATATATATATATATATTTTAATCCTTTCCTCACTGCTGCTCTTTTGAACACAAGGTGTCCAGTATAGTAGAGAAGTTTTTCATAAAAGGATCAAGCTGAAAACTTATCACAATGTTCTTGGCAAACCATAAGGTGGTTGCTGTTGCATCCATGTGTCCTCAAAGGTAATAAGTTAGGGTGTCAGGTAGTCTAATAAAATGTAAATCATACTGGTGATAATCATGTCTCAATATGGTTCTAAAACAGATAATGTCAGTTGCTCTTGGGAGTAATGTAAAAGATATCAAATCACTCAAAGTGCATATAGGAGTAATATAAAAACCTCTTAAGGTTAATCTTATCAATAGAAACCTAATTGCACTTTTTGTACAATCATAGTAATTTTATTTTAGCAATATAGGTATCAGTTATCTGTTGTGCGTGTGTTCCAAAGCATCTACTACTTATAGACATATTTGATCTGTTCTACAGTTGCTGTAATATATTGCTGTTATAATTACTATAGGTTTGGACCCTCTGTTGCATCTTGTTTATCACTAACCTCTCTGCTTTTCAGTAATAATTCCAAATATTATATCTATCTAAATTGTATTTTATTATGCAGTTAAATCTGTAAAAAATTGTTAAGCAGCACTTTGTATGAATTATAGAGCCTTTCAATTAATTTAGTGCAAGTCAAAAAAAAATTCATTTAATAACTGCTTGATTTTAAGCTATATAGCTAATCTCTGTTTTTATAGATAATTCTCTGTTTAATTTGTTTTGAATTCAGTCAGCATTTTAACAGCATTTTAAAACAATTTACATTAAAAAAAGTTACATAAAATTTGTTTTTGCTTTTTTTTATAATTAATTTAGTTTCTGCTTCTCTATTTAAGTGATTTATTAATTTCTAAAGTTTAAGATTTACTATTGAAATGGCAATCTTATATTAGTATTTAAAATATCTATTCCTTGTCTGATATTACATCACTGTTACATGCATGATGTAGAGGACAGAGTACCTATTTTTCTTTCTCTCTCTCTTTTAGTAACTAAGTTATGTGGTGATCTCATAATATAAATTATTAGGATATTTCCTTTTAAAACTATATAAATAAGATTATGTAGATATATACTACACTATCAGATTGGTGGATATAATCCAGATGTCAAGGATTCTTTATTATTAAGTACCATGAAATGCATTAGTTAATATATTTGCAACTCAGTGTACAGCTGAGGTATAAGTAATGGTTCTAAAGTATTTTAGGGGTATATTTTAGAGCGGTTTACATAAGTAGATATGGTTTCTTTTATGCATTGTGCTTTCATATTGGGGTGAATCTGTAAATATCATGTATAGAATGTTTTATATACCATTGATAAAAACAAAATAAATTTAACAGAACTTAATATTAAACTTACTGTAATGGTGAAATATTTATGGAAATTATATTTTCCCCCATAAGTAATAAAAATCCATCACTTCTTAGTAAAAGATAGACATAAAACAAAAGGTTAAAATAAGTGAAAATGAAATATATTTTTTCTTTCTCTGTATATAGTGTTCTTAGGAGAGTCATACCATTAGAATATCTGTGTTATAATTATCCACATGAATCTCTTGACTGCTGCTGTTTTTTTTAATCAATCAATGCTATTTATGGGTCATAAGTGAATGAAGTTGCAATATTTAGCATGATTCATATCTAAAGAAATGCATATAAAAATATAAGTTTTCTGCAGTTAACAGATGTGTATTGACTGTGTATTTTAATTATCACTAATTGTTTATTTTAATTTGTGAACATGGATATGAAATTATGATGCCTTATTTTGATTTAGGAACACTGATAGTTATTTGTAATTGCCATAACTTTGCAGTTTTTAGTTTCTTTTAGCATGTTCTGTCACTTTAATAAAAAAATGTGTATTTTTATTTTTACCATTTTCAGAGATTGAACAAAAATTTAAATATGAGTCTTTTTGCTATACTTATTTTAGTAATTATAAGCTATGCAATGAATTCATATCACAGGTGTATTTAATTCATATTTACATTATCTGATTTATTAATGAGGCTTAAGTGAACTTATGTGTAACTCTGTTTCTTGTGTACATACACACAAGAAGAGGAGCAAAAGATAGATGTCTAGAAAATTCAGTGCTGCATCTGTTTATCAGATAATCTAATTACTGTTGTCATTAAAAAAAAATTAAATACTGAAACCCAAAGTTCTGTGATAATATGGAAGCATATATAAGAACATCACTTAAAAAATAGTATTTATGGCATTATGAAATATTTTATAAAAAGTCTACAAGGGAGAGTATTTGTTTCAAAATACCAATCTGGTTTACTGTGTGACCAAGTTGTAAAATATGGCCATAGCACCCCCTACCAACATGAATACCAATTATTTTTGGCACTTTATTAAAAATATCTTAAAATGCTAACAGTTTAAGTTAATTACTTATTTTTTTAGAATATTTACTCATTAGTCATAGAATGTAAATTATATAATTTAAAACTATGTATTTGTTAGGTGGAACTTTTATAACTTTTACAAAATATCAAGATGTTATAAAGTCAAGTGAAACCATTCAGGAAATACATTCTGAAATATATGTATTTGCTATTACTTCTTCTTTAAATGTTGAAATAATTTTGTAAAGATATAATTTTGTGTTTTCCAACAGTTCTCTCTTGTTAAGAGGAAGGTGCCAACAGTTCTCTCTTGTTAAGAATTTCTTGTTCTGTTTATGCTGTGCTTTAGTGACTTATGCATTTATCATAATCAGTACCTCCTTAATTCTACTAGTTTAACCCTTTTTACCTACTAACCTTGAGATTCACGATCAATTGTGATTAACCATAGCACTTCAAACCAACCAATCAACCAACCTAAATTCTACTTTTGGGGGAGTGCACACTTTTGTTAAGAATGTTATTATTAAAGAAATTCTTTAAATATTTTGTATGAAAATTTGCTTTAACATTTAAAATATTCAAATTTATCATTTAGAAACAATTTGGGTATTTTTGTTAAGCTATTTAATATAAATATTGAATGTTATTAAGTACACAAATCCTTCAGGATTCTAAAATTCCCCCAGAAGTAGAATCCCTTTAGTGGTTTTTAAAAGTGCTTATTTTTGACAGAAGCTGTAAGAAGGACCAGAAGTTTATCATACTTGCTATTTGAATTTCTCCTGTGATCCCTTAGGTGCCAATCTGTGTGTAGGAGCTGTGGTCCTGTAAAATTTTTTAGGGAGTTTTTAAAAATGTCAAAAAAAAAAATTAAAGGAACATTTTTAAACTGCTCATTGCTAAATTTTTAAATCAAGTTTTTTATAATTCTCAGAAATAATTCTTCAAGCCATAAGTTACAATTATTTTCTGTTTGAATTTTTTTATTTATGCATTTAAAAAAAAAAAATCTTTCAAAATTAGCACTCTAGAGTTTAAGTATGTATTCATGCATAAAAAAATTAGTGAATAAGATCTGTTTCAGATTATAGAAAACTAATTTAATATAGTGTACTCTTAATCTGTTTTATAGTTAGATAGTTCTGATATATATTGTTTTCAAATAGTTTTAGTTCAAGATAAAAGTCAGTATTTTTTTTTAATTTCATAGTGAGGGTTATGTTTCTCATATATTTCTAAAAATTGTGTTTGTGAAGTAATGAACATTGAGAAATGATCTTATGGAGATACTGTAAATTTTTCTTTTAAGTCTTTAATAGTTTCTCAGAAGTGATGAAAATTTGGCAAAAAAGCAGAATAATAACCATTTGTTAAATTCATTACATATTTGTGTTTTTGAAAAATGTATTTACTTTTGGGGTACATTTTAGTCAGGATTTTATTGTGTGTAGTATTGTCGTGAAATTTGAGGATTTATTTTGTATAAACTAAACTATGTCTGCTTCAGTAAAATTTATCTTTATTTTCACATTTTAACTTCTAAAAATATGAAAATAATGAGTATGAAAATTTTACTATAACCAACTAACAAAGCCCATTTTTTGGTAGTTATTGCTGTTGAATATAAATTAACAGAATCATTATGAGTGCTGTGGTGAGCAGTAAGATACAACTTGATTTATGAGCAATTCAGATTTAATGGCTTTAAATAAATCATGCATTTCAAAAGCAGTTTTGTTAAATATGTATTGCAAATCGATTTTTTTTTGCCATGTCGTAAAAAAAAAAGTTTATTAGAGATTTTTCACAATAGCTTGCTGGAGGTCTAGAAATATGGAAGGCACTGAATTATATTTTATAATTTTTAAAATGTTTTTTACAGATGAAGCTTTTTAGTTGAGTATGGCGATTTATATATATCATTATCAATGAACATATTTTATGTAGCGTATATGTGGTTGTTGCATTTTGGAATTTACAAATTTATTGGAGGCAATGTTCAACATCAAGCTTTCAATTTTGTCATTTTTATCTATAAGTTTCTATATGTCTTTATATTTGTGTAAGTAATTGTATTTCAGTATTTTCGTCAGTTCCTCTTTCTATGTCATGTTGAATAACCACTGAATAAAGATAATTTAATTTTAATATATTTTTTTTTGTTTGTACTTTCGTGTTTTTTTTTTTACCTACATGCACTTTAACTATTTTTCAGAATTGCGGGATTTCTGTGGAATGCCAGAGCCCTTTGCCCCAGGACCCCAACTGCCGGAGGGTCCCCAAAATATTTTTTAAAAAATTAATTTATTGGATTTCATCCGAAAGAAAATTCTGAAACTTGTACCGTACATCAAAATAATCTCCTGAAAAAAAGGGGGCCCCCTTAAAAAAATAAATAAATACAAATCGATTAATTAGATTTCTCTTACTCCAAAATAGTCTTCTGAAAAATGCGCGATTTAGTTTTCTCTCTATTATAAAAAAAACTAACTGCCGCCGCCGCCGCCGCTGTCAAAAGCTTGTCACGCTATCTCCTCCGAAACCGCTGGGGGTATGGGGTCGAGACCGATACCAATCGATGCAGAATAATGTGGGGAAGAAAGTAAGACATGTCTCATATTCGTCGGACTTTAATTTTTTTTAAATTTTATGTTTTGTGGGAAAATATTGACTTTTTCATGTTCAGATTACGATAACTCGCCAAAATAGGATCGTAGAATTTTTTTTTTTTCTTTTACAATCTAAGACTACAGACATTTCTCCTTCAAACAAGACCTCATTTGTTTAAAAATAATTTAAAACAGACTGATATTTTTATTAAAATTGAAAACCCACTTTTTGGAAAAATTTATGCGTTTCGAGATATATAAATTCGATGCTCTCAGACTTATTATGTTACAAAGAAAATATTTATATCAACTGGAAGATGAAAGCTTTCTCATTCATATAAACTTCATTTCAAGTCTCTATCTTAAAATTTCGATTTTTAATTGAATTTTAAAGAAATACTTCAAAAAAATCTTCTCATTCGCTTCCTTTGCAGGAAATGCTCGGACATGAAAGAAGATCTGATTTTTCACCCATCTTCATCCGGGCTTATTACCCCCCCCCCCCCCCCAATCTACCCGGGCTTCATCCATTTCGCCGGGAGGGGGGGGGGAAGCTTCAACTGTAAACAAATGAATGACTCAATCGCTGTAAACAACTATTGAGTCATTCATTCACTTGATTCACCAGAGGAGCGAGCCTAGGGGCGAAGCCCCTAGTAATGAAAAATATAACTGGTTAGTCCTAACTTCTATAAAATTACATTCTCTCTAATAAATTGAAGACAGTATTAACTACTACAATAGATAGCAAAAAAGCTTCGTGGATGAAAGCTATTAGAAAGATAATTTTATCTTTATGAAGAAGAAAAAATTAAATTTTTGTCTCCTTTAGTAAAAATACTTTTTAGTTTCCCAAAACATACGTAAAAGTCAAGGTCACCCTTGCTCCCCTCGCAATAGTACGATCAGAAGTCGTCTGCAGCGCTCCCTTTGTTTATGTTAGACTAGCTGAAAACCCGCGCTTCGCTACGGAGTATATTCAAATTAAATACAACGGTCAATGTATGCAATCAATGCCAATATATATATATATATATTTATAATAAATGCGACGATCAATGTATACAATTGATGTAAAAAATATATATATATATATATTGTAGCGAACTGAGGTTCGTAGTTTCAACCAGTAGATGAACTAAACACACCAGGTATACATCACTCGTTACTTAAACAAAACAAATGCAATTTATTGAGAAAATTGATGATGATGAGATATGTACACTGCACAGATGCAAGGTGAACTTCGGTAATCTTAAGAAATGTCACACTTTATTTAATCGGCGTGGGGCGGAGTAAGAACAAAGAAGTCCGCTAGGCTAGCAGAAACTGACTCTGCTTCAATGATGATGAAACGGCACTTCGTCCTGGTGGGAAAAGGGGCTCCCCAACAATATCAACGGTGGTGACCACTGCACGCACCCGGTAGCGATGAAATTATAAAAATAAGGAGAAGGGACTCCTCTCTGGAAATTTCGGTAGCAAAGGCTACTTCCACGAAGACTGGTCTCCGAACAAAATTAGCGGAGTATGTTTACTCCTACAGGAACTTAATCGTCGCTGCAAACAGTCACAAGGGACTCTGTACCTCTAAGGGCGGCCACCCGGCTGCTCTCACACTGGATCCGCCACGGTCAGGAACAAAAGACGCAAGCCACGGGCAAGGGGTCCATTCTCTTTTATAGGAGAGCCTCCACCGAATATTGCATCACTCTCCGGAAAGTTCGAACGATCTAGAACAAGTGAGCAACGGAAATGGGTTTCCCGGGGCGATAATGAAATATTTTCCCCGGGTCTAAGCGGCCGCCTTTTTAGTTTGTCCTCAAAGCCACTTCAAAGAGACTCACTTCAAGGAGCCTCACTTCAAAGAGTCTCAAAGGGCCGCTTCGGTCAATGCGAAGGGGCACGAGTCCTTTTGTTTAGGCGCGCGGCGCCTCCAGGATGCTGCTTAACAACTGATAGTTCATGAATGAAAAGCACCTGGAGTCTCCTGTCATTTATAATTGATGGCAACCGGTTGTCAAAACTCATCCGGTTTGTAACGACAGACTTAATCAAGAAAAATGACCGAGGCCTCCTAACGTTCTGTGGAACAAGTCTATCGGATGAACAAAGGAAAATGCCGTCAGCATTTTGCCAGCTGAGTGGTCGGGTTTCTTTGATGACTCTCAGGCCGAGATAGAAGAATTTCTTTTGTTAACGGAGAGGTTGAAATGCAATACTCTACAATATATACACTGGTGTGCAAAACTTAAGCAACAATGTAAAAATTTAGCAGATAGCCATGAAATTGCAGAAAAGGAGGTCTGGAGATCAGTACAATGAACACGTAAGTCAGTAGAAACGTCATGCGTATGCAAATATCAGGAACGAAACGTCAGAGGCGACGTGAGCGTACGCAAAACGCGTGATCTCGGCGTGCGCAGCTCAACAGTAGAATAAAAGGAAGGACGGAGACGCAATTCAACATATTCGCTGCAAGTGCCAGTGAGTCAGTTCGTGAAATATGGCTAGAAAAAATCACCTGGACGACTTCACACGTGGAAGAATGATCGAATAGCTGGAGGAGGGTCGTACTGTCACCAGTGTAGCTGCAGAGTTCGGAATCAACAAAAGTGTCGTTTCGCGCGCTTGGAAAGCGTTCCAAACCACAGGTACAGCTGTTAGAAAGGTTGGTGGTGCCGCCCGAGGACGACAACTGCAGGGGATGACCGATATATCGTCCTGCAGGCGAAAAGAGGCCGACAGCAGTCAGCAAGCGCCATTGCTCAGCAACTCTGTACAGCAACGGGGCGACAAGTGTCGCGGTTTACTGTGGCCAGACGCCTTCACAAAGGGGAGCCTATTCGCCCGCCTTCCTGAACGCTGCCTCCCGTTGAAAGTTGGCCACCGACGCCACCGTTTACAGTGGTGCAGAGAGCACAAAAACTGGACAATGGAGGACAATGGATCAATGGAGTCGCGTCCTCTTTACGGATGAGAGTCGGTTCAGTACCAGAAGCGATTCTCAACGCGTTTTCATTTGGAGAGAGGTCGGGACCCGGTTTTATCCCATTAACATCAAGGAAAGACACCGTAACGGTGGTCCTGGAGTTTTTGTCTGGGGAGGCATTATGCTGAACGGGCGAACTGAGCTCCACGTTTTTGACAGAGGGTCTGTAACCGGGGATCGCTATTGTGAGGAGGTACTCCTTCCCCATGTGCGTCTGTTCCGAGGTGCCATTGGCCCAGAATTCATGTTTATGGATGACAATGCATGGCCACATTAGACTCTTGCTGTTGAGGAGCTACTGGAAAGTGAAGATATCACTCGAATGGATTGGCCAGCGAACTCCCCAGATTTAAATCCCATCGAACATGTGTAGGATGCTTTGGGGAGACGCATTGAAGCACGCTTACATCCTCCGGTAAACACCCAACAACTCAAACTGATGCTGATTGAGGAATGGGCACTCCTACCGCAAGAAATGTTGCACCAGCTGGTTCTGAGTATGCGGAGACGGTGCGAAGCAACCATTGCAGTGAGGGGAGGGCATATCTCATATTAAGGAACATCTGCTTGTTGTTCTTCTTCTTGGATAGACAATCATGAGTCACGATACTATGCGTTCAATAAAGCTTGTTTTTGTTTGATTCCATACCGTATGCATTGTATTCCTTTTTCAGCGATGATTTCGTCATCCTTTACGTACATAATACTCTCCCTCATTTCTGAATTTCATGTCTCTCAGATGATTTCTCGTGGAGTTATGGCAAAAACCCCACCTGTTGCTTAAGTTTTGCACACCAGTGTATATTTATAAAAAAATCGTAAGGGATATTTATTTTTTTTGAATAATATCCAATCGTCTGCTGCATTAGAAAGAAAAAGAATATCATTTTTGTCTATTTAGTTGTTATGCACGTGACGATAAATTTATTTAAAGTACCAGAAAAAGAAATCACGTGATCAACATTTAATGAATTAAATTCTAAAAATTAATCTTTAAAAATTCACCAAAAATCAGAAAATCAAGGTAAAGGTTCGAAAAAGATTTCATTTTGAAGGAATTTTTATGATCTTTCTCGTGATGTAAATTTTATAACCCTCAATGTATTATTTTAAATGCAAACGTAAAAAAAGTTTAAAAAACAGCTTAAAAATTTTATTTTAAAAAATAAGAAGAATTTTTGAAAAATCTTAGTGCACCCCTACACTATTAGAAGAATCGCCATGCAAAATTTCAGCACTTTAGGTCCAGCGGTTTGGTCTGTGCGTTGTATGTCAGTCAGTCAGTCAGTGAATGAATGAGTCAGTTACGGAACTGTTTTATATATATAGATTAGAAATTAGATGTCATTTATTTAGACATTAAACAGACCTAACTCCAAAACCATGAAGCGCATCTATCTATCTGGTGCTGAAAAAAGGGGGGGGGGGGGAAGTTAGAAAAGCTGAAGAAGAACGTGGTAAACGGACCCTCGATAGCTTTTTTCGAACCGGAACCAGTACAGAAGAAGATGGAAAACAATTTGACACGGAAAACCTTCTGCCATTACCAGAGATTGTCATGTCTACCCCAGAGAATCACCAGGATATTCCAACAGTTTTCAAGAAAATTGGACAGTAATAGGGTGAATCCATTTTAAGTGGGCTAGAAAAATATTTTTTAGTTGATTGACCATTTTTAAAAAATCTGAAATTTTTTATACGACAACCCTAATATGATGGAAGTTCAAAATTCCAATTATTTTAGTTTTATTATTTTTTGTTTGTGCATGGCGGCCATGTTTGTTTCATCGCGTGATGCAATTTTTGCACATTTAAGGGTTTACGGAATTGCAAATTTCCCCTCTTATATTTTTCCAATCCAACTGGGGTTTAAAACGATTTGTTCAGGATAAAATGGGCTAAATGTCTGGTATTAGAATAGTTTCCAAAAATAAATCCTTATTTGTGAAATTTTAGTTCAAAGTTTAAGATTTTTTTTCCAAAATCTGTCCGTTTACAAGCGGAAGTTTTTCTAGGAAGGAAAACTGTCAACATAACACAATTTTTTTTGCAAGTAGGCAGAAAGTACTTGTACTCAGATGTCAAGTTTCAGATCTCAGACTTACTTCATTAAAAAAAATACCAAAATTTTCAAAAATCGCACTTTTAAGGCTTTGATATCTCTGATGGGGCACGAGATAAAAATCTGAAATTCTGGCCCCTGATAGAATGTTATAGTAGTGTTATGCACAAAAAATTTGAAGATGGAGATTTGACTACAAGCTGGGATATGGCAAGGAAATATACCAACAAATGCTATTACGACGAGTACCATAGAATAAATTAGATTTCTCTATTTTATTGCAATATGTACACACAAAATATGGTCTGTTGAAAACACAGTGTAATACAATCTTTAACGTACTATCGGACTACATATGATGTTCAACAAGGAGCTGAGAAATGTCTTCACACAGTTTATTAGAGATGTTGTAAGTTCTACCAGTTACTGTTTCCAGTCCCATAGGGGTAATCTTCCTCAAAATTTTATGGGAAGGCACCCAAGTCTTGTCATTCGTTGATACCTTGAATGAAGTCCTTGGTCCTGGTGGCTCATAGAAATTAATTTTGAAGTCACTGTGTTCAAGGCTCACTTCATCAATGTTTCCAAGATACCACCTCTTATACACACATGCAACAATGTCTTTTTCCTGCAGTATAAATGTTGAAAGAGCTTTGGATACCTTTTCTTCCGGAAAGTTACTTAAGGCGGAAATATGGTAACATCGTATAAATGTTTCATTTATAGGAACATACTTGTGGTAGGAACGAGTTTCAGGGACTGGCAAGCAGAATTGAAATCGGGTATGTAAGTAATTTCCATGGTTGGCCACTTAGAACATATATGAACTTAATGCCAGGAAGGTTCTTGTCACAGAAATTAAACATTTCTTCAGGAGAGAGGATCTGATTTTCAGATGTCATCTGTAGGCTCCTCTTGGTCACTTCTCTCTTTGTAATTCCTCTTACCCCATCACAAGCATTTTTCCCATGGCTAGTTGCAAAAAAGTGCCATTCTGCTAGAAGGCCAAAGTCTTTCTCATGATGGCAAAGGTTTATAAAATTCTTTTTATTTTTGTATTGACTAGAAGCTCCATCGCTAAAGTAGAAGATTTTAGACACTGATGGGACAGTAGTTTTTATATGATTAACCAAATATTTTTGGAATGTATGGACTGTGGTGGTGTCATGTCTAAGATGATCACTGATGACACAAAAACTTCTACTCTTGCATTTATCGTGATTACTGTCCTTATAATGATAAACAAAGGGCTGGACAATGGCCTGCTTCTTCGCCCAGTGAAAACTTTGTATTTCATCTTGAATGTCAAATGTAAAATTTTCGGAAAAATCACCCACTACAAAGTATTCTGAATCTAGCAGGATTTCTTTCTTGTGTTTGAGGAATCTTGATTGTATTTTGGACACATAGTGGTGTTTCTTCAAAGCACATAGTTTTTCCACTTAACATTCATAAAATTCTTCTCTAGGTTTAATAACTGAAACCATTTCGGCACGATCAGTTGTAACCCATTGTCTGTAACTTACATTTTCTGTGATTTCTTCAGAGTCAAGTTGTTGTAATAGCATTTCTATAAGTTTTGTTCATCTGGGCAATCAGTGCATTGACTTAGCATACATTCCGAACTGTTTAAATCACACACAAGCATTTGAAGAAGATCTTTATAATCGACATTTAACTTTGCACCATCTATCATTAATTTAACATTTTGGTGATATAAACAAACACATACAGAGTGCGTCCGTGGTGCATCAGCAATTACACGCCACTTAGGCCTCAAATCACAAAATTTTGAGCGACCAATTTTACATTCTGGGTGATCTTTTTGAATTTTTCATAGAGTTCATTCAAGTTGCACAGTAATAATTGTTTTTGTTTATGTGTCTTAAGGCCATCAATTCAGACAGACACAATCCTTCTTACCAGGGAGAAATCTTGAATTTTCTGTACTTGTATAAAAATCTAAAACCTTCATACTTGTTTCTTCATCAATTTCTTTACCACTGGTAAGTATCCCATAGATCTTAGTAAGTTCCCTAGTCACTTTTATTAAACGCTCTGAGACTTGACATTCAGCACTACTTTTTTTTCCTTGACCACGGAACTGGAAGTAAACTAATAATTTTTACCTTTTGTTCTTTATCTGCTGTTTAACATTTTTCTTTCAGCCTTTGAATTAGCATTTTATATTCTTCAGCCAAATCCGTACAATGGGCGTATTCTGATACGGATTCACCAGGAAGTTCATCTACATCATCATCGAAAGAAGCAGCAAGTTTTTTTTTAATGCTTTCAGATAGTTGTCCAAATTTTTGCCTGTACAGCCCTTTTCTCTTTTCAGAGTTTAGATTTTTTATTTTAGAAACTGGGGATAACCCTAAATTTGAACATGTTGCATCTAAAACATCCGTATGTTCAGCTGAAGGTACAAAAATTTTATCTTTATCACCCTCTGAAATGTCTGTATGTTTAGATCGGGATTCCAAACTGTTATTGACACCCTCTTCTGTTCTTATAAAAAGTTTACGATAGCATGTCTTACACAAAGAATTTTCAGGAATAAGATCTAAGGGGTATCTTTTTTCTTTTAATAAATATTGCATTTTAATTTCTCTAAGTCCTTTAGTAATAATCTTCTTATGTATTTTTAGTGGATCTGAGCAAGACTTTACAAATAGATGATGGTATTTTAATAAATACTCTATCTCATGGTACTTGCATATATTTTTAACAGTTCTATTGGTCCTTAAAATAATTAGATTTTGATCATCTTCCCGAAATTCACTTACCAACTTTATATCCTTAGATACTGGGCCATAACAACACTTATGGCAATGTTCGTCAATCAATTCACCCACATTACACTCCATTTTTAATACATATATCTGTAATTGTAATTAAAAATATATTCAATATCACATTATTATTCAAGGAAAGAACTAACACACTGAAGAACATCCTACTTTTATGGGAGACTGAAGAGACAGAACAGAAGCTTATGGTTTCTAAACCAACAAGCAGGAACATGTTTTAACATGCGTTTGATCATGTCTCAACATGTTTGTCAACACCAACAGATCTCTCTCTCTCTATTCCTTTTTTTTTGCCCCCGTTTGTCTAAAATATTTATTTTTTATGTAAAATTATCAAGGTTACTTTTAGTTAATAAGAGTACTTAAAGCAAAAATTATTGAAACTATATATAATGTATTTGTAGGCCTTAGGCATGAATAAAATTTATTAAATAAATTAATTGCTAAGCTTTGCTAAAGGCCTTATTTTCTATTATTATTATTATTTAAAGATAATAAAAAATATAAATTTAATTGATACACTGAGATTAATATGTACCAATGACTACAACGAAACAATACTTTGGCAGCAGTTTTAACATATTGTCTAATCTCAGTCCTTGTCATATCTCAGCTTGTAGTCAAATCTCCATCTTCAAATTTTTTGTGCATAACACTACTATAACATTCTATCAGGGGCCAGAATTTCAGATTTTTATCTCGTTCCCCATCAGAGATATCAAAGCCTTAAAAGTGCGATTTTTGAAAATTTTGGTATTTTTTTTAATGAAGTAAGTCTGAGATCTGAAACTTGACATGTGAGTACAAGTACTTTCTGCCTACTTGCAAAAAAAATTGAGTTATGTTGACAGTTTTCCTTCCTAGAAAAACTTCCGCTTGTAAACGGACAAATTTTGGAAAAAAAATCTTAAACTTTGAGCTAAAATTTCACGAATAAGGATTTATTTTTGGAAACTATTCTATTACCAGACATTTAGCCCATTTTATCCTGAACAAATCGTTTTAAACCCCAGTTGGATTGGAAAAATATAAGAGGGGAAATTTGCAATTCCGTAAACCCTTAAATGTGCAAAAATTGCATCACGCGATGAAACAAACATGGCCGCCATGCACAAACAAAAAATAATAAAATTAAAATAATAGTCATTTTGAACTTCCATCATATTAGGGTTGTCGTATAAAAAATTTTAGATTTTTTTAAAATGGTCAGGCAATCAGTGCTGGACCACTTGAAATGGATTGACCCAACCCAATAGTGGGTCTGAAGAAGTGGATTGTTCAGTTTGTGGAGGTGAAAATCGGAGAACGGAATCAAGTAAAATTCATACACCAGAAGATGATCAATGTTCAATCATTCCTCCTTCTGACTTAGGAGAAAATTCCAAAGAAACGGAACATTTTAAAGTGAGTACTGATCCAGTCACATGGGTTAGACTTGATAATAAATCTAGAGCTATGATAGTCCTAAAGAGGACACCTAGTAAGCCAGGATGTGTGCCCCGAGACAGCAGTGGTAGGCCTTTCCCGATGACTGTCTTTTCAAAAAAATTAAGTGATGGAGAATCTACTGACAGAAATTGGATGGTTTGGAGTAAGAAAAAAAGGGTTATTTTGCTTCTCTTGTTGTTTATTTGAATCTGAAGATGTTAGTAAACAACATACAAAATTTGTGCAATGCGGATTAAATGACCATTGGAAAAAGATATATGACAAGATTAAAAAGTCATGAATCAAATCCAAACCACATTAATAACTATGTAAAATTGAAAGAACTTCTCAATGTACTTAAAGGTGAAAAATCTGAAATTGGCTTTGGATGGAGCTTTGATGAAATGTATTTTAGAAGAGGCGAAATGGAAAAGGATTTTAATAGCTGTGTTAGATGTGTTATTCCTAGCAGAAAGAAATCTTCCTTTTAGAAATAGTAGCTCTACGGTTATCAGGTCGATTGTGGACATTTCTTGTCCACATTGAAACTGATAGGAGTTACAATCCAGACATCAGAGATAATTTGGAAACAGTTTCAAGTGCCAAAGAGTCCTGAAAACGACTGCAAGCTCACTACCTATCGTGGAGGACCCAAAATGAATTTTCGAAAGTGTGTGGTAACAAATTGTAAAGTTACACCATAGAAGAAATTAAAGAATCTCTTTACTACAGCATCATAGTTCACTCTTGTGTAGATATATTGAATGCGATAGATAAAAAAGGTCTTGAAAACCTTCTACCGCAGATTTGTATTTGTCTAAGGTTAGCTGTACTTTCAGTGTCTGTTGTACAACAGAAGAACGAGCCTTCAGCAAAATGTCCCTTAGAAAAAAAAATCGACTGAGGTCGACAATGGGCGAGGACAGATTTAATCATCTAATGATGTTGTATTGAACATGATTTAGTCAAAACTGTTACTTTTAGTGAAATAATACATGATTTTTCCAAAGTTAAGGCAAGAAAGAAATTAATGTAAATTTACTCTTTTAACTTTTAAAATCGTTCAAATTCAACTATTTTCAGTTTTCTTTTTAGTTCTAAATTTACCACTTCATCTTCTGTTGTAGTAACTTTTATTATAGTTGAAGGATTTCAAGGCCTTTATTTATAATACTTCAGTTGGTAATCTAAATATCTGTTGAATGTTAGTTTTTTTTTTACATATTGTCATATTTATTGGAGAATATAGCAAGAGAGCAGTGCAATGAAATATAATAATTATGTTAATTATTTATGTAATAATTTAAGTATGAGTAACTTAATTTGAATGTGTGTTTTCGTCTCTTTACATTTTTTATTTTTCCTGGGGCCCCAAACAGAAGTTTGCCCCAAGCCCCGTAAAATCTCCGGGCGGCCTTGTACAGAAACAGGATTAGAGTTTTCAACTCGAGATTCTTTTATAACACTCTCGTTTTCAATTAGTTTTCTTGCTCTAAATCTACACCGAATAATGTTACCTCGATATTGTTCCACATTTTATAACGTTTAATTGTTCAAATTTATCATTTAAAAGTTCGATGTGTTCTTCTAGATATCTAGATCAAGGGTCCCCAACTTTTTTGTACCTAAGAGCACATTCAAGAATACCGGTCGGACGGTGGGCACTATTTATTTTTCCAAGGTGAATTTATAGTTGGACATAGTTAATAATACCTACACATAATGTACAGAAAACATTTAATTCTCAAAATATAATTTGACACATAAAAATTATTGTTAATGTTCTTGTGTAAAATAAATTATTACTAAATAATGCATAAAAAATCTACAAAGTATAAAAATCTTCTATATATATATAAATGACTGTTTGTTTGTTCGTATTTTATGCGCTGCCGTACCGTTCATCCGATTGCGATGAAACTTGGTCAATTTATTGCTTGAACTTGCGCGAAGGTTATAGACTATTTGCATCCCGCTACGACGTTCCATTCCCGAATTATGTTAGAACAAGTTTGCGCGGTATCAACGGATATTTTTTGTTCAAAGCCATTGTAACATTTCATTGTTGCCAATTAAATTATAACATTTCCGTAAAAATAAATAGACATGAATTAAAAACGTGATTTATTCATATATTGGCGCATGCAAGAATGAATTTGATATATTATTTTCATATACGCGAAACACGTGCGTTTAGCCTTAACGCGATGATTTTTATATATCTGAAGTGACATTGAAACATAGCAGATGATTTAGTTTTGAGAAAGAATTACAATCATGAAATACTTGTATATTATAATTAAGAAAGTCTGAAAGTGGCATTGAAACGTAGCAGACGATTTAGATTTGAGAAAGAATTCCGAGCATGAAATACGTGTATATACTTTTTCTATAATAATTATCTGATTTGCTGTGTTTTAATATTGAATGTGATCTCAATCCATTCAAACATTATTGATTCTTTTTCTATAATAATAAATCCATTCAAACGTTATTGACTAGCTGTAAATTAATGCTTTAAAATGCCCCAAAAAGAGGAGAGCAACTTTTAATCCTGTAGAAGTAGGGGCGAAATGTCAAAGATTGTTGAGAAATGAGCAATGTGATGAAAAAAAAAAACAGAAGAGTGCGAAGCCAACATAATTCGAATTGCAGTTAGACGAACACAAGAATCTGAAGAAAAACATTCCCAAGTGCGCGAAGCCAACAGAATTCAAAATGCAGTTAGACGCACACAAGAATCTGAAGAAAAAACATTCCCAAGAGCTCGAAGGCAACAGAATTCGAATTGTAGTGATTCGAAGTAGTGAGACTGATGAAGAAACTTTTAACGCGTCGAACATACGATCGTCTTCGAGCTCAACATCGAAAGGAGAGGAAAGCGATGAGCAACGACAGCACCGACAACAAACTAATGCTATTTGCTACCGCAAAAGAATTTTAGCGAAAACTTTAGAACATCATTACATGAGGCTAATCATTGAAAAATAATAATAACAGAAACTGAATCCCGAGCGAAGCCGGATAATACATCTAGTTCTTTATACAAAAATATAAAACTCAATGTGATTTTTGGCATTTCATTTCATTAGCCATTGCTTCGCAATTAGGAGAGTATAATGATATTCCTGCTCGCGTGCGTAAGCAATCGTCAAGGTGTTCATCTGTAAATCTTGATCTGTACTTTGATTTTATGATATTCATTGTCGAAAACAATTATTCACACAAGTATGTGGAACCGAAAAACTATTTTATTTTATACGCTGCTCTTTTCAAGAATGGAAAATTTGTTTCTGTCAACTATATTCCAGAAATTCTCATCTGATACAATGGATTTGAGGACAATGTCGTTCTGGAGGTCCAAAATTTCTATATCCAGTTCTTCTGTCCTTATTAGAACAAGCTCTGAAATGTATGTAGCTAGATCGGTTACATTTACGTTCCGTTACGTTTGGTAAGTAAAAGGATTAACAAAAAAGATGACCATTGGTTCGAGGATATTAAACTGTTGAAAGGGCTTTTCAAACTGGTCTTCAAGTAATTGAAGGTTGATAACAAATGTTGATAAGTCAGTTTCCCCGTCGCCTGTCATTTTTTTCATATTTGGAAAATGCATAAGTGACTTAATCTTCAAATGTGATGTCCACAAAGCCAGTTTAGCCTTAAACGAGTTTATAGGCCCTATCATTGTAGCTATATGTTTGTCCTTTCCCTGCAGCTCTAAGTTTAAATAATTCAAGTTTTCCATTGTATCTGTTAAAAGAGCCAAATTCGCTAGCCAACGAGGGTCTGTTAGTTAAAAAAAATTTGATTTTTGGCACTGAGATAATTTTTTATTTCTTCAATTAAATCTACAAATCATATATATAATCTACAATACATATATATATATATATATATATATATATATATATATATATATATATATATATATATATATATACATGTATATACATGTATATATATATGTATATATATATACATACATATATATATATATATATATGTATATATATACATACATATATATATATATATATATATATATATATATATATATATATATATATATATATATATATATATATATAATATATATATATATATAATATATATAAAAAAAGTTTTTTAAATGATTTAAAAACCGCACGGTCATACAACGCAATGAAAAATCCGCACTTTGCTGACATGTCGCGCCATCTTCCGGTGAGCGACCATAATTGGTCCATTTTTCGAAGAATTCCCCATGTTCATTAGCGCTCTTCTATAATTTTAAGAACACGTAAAATAAAGTTTCGACGGACCACAGCTGTCTTTTCTGCTTTTTATTTAAAAAGACATTACACATGTTATGTACATCACAAGACAGCTGAACATTTATTGAGTTGAAGCAATTGTGGGTGTCGAGATAAATATTAATTACCCACTTCTGGTTATTGCTATTATCCTTACAGCGTCTAGTAGTCAACTGAAGTTCGGCTCAGTCGGCTCGGGAATTGCGCATGGGGGAATATTTTCACTTCTATTCAATGACGCACATGCGGCAACATTCACGAAGAAAAACAACAAAAAATGAAGCATTCTGGGAAGGGGGAAAAAAGTCCCGTCAAGCGCACTTGCGCAATAAATCTTTTACAAAAATTCTCTACTTTACGGGTTTTCCAACACCATGAATTTTCATTAGAATTTTGTACACATTGATTGATTGATGCTTGATTAATGCTGGCTAGATGATTCTACTACTGATACCAGTTTTTTGTAAAAGTTGCGGGATAGGGGTGGTTGTAAATATTTTCCTCGTAGTTTACTACCCAGTGCCACGAAGACTATAAAACTATTAAAAGAAGTTAAAGGTTTCAGTACAATTATAAATAAATAAATAAAAACGCATTTTGTTCGAAAACGAAGCCTGGTTCGAAAACAAAGCCTGGCCCGTTTCACTCGGAGTCGTGAAACGGGCGAGAGCACCACCCATCGGTCAGCCGGTCGTATTCACTGCCTTGTGTGAACCCTTGGTAGTGGGAGTTAGGGTCGTGCTGTCGTAGAATCTCCGATTGGTTGGAGTGAGCACGACCGCTTCAGTCGTATTCCTACCGAAAAGGTGACAACATGTGGGTGTACAAAATGAGTAATACGCAGGGCGATGAAGTTTGTCGAATTGTATCGCGAAAAGGAATGTTTGTGGGAAAATAATTCCGAAGCGTACAAGAAACGAGATGCAAGGGACGAAGCATTGCAAGAAATATTTAGCAAAATGAACATTGATGGTTTTTGAATCCGTGAAGTAGCACAAAAAAAATTAAAAATTAGATCTTACTATTATCAGGAAATAAAAAAAATGCCAACTCGAAGAAATCCGGAGCCTCTGCTGATGAGTTATATAAACCTAGGGTTCCATGGTTTTCAATAGTGCATCCGTTTTTAAAAAAGAACCCGGAAATGAATGTAACCGAATCAAAATCAGGATTCAAAAGTTCAAAGTGGCACAACATGAAAGCGGCTAGATGAAACAAATTCTTAAATTGATGCTCCAACCGGTAGCTCGTCGAATGAAAAAGGGATGGGTGAAACGTTTTAAGTTCGTACTTCGCATCAGGCCAGTTCATCGAAAAAAGGCGCCTTCAAGATAGATGTTCTCCACCTTCGCACATTACAGAAGCAATCCAAAAGCTGGATTCCATACATTCAAAATTTTCAACGGTGTCAGACTCACGTCCGACATTCATAATTGGGACCATGGATACCTCATTTAGAATGATTTGTGAATGCCGTTAGCTGCATTCAACAAAGCGAAAGCCGACTGCGGTGAAATTCGTAGGCAGTCTACGTAGAATGGAACCGGAAGAGGGGGGGGGGGGTACGAGGTGTGGAAAGATCTGGATTGTTCCAGAAAGATAGAAAAAGGGATAAATAGAGGTGACCACGAGATAAAGAATAGACTAAGACTTTGCCGAAACGAAGCGGGCGAGCGGAGAGAATAGAGAGAGAGACAGGGTCTCGAGTGAATTGATGTATGAACTCCGCGCCCGTGGATCGATGTATGATGGTTCTTCAGTACAAATGTGTATATATTGATATTAGTCTAGATATTGATTTTATAATAAACAAGATGTAAACAGACATGTATTAGTGTCGACATTAATATTACGAGTGGCTTATACATCGGATCACGATTAAATTTACAAACGGAGACAGAGTTTTATGTTTGGTGTCGAAGTTTAGCCAAACAACTTAACAATATGGAGGCCTGGAGAGCTCTAGACCTCCAAATAAAAGTCCAAACCCTTGTTTCCAGAAAAATGATAGCATATGAAAATATATATATATATATATATATTCCATCGGGGGACGTTGAGGCTTACCCCTCTAGTCCGTCTGCCTACCAATTCCCGTGTCATTACAACAATGAACTGCCTCAGCTTGAGAGCTATCCCCCACAATTATGTGAACTGCAGCGAATCACCACGGAAGACCTACAACGCCAGGAAATAAACTCAATACTTGCTGAACATAATCCTGAAGATAACAGCTTGGATTCCTTAATTTCATCTATTTGTTTTCCTTCATCTGAATCGGTGTAAATAATTATGCTAATTCTATTTAATGTTAATTTGATGTTATTTAAAGTAAAGAATATAAATTTATCAATTTTTACCAAACAATGTTTATTTAAAGATTTGTAACAAGAAATGTTTCAATATCATTTTAAAATACAACATTTTAAAAATTGTAACAAATGTAATTTTCGACCCCGTCGACGCTAAACCTTCTCCCCCCCCCGAGTACTGATAATAGACTCGCGGAAAGTTAGGATTGTGACGAAGCAGTGAACGGGTGATTGTCTTCTCACTAGAGTGTGCTAAAAATGTAATTGTGTGTGTTCGTAAGATGTGTAATCGTCCGTTGTGTATGTGTACTTTTATACCAAGATGTCCTGTAATAAAGTCCATGTTCAGCTAGCCGGATTCTTGTTACTGACTCAAATTAGGACATCTGCTATAAAATACAATAAATTGTGGCTACTTTACCCACATTCAACATTTTTTGCTTTTATTTAAATTTAGATTACATACAGATTTTATCTCATTTTGCCATGGCACTGTTGCAATTTCATTGAAATATTCACAATAATGCTTTTTTAGTTCTCTTGCGTTTCAATCGGGGCATCTAGGCGGATATGGCTTCAGTTTAATGAGCTGACTGTTTTCTGGTTCTGCTCTCCATGAACCAGATGTAAAAGTGGAGCTTTCCACGTCTTCTATATCAATAATTCCATTAGAAAAATAAACTGAGTCGGATCTGGATTGTAGTCAGTTATGTAAGACTGCTTTCACTATTCTTATGGCTGTCGATACAGATGTTGCTATAGTCTTCTCAAATATTCGAAATCGAGACGCCAAAAGTCTAAAAGTGTTTTCTACAGTTCTTCTAGCCCCTGACAGTCTGCAGTTGAATATTTTACAATAAGCATTTAATTCCTTTCTCGGGTAGGGTCTCATCAAATACGACTTCAAAGGGAAAGCTTCATTTCCAAGAAACACGAAGTTATTAGGAATATTGAGTTCATTGTTTTAAACTTTTTGCTTCAAGGATCTCTCATCAAAAACACCACCATCAGAATGTCTATCTTGGGCTCCAACATCAGTATACCGGAAGCAATAATCAGATACAGCCAAGAGTATTATACTAAACGAATTTTTGTAATTGTAATATTCACTGCCAGTACAGAAAGTCGTCCGCACTTTATGAAAACGATTTTGGTAGTTAAGTTCTATGTATAAATGCCGTATTTTTTACTTCGATTTACTTCTATTTGATAGCCATGGTTCTTGACAATAGCTCTAGCTGGAATTTTTCATGAAAGTAAACTTTTTCTTAGTATCGTCATGTCAATTTTATCCCATTCCTGTTTGACAGTTTTTCAAAGTTCGTTTAGTGTTCTTGGATGCCGTTTTCCAAAGGCTTGTTTTAATAAACCGAAAGCGCAAAAGTCCATTGGAGAAGCGTCAGGCGATTTACAGGTATTTCATTAAATGTGATACACTTTATTCCTGTTTATGATTCTTTCTTCGCTAAATAAGCGGCAGCTGATTTAGACGTGTGACTAGCTTTGTCCATATCAAGCTCAACCTTATCAATGTCCTTTCCATATAAGGGTGAAATTTCTTCTTCAAAAATTGGTTCTAAAATATTCTGCTAATAGTAGAGTGAATTAATTTTGGCTTTACTTGAGACTTTTTTGATTTTTAATTTGCCGTTGTAACAAAATCCTGCAACTATCATGAATCCCTTTGGGAACTTTTTTGTACACTGACGAAGCCATTTCGTACGGTCATTCCCGTCAGTTGAGCAATAGAAAATTGATCTTTTTTTATTACAGTCACTTAAATACACCCATGCCTCATGGAGTGTTACCACAAATTTCCATTATTCAGCGGCTAGGTGTTTTTTATATAATTTTCTACAATTTGTTTTTCTTTCAGCAATATGCTTTGGCAAAAGCAGATAACTTTAGGTTTAAACATTTTTTTTTAAACTTCAAATCTTTATGAATTATTTTACTTACAGGGCTAAGTGCCTCCGCATTGAAAACAAGTAATATATAAAAAAAATTTCAAGTCAATTCCTACTTAGGTTAACAAAGAAAAATTTGAGCGTGAACTAATAGTAGCAATTGAAAAAAAGGATTGCCTGCCAGAACCTTGCCTACTGTGCGAGATTAGGAGGGGGGGGGGAAGAGAGAAAAAAAGTTTGTCAGGTTGGGGATTCGATCTCGCAACCTACAGGACGGGAGAAGCCCGCGATACCGCAGTGCTACTGTTTACACAGTAGGGAACAAGAGGGAAATTACTATTCAAGAGCAAGAGACGCTCTAGGTCTAAAAGTAAAATTGATTAATTAAATTTAATTAATGAATTAATATTTGAAAAAAACTGTATTAACATCAAGTGTCATCCACTACAAGTTTAAAAAAATGTATTTGAACTTGAGTGGATGAATAAAAAGTACTTTTATTAACGATTGAAAATTTGAACAAGATATATATAGAGAGAGTGTGAACTAATAGTAGGAATTGAAAAAAAAAACTTACAGGGCCAGAAGACAGTTCTAGTTTCGATGCAATGGATCTTTGAGTCGGTGGATTTTCTTTTAGGATCAGACTTCACTTTCTTGATATTTACCTGCGTTCGAAGAGTCTTAGGATGAGGTTTCTTGGTCATGTTTTCGTTTTTACTTTCAGTTAGACTTTTTTTCCTTTCAAATTTAATATATTTTAAATACCTTTTTTGAATGCCATAACCGCGATTTTTACACCGCTTTATAATTTGTTGATACGAATATTTCTCCTCGGAAAGCGTAGTTACGAAACCTTCGAGCCATCTATGAATTTTAGGAACCATTTTCAAAATAAATCTTTTATTTTACATTCCAATCAAAACAAAACAGTAGCAGACGATTATTCTGAAGTTGCCAAATTTTTATCTAAAAATGCAAACGACAAAAATAAATTACAAAATCGTTTCCATAAAGTGCGAATGACCTTCTGTAAACATTGGAGCACGAATAGCCACATGTTTGCCGTCAATAGTTCCGATGCATCCTGGGAAATTCCATTTTTCATTAAAAGCTCTTTCTATTTCTATCCATTCTTCTTCAGAATTTGACACCTAGAAAAACAAAATAATCAGTTAAATAAAAAATATAAAGAAATGAACAGCAAACACAATTACATTTTTTGCTTACAAAAATAGTTTTATACTATACTTACTTTTATGTAATCCATTAAAGCGTTGTAAATCGCATCGAAAACCTCAGGAATAAATGTGCTGATAGTATTCTTGGGTATCCTGAATGAATATTGCAGACTGGCAAATGAGTCACCGGTAGCTAAAAATGTTAAGGTAGCCTGAAATTTTGATTCTGCTGAAATTGTTCTTCTCATATTGGTGTGTGTTTTCTGAATTGTTGCTTTCCCTTTGAGTAAAAACCAAAACAGATTTGACTCCATCCTAAAAAAGTTTCTGTAGCTGTTTTGATCTTCTAAGGACAACTCCCTATGCATTAATTTTAAATGTATTCAACTTGAATTTAAGTAAATGAAAAGTGAAACTAATAATATAAAAAATTAGACTATATTTAGTTACATTAAAATGAAATATGTTAATCATTTGACAATATTAAACCAGTTAGGTATATTATAATGTAAAAAAAATAGTTATTACATATTAAATATTATTTCCAGGAGGGTAGATATTGTTCCGAGTTCAAGACATTTACTGCAAAAAGCTATAGTACCAATAATGCATAACGAAATCTATAAGTTGGACACATTTCTAAAGAATTGGAACCATGAGGAGAATCTAACTTAAAAGGATTCGGATGTAAACATATTAATATTTTGAAAAATATATTTCCTTTGAAGCATTCAGCTTTTAACATATTTTTTTTAACAAAAAGGACTAAAATAATACAATAAATATATTTCAATTTTACTGGGCAAAACATATATCTATCTATATAAATAAAGCAAAGTGTCTATATATGTATGTATGTATGTAACGTATACAAATCTACATTTCTTGACGAATTTGGTTGAAACTTGGTATACTTATGTTTGAAGCCTTAAGATAATTCTAAGATAAGTTTGGAAGCTTTAAAATAATTCTAAATAAATTCAGTTTTTAAATAATATTTCATCTCCAGACGATGGAATCAATCATTCATAAGAACTGCGCATGTGCACCTATTGGATGTTAATTCTAGATGTCCAAGGTAAGTGAACGCATGGATTTGTTATTTCGTAGTTATTTGGAGTTATTTAAAGTTAATTTTCTAATATTACTCCTTTAGTTTTCTTTTTTTCATTAATCCTTTTCTACTGGGTTAATTCCCAGTATACGGATTACTCTGTAATATTTCTGTGATAGTCACATACTGTTTTCACTTTTGTTTTATTTGTATTACTAAGGAAATTGTGTAATAATTGGATATTTTTGAAGGGCAGTGAAATATAATTATGTTTTATTTACTTTTCTATTTTACATTTAGTTAATTTTCTAATTTTTCATAAATTAATAGTTATTATTCCATTAAATATTATTTCAATGGGATAGTGAAGTGGAATTTGAACTATCTGTCATTTTTTGTTTAATTTAGTTACTTTATTTGACTATTCTTTCTTTTTATGCTTCTGTCTACAACTCTTTGCAATATTTCTGTGATATAATTGTAGTTTTTTTAATTTTGGGCTGTTTTTATAAGGAAAGGAATGACGAATTTGGGAAAATTTTCATATTAGAATATAAAATTGCGTGTATTATTTTTGCATTTTAAAATTTTCTCTTAGATTGTAGGCCATTTTGAAGATAACTGTCATATGTATCATGTGTAAGAAGGAAATTAAAATATTAGCATTAGGATTTTGTGGAGAGTGATAGGCGTTTCAGCTAAATTTCAGATTAATATTCTACGTTCGGAGTCAATTTTTCAAAAAAAAAATTAAAAATTTTACAGATTTTTTTGGTCGTTTATGGTAAAATAGCACTACTTAATTTGAATATTCTTTCTTTTTATGCTTCAGTCTACAACTCTTTGCAATATTTCTGTGATATAATTCTAGTTTTTTTTTTATTTTGGGCTGTTTTTATAAGGAAAGGAATGACGAATCGGGGAAAATTTTCATATTAGAACATAAAATTGCGTGTATTATTTTTGCATTTTAAAATTTTCTCTTAGATAGTAGGCCATTTTGAAGATAACTGTCATATGTATCATGTGTGAGAAGGAAATTAAAATATTAGCATTAGGCCGTCCGCACACGGAGAGACTCAAAAGAAACTCAACTGGTTAGCGACTGAAATTGCTTATCGGTTGCAAACTTGTTAGTGATGCGGCTCCGCACACGGGCCGACTCAAAAGTGATTCAAATCAATAGTTTGCGACCTGTCATGGAAGGAAGAACATCATTATTCCGGGCTACCATGGATAATGATTGTAGTGATGATTCCAATGATGAATCAGTGTTGCTTTATTACTATTATCGTTACAGAAGAAATAGAATACGAAGGAAATTTTGGGTTCATCCATATATTGAAAGAAATTTTAACCACCGATTATTTGTTGCTGCAAAAGAACTACAAATTCCGGATGCAAAATTTCTATGTTTCTATCGTATGTCTAAAGACAGTTATTCAGAATTAGTACAACTGATTTCTCCTGCACTAAACAGACAAAATTCAAACATGAGGGAACGTGTGTATGCTGAGGAACGGATATTAATCACTCTCAGGTAAGAAAATTGTTTTTATTAAAATAAACTCGATCAGGTACATTATTGTATAAGTACATCAACTTAATATAGCGAGGAAAAATACTTAATATAGCTAAAACGAGAGGTCCTGGGTTCGATTCCGTGTTGAGTCCGACAACTTTTTCACTCATTTTCACTTTCAATATCTAGAATTGCTAAAAAATACTACGAAATTATTATTGAAATTATTTCTAATCAATTAAATAATTGAAAAATAGAAATTACTGTTGACATAAGTCGTTCAAGGCTTCAAATGCTACGTAGTACCCTTTTGCACTTGCAACTATGTTGCTTCCTGCTCCAGTGGTTGCACCCCTTACTTCAAGTGTGCTGAGTTGTGGTGTCTCACAAGTTGCTTCTGACTGATGTTCAGGTTGAGGTATGAGTTGAGATTGTGATGCAGGGGTTGAAGATCTGGATGAAACAGATAGTTGCTGAGATATTATAGGATGGATTGACAGGATTTCATCAATAGAATCTAAAGCTTTGCGCTTAAATCGTCGTACTTGTTCATCTGTCATTGTTAAAAGATCTGGAAGCATACTAAGCAGGAACATTTTCAACCCTTCTGTTTTTGAGTCCTGGGTACAGTCAGAAGAGCTGCTTTTGGATTTTTTGCTCAGCAGGTATTCGATAAACGCTTTGTCTACTTCATGGTTTTTCATTGCAAGCTTATTTTGTGTTGCTCTTGGCGACTGTTTTTTACACATATCTGAAGTTGAGGTTAGTGGAGGGGCAACTGGTGGCGGTGACATGGTTGAACACGGGAGTGTCAACTTTTGAGATGATGAAAGTGGTTGTGATCCCTCTGTGGCGTTATTTTCATAGTCAATTTCCTCGAATTCCTCATCGTCTTCCTGGTGTGGTGGGTTGGGTAGATTTCCTGATGAGCCCCCTAATGTCTTAATATTTGGAATAGGGAATTTCATAGCTTACAAAAGATAATATGCCTTCTTCGGCTTCGCACCTGCACCACTTTTCGTGGCTTTCGTGTTTCGAACAAAAACTGTACGAAGATTCTTCCACCTTTTTTTACATTCTGCCGCTAGAGAGATGAAAAGTTTACATTAGAGCGGAGATTACAGCAGAGAGAGAAAAAATACCATGATTAAAATCAAAACAATTTGAGCATATACGCGAGTCAAGTGCAACCGAAGCCATGGATGACTAATTTGTTCTCTCCGTGAATTATGACCTTCGACCCTCCATATTCTTTTAGGATCGCGCACGCTGGTTCCGGCGTGACCTACTTTTTTTTCGCATTTTACTCGAGATTTTGAACTGCGTGTGAAGCAGATCATTAAACAAAAAAATGACTAAAATAGAAACTTCAAAGTAGAAACCATGTGTTCAACTTAGAATAAATCGTTGACAAGTATTTAATTTCGAGACTCTTGTCTTATATGGGGGGATTTAGGACCCACTAGTTTTATTCATCTTCTAATTAAATTAATGTCAATCTTACAAATATATTAATATGTTTAATTATTTATGTTACAGATATTTGGGTACTGGTTCAACATTTGCCTCTATTGCGCTTTATTTTACTAGAGGGGAGACTACAGTGGGTGGAATTGTGGCGGTTACATCAAAAGTAATATGGCAAGAGTTGGAAGAGCTATACATGCAAGTACCAAACAGAGAGCAGTGGGAATCAATAGCAAAACGGTTTGAAACTCTCTGGAATGTTCCAAACTGTATAGGAGTATTAGACGGCACACATGACAGGATCGAGAAATTTGCAAACAGTGGTTCTGCTAATTTCAATTACAAATCCTATCATTCGATAGTGTTAATGGCGTGCTGCGACGCCGATGGTTTATTTACTATGATCGAAACCGGTTTTGCTGGAAGGAACAGCGATGGAGGCATATTCCGTGCCTCAGCAATGAAATATTGGATCAAACATGGTTGACTTAATATCCCTCCCCCTTCAACATTGACATATGATGAGAATGGTCACCCCTTTCCTTATTACTTTATTGGTGACGAGGCATTCCCGCTGTCACGATATTTAATGAGACCTTACCCTCAACGAATTTTAGATGATGTGAAAAGAATATTCAACTACAGGTTGAGCCGTGGACGTAAAACCATTGAATGTGTTTTTGGGATGGCATGCGAAAAGTTCGCTGTTTTGAATGGCCCTATTCGTATCCGGCATCCTGAAAATGTGAATTTCCTCATAAAAGCAGCTTGTGTCCTTCACAATTATGTACGGCAGCAAGAGGGGGTTCATTTTACGGCTACCTATTCTACAGATTGTGAAGAAACAAATAACGACGACGCAGTACAACATTCACCTCAAAACATTACAATAAACAGAAATTCTCCTCCAAACCTTCTCAGGAATTACTTAGTTAACTATTTTCTTACCCCTAAAGCATCTCTGCCCTGGCAATGGAAGTATGCTATTGATTTATTTTAATTGTACTCATTCTAAATTGAAATAAAAAAATTATACCTGGCATTAGTAATTCTTTTGAAATTTCTTTCCACGCCTTTTCCGTTTCATCCTTTCTTGAGTATCCTGGAAGTTTGAAGTTGTATAGAACTGGATATTTTACCACTTCACCCACTAATTTGATATTAATTTGTTGATCGTTCATTTTTTAGTGAAATTATTATCAGAAATTAATTGAGATATGGGCGCACATACAGCTTATATTCAAAATATTAGAATAATTACATTTTTATACAAATTGAAAATATCGTTTGGTAATTTAAAGTCTTTTAATGCAAATATGCAAACGATAGTTTTCTTAAGAACATATTGTTGATCAAACTTATTTATTATCTTAAAATTAATATCATTTTTGAAAAGATTAATTGAAAAAAGATTAATTGAAATTTAATTGCATTTACTTAGTATAAAAAATAAATAAATGGAATATAATTTCTTTCTTATTACTTTATTATTCTAATATTTTGAATATGAGCTGTATTCCATACAACAAAAAACGTTAGAATTTCATTTCATCGCTAGGCAGAAGTCACGTGACTAGTGTACATCATATGTCAGCTTGCCAAAACAGCGGCTGTAACATAGATTGTGTAATGACACGCACAACGCAAGAGAAACTGGCGACTGAAGTTTCTAGCGACTCGACACGTTGAGTTGCCTGCGACTGATTAGAAACGCGTTGCTGACGGGTTTGTAACCAGTTGCGCCGTGTGCGTGGCTCCATTCAATTACATAGGTTGCGACTCATCACAGACTGGTTTGTGATTTGAGTCGGTTATCAGTTTCTTTTGAGTTGCTCCGTGTGCGGTCATCTGCACACGGAGCAACTGAAAAGAAACTGATAACTGACTCCAATCACAAACCAGTGCGTGATGAAGTCGCGGACTCTCGTGTACGTCATTTGGCAGCTTGCCAAAAGAGCGGCTGTAAGATAGATTGTGTAATAACACGCACAACGCAAGAGAAACTGGCGACTGAAGTTGCTAGCGACTCGACACGTTGAGTTGCCTGCGACTGATTAGAAACGCGTTGCTGACGGGTTTGTAACCAGTTGCGCCGTGTGCGTGGCTCCATTGAATTACATGGGTTGCGACTCATCACGGACTGGTTTGTGATTTGAGTCGGTTATCAGTTTCTTTTGAGTTGCTCCGTGTGCAGACGGCCTTAGGATTTTGTGGAGAGTGATAGGCGTTTCAGCTAAATTTCAGATTAATATTCTACGTTCGGAGTCAATTTTTCAAAAAAAATAATTTTTTAAAGATTTTTTTGGTCTTTTATGGTAAAATAGCACTACTTCATTTGAATATTCTTTCTTATTATGCTTCTGTCTACAACTCTTTGCAATATTTCTGTGATATAATTGTAGTTTTTTTATTTTGGGCTGTTTTCATAAGGAAAGGAATGACGAATCGGGGAAAATTTTCACATTAGAACATAAAATTGCGTGTATTATTTTTGCATTTTTAAAATTTCTCTTAGATTGTAGGCCATTTTGAAGATAACTGTCATATGTATCATGTGTGAGAAGGAAATTAAAATATTAGCATTAGGTTTTTGTGGAGAGTGATAGGCGTTTTAGCTAAATTTCAGATTAATATTCTACATTCGGAGTCAATTTTTTAAATAAAATAATTTTTTAAAGATTTTTTCGGTCTTTTATGGTATAATAGCACTTAAAAAAAATTAAAAAAAGGAACAAAAACTTACCTGTAAATAGCAAACTTTTTTTATAAATTGGTCAATTTGAAGTAATTTTTATTGAAATTTAGCTAAAATGCCTATAACTCAGCACAAAATTATATTGCTACTATTTTAATTTCCTTCTCACACATGATACATATGACAGTTATCTTTGCCTGCGGCTTGTCCACTTATTATAGTCATTTCTATAAAGTTCTTCATCAATTTCTTTATACATAATCTTGAAGGTGGATCCAAATTCCTGAGAAGCATAATAGGTGCACCAATCTTTAATTCCAATATATGCGGCGGTACTCCAGATGGCCACAGAGAGTTCAAAAATGTGTGTTTCTCAGAATTATGTTTTTTAGCACAAATCTCTACGGTTATCATGATATCTCACATAATAATATATATAATTTGATAAAATTTTCAGAAAATGTTTTAGATGCTATTGTTAATGAAATGAGGCAAAATAATTGGTGTATAATAAATAGTTTTTTATTTGGGGCTGTTTTTATAAGGAAAGGAATGACGAATCGGGGAAAAATTTTCTTATTGGAACATAAAATTGCGTGTATTATTTTTGCGTTTAAAAATTTTCTCTTAAGATTGTAGGTCATTTTGAATATAACAGTCATATGTATCATGTGTGAGAAGGAAATTAAAATAGTATCATTAAGATTTTTTTGCAGACTTAGGCCTTTTAGCTAAATTTCAATAAAAATTACTTCAAATTGACCAATTTATAAAAAAAGTATGCTATTTACAGGTAAGTTTTTGTTCCTTTTTTAAAATTTTTAAGTGCTATTTTACCATAAAACACCAAAAAAAAAACCTTTAAAAAATTATTTTTTAAAACAAACAAATGGAATAGCTAAACACAAACATAGTTAACCATAAATAAATCGCAAAACTGTGCTTAAATTTAGACTGATTCTTTTTAGTTAAGATATACTAATTTTTATGCTTTTAAAAGTACATCGTGAATTATAAATTTAAGAACAATATAAAATACAGTATACTAAACATTCTGAAGTACAAACACAATATGTAAAATACCTAATAACCAAATTTCAGAAAGTAAATAATCGCAAGTTAGCAAGTCACATAGGGGTTTCAACGGTAAAGAGTTTCAACGGTAATCCGTATACTGAAAATTAACCAAGTAAAAAAGGATTAATGAAAATAAAATAAAAGGAGTAATATAAGAAAATTAACTTTAAATAACACCAAACAACTACTAAATAACAATATTCAATGCATTTATTTACCTTGCAACATCTAGGTGCGCATGCGCAGTTTTTATGAATGATTGATTCCAACGCCTTGAGATGAAATATTATTTAAAAACTGTATTCATATATAAGCATTTTAAAGCTTCCAAACTTATATTAGAATTATCTCCAGGCTTCAAAACATAAGTATACGAAGTTTCAATCAGATTCGTCAAGAAATGTAGATTTGTATACGTTACATACATACATACATAGAGACATTCTGCTTTATTTATATAGATATATATATGGTAATAGTACGATAAAAAATGATCGTAATTTAATTCAATAAGGAAATAACATTTCAATAAACAATATTTTATCAAATTAAAAAGTTTTTATTTAGAGAGGGAAAGAAATTCTAGTTTGGGTGAAGAAATGGCAACACTGAGTGTATGTAAAATTTGGAAGGAGATATTGGAGATAACCGGTTTCTGGACCGAAACCCTTCAGACAAGAAGTTTTTTACGTCACAGTCCATTATTTGTAAAATGAAAAATTAGCTTCCTGCACCATTGGAGTCTTTGAAATGAACCAGAGCCATACTGGAGATTACATTTCTTCAAGAATCCTTCATATCCTACAGTAGTAGGGGTTTGAAAAAAGAAAACTAAATTCAGTGGTCACTGATGGAGGATCGAATATGGTTAAAGCCATGGAAATTGCTTGCGGTAGAAAAAACATGTAATATGTTTTGCCCATATCCTCAATTTAGTCGTTTACAGGTCAGTTGAAGCCGTACCAGAGATCGTGCCACTAAAGGGAAAAGTGAAGAAAGTGGTGACCTGGTTCAAACACAGTGTTCGGGCTTCATATGAATGGAGAACAGAAAGTAATCTGAAACTCATGCAAAGTGTAGAAACACGGGGGAATTCTACATAAGAAATAATCGAGCGTTTTCTAAGCCTCAGCTCAACACTCAACAACATCATACACCGACACACATCGGCACCAAACATGACAACAACTGCAGAGAACCAAGATTTGCAGGAAACCATCCAGCTTCTTGAGCATCTTCTAAGAGCCACAAAAGAGTTATCAGGAGATAAATACCTCACAATCAATATCGCGATTCCAATAGCAACGACGGTAGAAAATAAAATTTTCAAGATGTCACCTACGTCTAATGTTGGCCTCAAACTGAATGGAAGGAATCTTGGAAGCGGCAAAAAACGGCTCATGGTTGAGGATGTAATAGCAATGGCCGTAAGTACGTTATTGGATTCCCGATGGAAGACATTATACTTCAGGGACCCTGAGACTACTGCCAAAGCAATTCGAGAACTGAAAGGAATTTTGAAAAGCGCCCATTCACCGAAAAGTGGACACAGCTCCGATTCTGACATTGGAGAAGGATCTGAATCATCTTTCTTTGGTGAACACTCCAAAACGTTTCAGAAAACTTGGAAGCATCGGAGTTCTTTAGGTAGCTCAGATTTTCCTGATGAGCTTGCCTTTTATTTGCGATCCAGAAGCTAGCCATCAACAAGTGTCCGCTTTCTTTTTGGAGTAAATCAATTGGATTGTACCCGGAACTATGTGGGGTTGCCAAGCGATATTTGGCTGCGACTTCAACTTCAGTGCCATCTAAAAGAATTTTTTCTCAAGCCAGCAATATAATTAACTCAGCCAGAAATCGTCTCACATTGAATAAACTTCTTTCCTCCACTCAGTGGGAGAAGAATTCTTTTTTTTAAATTAATGGACAATAACTGTTTTTATTCATTTTTTGTTCTTTCTAGAATTCATTTTTATATGTTGAACAATTTTTTATTTTTTCACACATTTTTTGACTGCTTACATTACAAATTACTTTGTACATATAAGAAATTATTTGTACTTAAATAAATAAATAATAATGTTTTTAAGTTTAATTCTTTTGTCTGATTTACTTATGTATCTTTTTTAAATTAAATTTTTTAGATAAGCTATTCACAATTTAAATCACTTCTGAGCTTTCATAAATTAAAATAATTAATGATATTTTAATTAAGCAATTTTTTATTTTATATTTGGATACAATAATTCACCTGCCTTCAACTCTATACTTCTAATAAATAACAAGCTCAAGATTTTTAAAATATTTAGCCTTGTTCAGTGGCGCAACCAGGATTTTTTTCTTGGGGGGGGGAGCGAGATGAACGGATAAAAATATTTATAATGCATGGGGGGGGGGGGAGGGGCCGAGATGAACGAATAAAAATATTTATAATGCAAAATCAATATTTCTACTTCTTTGGGGGGGGGCAGGGCCCCCTGAGCCCCCCCTAGGTGTGCCACTGGCCTAGTTTACTTGATTGATATGAAACTTTCTGACAGGTTTTATAGTGGAATTGACTTTCAAACACCTTAGTGAGATGGAATGATGTGGTTATATAATTCTTACTGAATAAAAGTTATAGGCCAATTCCACCATCATTTTTTATTCTTACTGGATTAATTTGCTCCATTTTGGCTAGTTTTCAGGAAGTCCTCCGAGAACTTTATTTAAAATCAAAAAATTTTATCCTTTAAATTTAAAAATCTCCAACTCTAAACAACACATGTAGTAATGCTGGGTGGTTTTATTGCCGATTAAAGGTTTTAATTATTTTAACATTAAAATATTAACAGGGTCGATTAACAAAGTATATTATTATTATCGAAGGGCAAATATCGATATTTCGATAATATCGATATCAATATCCCATCCCTAGCAGGAATTGAATTCAGTTAGGGTCCTCTGCGTATTGACTGCCGGACGGTCCTTAAAATATGAAATATTATGATTTTTTAAATAACAATAGAATTGATGTTTGAGTAGTATTCTAAAGTTATACAATAAGGAAAATAAAAATAATATAAATAAAATGTGGAAAAAAATATAGCATAGAATTTTTGTTATGGATCATATCATTGTTAAAAACTATGTTAAGGTTAAAAACATAATCGGAATATTCAGTTTCACAGTTTGAAAAGGAGGAAGAAAACCAACTTTCTTAAAAGTTTTCTACAATTTTCTGATTTTAACTGAACTTCTATTATGTTTTAATTTATTTTAAGTTAAGTTGGGGGTGGACGTCCCCCCCCCCCCCGACGCTACGCCTATGGTGAGGAGTATAATAGAGCAAAGAGGTAAGAAAGGGATTATGATATTAATCATTAGTTTGGCTTTGGGATAACATCGTTTAAAAAAGAAGTTTTGATCGGACAACATTATACTGTTGATGCTTGCAAATTCTGTTAAGCGATGCAGTATCGTAGCAGTACATTCACCAAATAAGGTTTTATTGAAATATCTGCTGCTTCTCAAAGTGAATTTTTTGTTACAGGGTTACGTATAGGTTATTTAAATAGGACTGACTTAGACATATCGCTAACAACTTGTGTACTATGTTCAGCCTTTATTTATCTATATATATAAAAGAGCTTGTCTGTTTGTTTGTCCGCTATAGAATCATAGACTGTTTCACCCACCGGGACCAAATTCGGCACAGTTAATGTTTTGGACCCGAGAAACTTAAATCAGGAAAAACGAAATTTGGGGCTCAATTAGTTTTTTTTTAAATTAATTTTTTAATGTTTTTTGTGCCCGATAGAGGTGCGTCTACCCCCTGTGGATTCCCCTGGACCAGCTGCGTTAAGAGGGGTGGTTTGAGGATGACGGAGGGAGTGGGAGCGTCAAATTCCAATGCACGGGAGAAAGAGGGTTGGGAATGACCTTAAAATCAGACGAAGGTCCGCAGGCTCAAAGTTTCTTTCTTTCTTATTGTTTGTATATCATTTCAGTAGAAACGTGCTAAGCGCATTATGTCTGGCCAGATGAACATGAAGAGCGGGAGTGCAGCCCAGTATTTTTTTGATGGAATGCATGAAATATTTTATATCTATATATCTACCCGGGCAACGCCGGGCAATAATGCTAGTTACATTATATAAGATAACTTCTATATTATGTGTGTTGTTGTCAGACAAATGAAATAATAAGGAAGTAATTATCTAAATGTTTATAGCATTTGTCAGGCCGGATTCTGGCGTTGACGCAATATGACTTCTGCCGGTGCTCTAAATTTCGAAGTGAAGAAATTCATCCGAGCCCGAGTATCGCATTGCGTCAGAGTAAAAACTTCTATACAATCATATACCAATCATTGACCCATTTAACCAATCAACGCCAATGGAATCTTTAACGCTGACGTTGACGAATTCTATGTGAACAGGCCCTATGAGGGGCATGGGTCTTTGGCCTGGTCATACTCTTCGTTGAGTATGTACATTAATAGGTCATATTAATCCTAAATTAATTTCCGAAAGCGGGTCGTACCCATGCAAGTTACGAAGCAACGACTAGTCTTTTTAGCCAAATTCTCCGCATGCATTAGGGTGGATCAGTTACTATTTGGGAATTACAGCGTTTCTCAAACAACTCTAAGCTTCACAATATGGCATTAAGGCTGTTGTCTACTAACCCTATTGGATTCGCTCCTCAGTGTTAACCTTTGGAGAAAATTTGTCTACTATTTACAGCTACACCAATGCTGATAATCCAATAAAATGGTATTTTCAGATAGCTTGTACTTTTCTGCACCTTGCAACAGAATTCATTTTATAAATTTCATCCACCAAAGGAATTTAGGAGCTTTTAAAACACACTACACCAGACCTTTTCCCCCGGATAATTTAAATTTTAAAATATTATTTGCATATATTTTAAAAAACGAAAAATGTCCCAAGGTCTAAAATTTCTTTCTCTATTACGAAGTACAATTAAAAAAAAATCTTTCAATCCAAGTCGGCAATCCTTGGATACATTTTCTCGATAGGTTAACATTGAGGTGATTATCCAATAGGGTTCCAGCTTTAATAGTTATTGCTTTTCTTTCAAAAATGATGGGTTAAAAAGTTTAGTAAGTCCTTTAAGTGCCGGTGCACACTTGCGGCAAAAGTACTCTGGACGCTGCGTTATTTTCACTCCGATAAGAAGAAATGCAGAGCAACTGCTGTTGGGATACACACGTGCCGCCGGCGCCACTCCCAGGTCGCCGCAGGTTCCTGTGGAACGCGCGGCACATTCCGATAGCTGGTAGTTCTCATTTGTCTGCTGGGCAGTGCACATCTGCCGCAGCGTTTTATCACCTACCGAGCTCGTGAAGTCTCCTTACACGATGTCTGATGAAAATGTGGATGTCGAACTTTTCATCGACTAAGTAAAATCTCACCCGATAATTTGAGATGTTAGTCATAAGGACTATAAAGACCGAATACAGAAACAGCCTGCTTGGGAAAATCATTGAAAAACCATTATTGAGAACTTAAGCCAAAAAACGGAGAATGAAAAAAATACAACCAGTAAGTATAATTTTTTACAACTTTTATTAAAATAAGTACATTAGATAAAAAAAAAACTTTTAGATGGTCAAGTATTTAAGTTTATTTTAAGTGGGTCGTCCGAAAATAATTAAAAAACTTTTCACCATCTTCCCTGAGATCCATCAAGCATACATTAAACGCTCCCTTCAAGTACCTCTCGCCAGGGCCCGCTTTAGAAAATTTTGGACTATAGGCACAACTCGGGATGGTGGCCCCCTAACACTGATATGGGCATAAAATTTCCAAAATTGACACAAGAAAAAATAATCATAAATTTTTATGAAAGTACCATTTTACCAAGAATAGGCTATTTGAAGCGTAGAAGCCTAGAACATTATCAAATAACAAAAAGTAATACAATATATTAACTTCATCATTAAAACACCAATACAATGCAATCAGAAAACTTATTAATTCCTTATATACACTACTAGCGGCCCGTCCCGACTTTGTCCGGGTTGAACAAAATACTATACCAAAATAAATTTCCAGTTGATAGCCAATAAATTGTAAATCTTTTTTTACCTTAAATGTCCAATAAAAAGCGTAGTTCCAAATGTAGTTTTCTTCAATAAACCCTTTAATGTTGCCAGTTTCAAAAATCCTTTTTGTATTTATCAATACCTCCTCTACTTGAATCTTAAAAATATTAAACCTTTTCCTTACGGGGTGGGATAGCATATATCCGAAGCACATACTCTAAAAAAATACGGTGTGATGTCGGCAGAGATATAGTCTCGAATTCCACTTCGTTGTGACCTTCCTAACGTCTTTGCCCCCAAAGAACAATTGGGTGACATTCTGGGAACGGAGGGCCAATCTTGCCGAAAAGGACTGAATAATAATCTTTTGTCGTTCTAGCTAGAGGCTATTTCTTTTCAGGCGAGAGACATCAGAAGGGCGGTTCACCCGCGGTTCATCCATTTTCAGCCTTTTAAAAGATGAAAGAGGCACGAAGTGCCGATGAACTACTATTGAATTTCTTCTTCAATAGTAAGAAAACAATAAGAAAGCAATTAACCACTCTTTCCCCTGACCCCCCCATGCTGAATGTCCCACACGTAAAATGGGGATAGGAAGTAGATAACATTTTCCCGTTGTAAAGAGCGATTTCGAAAAACGGACCCCGTAAGCTAAAGGGTGTTGCTATGGTTACTTGACTGTGGTTGACAAAGGAAAAGATGTAAGGTACATTTTAATGTACAGAAGTTGTACATTACCCTCCACATACAAAAACTGCTCTCTCTCTTAGTATATTATTATAGAAGTATAGATACACATTGGTATCCCAAAATTAGAATAAGAGATTAAATAAAAATACAAAAATAAAAAAAGGATTTTAAATAAAGAATTATTTTTTAATTATTTTAAGCACCTAAAATAATATTCAAATTAATATTACGTTATTTATTAATTAAAGTTAATTTTTTATAAGAAAGAGGTGTGCTTGAGACCGTAGTTTTATTCAAAAATAAAAAAGGATTTTAAGTAAAGAATGTATTTTTAATTATTTTAAGCACCTAAAATAGTATTCAAATTAATATTACGTTAGTTATTAATTAAAGTTAATTTTTTAAAAGAGAGAGGTTAAGAGATGAAATAAAAATACAAAAATAGAAAAAGGATTTTAAGTAAAGAATGTTTTTTTTTAAATAATATTAAAATTTTTTTCAAATAATATTCCTAAAATAATATTCAAATTAATATTACATTAGTAAATAATTAAAGTTAATTTTTTAAAAGAAAAAGACGTGCCGGAGAACGACTGGGTTCGAACCATTATCGTCAGAACAGCAGCCCACCGCGATAGCACCACGGTAAGGATCGTTGAAGACTTCGACACAAAAAGCGGTAGAGGACAGTAGCGGTAACAATGAAGATTGTTAGGATTAAGCCCTAACTTTATTTCTACTGATCAGATATACATAATATATAGCCTATGTCCATCTGGAATAATGTACCTTTCAAACAGTGAAAAAATTTTTCAAATAGGTGCAGTGGTTCTGGAGATTACCCTCCACGTACAAAATCGCTCTCTCTTTATATATAAGTATAGATAACATACATATGATGAACTATACATATAACTACAGAGGCTGTTCACACATTTTTTAGACGATGTATATTGTATTCACAAAACTAAATTACATAAAATTCTTGTGTTTTAAATGTTCTATTTGGCATCCCTTATTCTGAACTATCTTTCTACACCGCAATTTCCAGGATAATAATGCCTTTTGAAGTGTCAGAAGAGGTATTCTATCCCATTCCTCCTGAACAGCTTTCCAGAGTCCTGTAAGGGTTTTGGGACGACGTTTGGATAATGCAGATTTTAAAAGTCCGAAAGCACAAAAATCCATAGGTGATACATCGGGAGATTTAGTAGGGATATCAGTGAAGGGTATGGCCTTGATACCAGTTTTTTGTTCCATTTCTTTTAGGAAATTTGCAGTGGATTTTGATGTGTTACTGCTAGCTTTGTCCTGATGGAGTCTCACAGATTGATGGCACTGTGGGTAAAGCGATGGTATTTCATTCAGAAAAATTGGCGATAAAATATGTTCCTGGTAGTATTTGGAGTTAATCTTGACATTTATTTCCAGTCTCTTTATATTTAACTTGCCATTATAAGAAAAAACAGCAACAATCATGAATCCCTTAGAAAAACTTTCTTTCGATTCTTTGAACCATGTACTTAAATTTTTTTTCTCCCCTTTTATGATAATAAATGGTTCTTTTTTTGTTGCAATCATTTAAATATACCCAAGATTCATCTATTGTGACAATTGTTTTCCATTTTTCTTTGGATAAGTGTTTCTCATATAGAATTCTGCAGCGTGTCCTGCGTTCAGCGATATGATTTGGAAGAAGACGATGCACATTGCGTTTTTTTCGCTTTCTTAAGATTTAAATCAACGTTTATCATTTTGTTTTCAGTGGGCACCAAGCATTTTAATGATTTTGCAACTGTCCTTTGACTAGGGGGATTTTCTTTTAACATTAAACAACGTACCTTTGCAATAGTCGAAGATGTCCGTTTTTTCCTTGGATACTTGTTTGGAATTTTTGTCCCACTTGAGGCTCCAATTTGACGTTTTTATCCTTTCTTGTTGACGATATTACCTATCGACGCTTTAGATATCACAAAACCATGACTCTCACATCGTTTTTGGATAACGGAGTATGCATATTTCTCTTCGGAAAGAGTATAAATGTAGTCTTCGAGCCATTGCTTTGTTAAAAACGCCATTTTGAATAAAAACGAAACTTCCAAGCCGCAGACCATAATTTCGACTTTTAAAAACATAGTACAATTGCAATTATTTCTTTTGCAGCAAACAATTTTTTATTACCGCTTACCAAAATCGTCTAAAAAATGTGCGAACAGTCTCTGTATACATATAATGAACCAATCAATCAAATTTGAAAGGATGTATAAAAAAATTGCTATTAAAAAAGGTAAAATAAAAAAAAATTGAATTGGGAATTTTTTCTTTCTTTTCTTTTAAAATAAAAATTTTGGGGCTCGGCCTACCGGGCCTAATGGAAAATCAGGGCCTGTCTCTCGCTGTTGTATGGATGGATCTAGTGCTTCTTTTTTTTCTAATTCTATTTTCACGATGAACATGCTTGTAGACTAAGTAAGAAAAAACAACTTTTTTTTAAAAAATAATTGGGCGCGCGTACGATCCATCTCGGTTGGTGGCAAACGAAAGACTGCTGCTGACGCCTATCACCGCTAAAGTGTGTACTGGAACGCAGAGTTCCACGCAGAGTGGAAATAACGCAGCGTCCCGAGTACTTTTGCCGCAAGTGTGCACCGGCACTTTGTTCTAAGAAAAAAATCGTATTTCCCTTTTCCTCTTCTTGCAGACTCTTGTGGTGGGAGGAGTCCAGTTGACAGTTCGAGAATTTCACCCCCCTTAGGATTGACATTTTGAGGGATTGTAATGGCTTTCTCTCTATAGGGGGGTTAAGCGCTGCCCCAAAATTTCAACAATTTACAGGTACATAAATGCTGATAATCAAATAAAATTGCTATTGTCAGATAGCCTGAACTTTTCTGCAAAGCGCTACAGGATTCATTTTATTAATTCCGAATCCACCGAAGGAATTTATGAGCGTTTAAAACACACTATACCAGATTTTTCCCCGCATAATTTAAAATTAAAAATATTAATTGCATTTTTTAAAAAAACGAAAAATGTACACAAATGTAAAATTTCTTTCTCTATGACGGAGTACAATTTTATTTTTTTAAATCTCTGAATCCAAGTCGGCAATCCGTGGACAAATTTTCTCCATAGGTTAACAGTGAGGTGAGCGAATCCAATGGGGTTAGTACATAAAGCCTTAAATTTCTGAAAGAGGTTCTTCAAATACTTGAATCTGTTTCGTTATTAATATTTCATCTCTATGGCACCTGCAGGCAATAAACTGTTGTACACTATACAGGATGAACGCGAGTATGTGTATTTGAGTATGCAGTGTGGATGAGCACACAAACTAAAATTTTGAAAAAAATCCAGCAGGGTTTCTTAGGATGAATCAGTATGTAAAATGTCAGAAATGCTGTTTCAAGGATGCCAGCTGCAAGTAAAGTACTCCGAGGGTAAAAAAGTTAGCGAAGCTTAAAATATCAGTTTTCAATTTTCAATATCGCATTACAGCTATAGCTTCAGCAATTAAGTAATGAAATATTGTTGTACGAAAGAAAAACAAAGCTATCAATCATGATTGTTCACCGAGATAAATGAATATAAGCTTTGTTCGACTACAGCGAAACTCTTTGCCGTGAAAAGCGGCATTCTCAGACGCTCATAAAAGTTCCTAAAATGGACACCCAATTCAGAATGCATAACTGATAACGACTAAATAAAACGAGTGATTGGTGTGAAATAGAAGTTCATTTATTGCAATCCATAAAACAAAGGGGAAAAATGCTGGAAAGCGTCCCATTTTCTACCTACTTAAAAGGAATGTGACATGTACATCCCCTGATACGCAAGTTCATACGCTTGCTGTTACTTTCGAAGCTTGGGTATGACTTTGTGAAACTGAAAACTCAAAAGTGTACAAGATAGAGAAAAAAATAGAAATATATATATTTGTTGATTCCTTAAAGAATTTTTATTTATTGATGAATCAAGAGTTTTCTCTTCTCAGGGTTCATTTTCAGTCTTACAAAAAAATTTTTTATATTTGTGTATACTATTTGATCTAGGATGTAAATGTTAAGTTTCTGATTACCCGTTTAATTAGAAAACTTATGAATTTAAAACCATTTCCCATTGAAACTTTCCAAAATGCTGAGCAAACAACAAACCAAGTATGCTTAAACCATGTTCATAACATGTACACTTTCAAAAGATGCTAGTGGCTACTTGAAAGCAACTTAAGCGGACTATTAAGTATAGTTTTTAAATTTTGAGTTTAATGCAGAATTTTCACTTTTATTACTGCGATCTATTACTTTAAAGAAAATTTCTCGGTTTATATAAATCAGAAACGTAGAGGTACGGTTTTTTCTACACAAACCCTTTTCCAGATTTTTCTCAAAGTCATCAATCAAAAACCTGATGCATATGAAACATAATGGTGTTCACTCACACGGACAATAATCATTCAGACGTTCCTTTCGATGTCAGGAACTTCGCATGCAAAGTCAATAATCACGAACACCACAATTGTGTACGGAAAAACAGGCTGAATTGCGAGATTAGCAATGAGCATACAAAGCGAATTTCGAACAAAGAGCATTCAGACAATGGATAATATTTCAAAATCCTCTGTATTCTCTACCTATATATTAACCCTGAATTGATACCGTCCTTGGCAGTTGACGATAATAACGTGGCATAGCCATCTCTCTCCCTTTTCTCCCAGACGCCACAAATAAGTTTCCCTAGGATTTCTTTCCTCAAATCCTTTTTTTCCCTCTGAACAGTTTAACTAGAATTTACTTTTTTCATTATGTAGCTTCATAGCATTTACAGTGAAACTTCTTTATGGCGGCCGGTCATGGTTCCGAAAAAAAGTAACCGTTTTGAGGGGTGGTCGTGGAAAAGGGGTTTCCTTCCATAACATTGGCTCTGTGGAGTCTTTAATCGGTTCTGAACAAAATATGGCCATTTAGAGAAGTTTCACTGTGTATGTGCATATATATATATATATATATATATATATATATATATATATATGTACGTATGCAAACGTACACATGCGCGACTATCTCAAAGTAAATAACAGATGCTCACAAACAGAGGGAGAAAGATACACTACTGTAAAATAACTAGATACAGTTCCCGGTTTTGCTCCCTGATATTAATCTCCGTGGAACTAGAATTATATTACTGAAATTGAAGCCTAGCAAATAAAAAAACGTACCGAAGCACACATTTTGTATATATATATATATATATATATATATATATATATATATATATATATATATATATATATGTGAGACAAAAAAATGTGATAATAAGTAATAAAATATACGATTATATTGAGAGGTGTCTGTGAACGAATGAATTCAAATCTCTCTTTATATAATATTAATTTGGTTCAAAATGTTGAATGAAGCTTTAAAACTTCTGTCAAAGTGAACAAAAGAAATAAGTAATTGTGTCAATACGCACTGTGTTACGAACGCGTTTCAGTTTTTTTCCGATGCGGAGGCACTTGTCGTGAAGACATCCGCCTATAATACACCGCAGTTTTGCTGGCCATTTTTTATGGGGGCACCATATAGACGGACCAGCATTACCCCCTATGAAGGGACGATAAAAAGGGAGGTATTTTAGTGGCGCGACGCCGGGATTCGATCCGAGCACCCTCAGCACCGAAAGCCAGCGCGCTGTACCACAAGGCCGTCACAGGACCATGTAAAACATTAAAATCGGGCATTTTGCACAGAGCTTGACGTGTTCATTTGGAGTTGTTTATACAAATAAAGAATTTTGACTGTATCATACATTTGATTTGGCTGAATTTATTTTCAGTACAGAGATATAAGAAGCACAAGTAAAATATGAGAATGTAAATGAAATTAGATATTTAAGTTTATTTCCCTTCTTAACAAATGTTCTTAAGAAATGTAAATGAAATGATTTGTAATTGAAATGCATTATATTTCTTGTAGTTGACTAGTAGTAATGTATCAGTGTAAAAGTATTTAGTAATTTATCAGTGTAACTAGTGTAAAAAAAATCTTGTAAGACATCAATGTGAAATTATATTGTTGACTACTAACTGTTGTTGACTATTAAATATTGTGTAAAATAACTTTGTACATTTGCTTAATGGTTTATTTTAGGGTAAAATAGCCTTGTATGTCGATTTAAATGTATGAGAAATAGTATAAATGTATACTATGTATTATCGCTGGCTCAGGGGTGGTGTACTCGCCGGCCATGCGGTTTTTCCCAGGTTCGAGCCCAGGCAATGTACAGGGTTGTTTTTCAGTTCACATTAAATTAAATAAGGATATTCTAAATATTGTTGACTTAAATTGCTCCATGATAATTTTAAAGTTAATGTTTAAACGATATCTGTGAAGTAAATTGCTGTAATATTGATTTGCAATATGTGAAGAGTTTATTATGGTTTTAAGTCACCAGACGTGGATATATTGTCAAAATTGATATGTTTAAATTATTGTATTAATATTAAGTTGCTACATGTGTGGTGTTTCAGTATGGATCTATGTTTGTAGAGACACTGTTCAATTATTAATGGCAAATGGCCTATTGGTTTTGTATGTTTTGTTTAAGTAGTACAATTGGTTGAACACTCAATAAAGGAAAAGAAAGGGGGAAATGCCAGGTACAGCCGGGAACGGTTTAGGAAAATTTGTAATTTTGGAATTCTCATTCCGTTTTGAAAAATTATTTTGACTTTAACGGTTTTTTTCTCCCCTGAGTTTACCTTGGTAAAAATTGATTTCAGCTTGGGGGCATTCATCGTTGTCACACGAAATTTGCCGGCAAATGTTTTAAATGGCTGTTAAATGGTAAAAATTTTGTTTAATGTTCGCGACCTCTCTGCGAGTTGATTGGCAGGGTTGTGTCGCGCGATTTAGCAATGGTATTAACGCAGGATATACCGTATCACCGAAAGGTCGGGACGGCGAAATTTCTCGAATTTCAGTATAGAGAATGGAAAATCGAGAGACAAAAAATGGAAATGATCAAGGTAAGCTACTTTTGAAAGTGAGGGATTATCATATTTATTATTTACTGTCATGTGCACTCCTTTATAGTAGAGAGATTTTACAGTTAAACTCTCGATATGAGGTCATATTTTTTGCATTTTTATGCATATTACGTAACCTTAGCAACAGTCTTTGTTTGTGTGCTGTACATCATTAGCAAAATTTAATGTTCCTGTAAACGTAGAGAAGATTTGAAATTAATTAAACGAATAGGATTTATTTATTCATATAATTTTTTTTACCCGTGAGCTCGAGGTAGGTAGCGCGTTGGCATTTGGTGCCGAGGATCGAATCCCGACGAGCTCCATTAAAAACCTCCGTGTCAAGGCTGAATATGGGTACGTTAAATCCGTAGACTGGAGAGTCCTTCTATGAGGTCAGAGAGGGGAAGGGAGTACGATCTCCTCCCCCAGATGCCATCCCCGGGGATGCTCGGTCAAAATTGTGGTGGCAAAAGCTAAGTCGGACTCACACCCTTGTAGTGCCATTATAAACTGGGGCCGCACCCCTCGGCCCGCTAGCCTATATGGACTTGGTCTGGAATAAATTCCGGCCGGGGGTGTTAGAAACTACAACAACAACAATTTTTTACCTATTGAACATATTGGATCGATTAATCATAGACGAGCTCACAGCTCATAAAAAAAATAAACTTCCATAAATAAGCCTTTAGTTATATTGACTAATAATTTCATTTCAGGAAACGATTTTTAGTTGGGGATAAAAACAATTTAGGCAGCCCGAAGTTAATTTTAAGAGTGTGCAGTAATTTTTTTGGTTTTACAGGCTCTTATGGAATTATTTCACTATTACTTTGTATTTGTTGCATAATTTTTCTTATTATCTTTTTGTAACTTTTTGTTTTTTGTTATGGGGTTACAAGAAATTATACCTCTTGTAACCCATTAGCCATCGCCATGGAATGAAAAATGCAAGATAAATTCGATATTGCTCCGAAATTTTGAGGTCACTGAAAAATATTCCCGTTCATTCTAATCGATAATTCAAGAACCAAAATGAATCTTTCCGCTTTATTTTGAGAAGTAACTTCTCTGAGACTAACAAAAATTGTTCTCGAGGACATTTTTTGATTGATTTGCCGTCTTTTAAATCTGTGCGTCAGAAGTAAACCATCATAAGTGAATGTTCTTCATTTTCGATATTTATAATGTGACTCCTTTTGGATGGAGCTGCTTTGAGGGAAAACTGTCCCATATGCAAAACAAAATGGTGGGTGAAATATAGACTTATAAACTATCGGATATGTAAGTCCTGATGAGAGGTAAACCATCACAAACCTCTCCTGAGAAAGGGGAAAATTCACCTATGATGGTTTACCTCTGACGTACAGAAATATACTTAACATTTTTCTCCTAGTTTTTTTTTCTCGGCTTAGAATCAAATTATTGAGCTACAGCCAGTTTTCTGAAAATAAAATTGTTTTACAAGAAATAACGCATCTTCTTCCATTCGAGGAATGGCAGCAGTGAAATTTCAAATGACCGTTTTTAACCTTTTTTTGAAGCGATTTTTGCCATTATTGTTCATTCTAACGTTCTGACTCCGTTATAATGGTTGTCTGTCAGAACCTGGATCCTGGATCAACTACAGGTCTTCTTACTTCGGACTCGGCGTTCTAATAACCACATTATTCAGACCATTTCAGGAACTGCGATGTTTTAATTCTATTTCAAGCATACACGAAAGATCATGAAAAAAACTTCAAAACAAGTAATTTCCTAATTAAAAAAAAGTGAAAAAATATAAAATTGTTTTGGAATATACATATTTCAAAGTTAAAATTGCGCCTACCTGCTATATCATATTCTAGATCAGGAATACTCAAACTGCGGCCAACCAAGCTGTGGCCCGAGAAACTCACACTCATAATCAGGTAAACATAACTTTGAAATTAGTGCCTGAAAAATACAAAAATGGGCCACCTGCTGTTCACGTTGTTCGCATCAATGTATCTTAGTGAATCATCCAGTTCCAAAATGAAATATGCGAAGAAAGTTCATAGAAATCGGCTTCTGATTCATACTTTCATGACGTATTGTGAGTAGCATGTAGCAAGTATAAACCTGATTTATCTAAATTGTCAAAATTTTGTTTCAACAAAATCGCTTATTTTTAAATGAATGTTTGAATACATTTAGGCTTTGAGCTTTATTTTTAACATCATTATATTATGAGGTATAGCGTACTATGTTGCGACCCGCGTAACGTAGCAAACATATGCATGTGGCCCGAGAGAGAGAGAAAAAAGACTGAATAAGGCTGTTCTAGGTTATTATCATGCAGACCTTATTTGAAGGCTTTAAGAAATTACAGCAGAAATGAAGATAAAAATTTGTATTACGTTCATTACTATTTTTGTGAACAACGATGAAGCATAAATGTATTTAAATAAATTAAAATTACCATTAAAACAAAGTTCGATTTCATTGGGTATTAAGTAGTTGAAATTCTTGAGGCATCACTTTGTTAAGGGATGCTTGCTTGGTTTGACAGAGTTTTTCTGATGACTAACTGCCTCTCAATTTTTTTTCTCATTTTAAGTTTTGGGAATGGATTATATTATTATTACCAACTTTATAAACTAGTAATGACAAAGAATTACAGTACAGGCTGACAAAAAGAGAAAATCAAAAGAGAAGCTTTCTGTTCCATTTCGTTCTATTATCATTCATTTATTTCTCTTTTGCTCACTGGGCTTCTGAAAATCATTCACTTAGTTCCGGGGGCACACATATCACCAGTTTGAGAACCGCTGATCTACACTAATGTACGAGAGGAAGATATGCCCCTTTTAAGTTGTTGTTGTTTCTAATGCCACCTGGCTGAAACTACTCCAGATCAGGTCCATATAGGCTAGCGGGCTGAGGGGTGCGGCTCCGGTTTACAATGGCACCACAAGGGTCAGAGTCCGACGTAGCCAGGTGCCACCTTCAATTTTGTCCGAGCACCCCCAGGGGCGACATCTTGGGTGATCGTGCCCTCTCCCACACTCTCTGATTTCATAGAGGTCCCTCTATGAAATTATTTCCGGGCTACGGATCTAAGGCGCCCATATCCAGCCTAGACACGGAGGTATTTCATGACGCTTTTCGGGGTTCGATCCGAGCACCCTCAGTGCCGAAAGCCCGCGCGCTACCACTAGGATACTTCGGGCTCTCTATTTTGAGTAGAAGTAAGAATAGCTCAATAAGCATTATTGATTTACACAATGAGATCGAAACGCTTTAAAATGACACTGTTTTTAAATAATGTAATTAGTTATATTAAAGAAATAGCATTCCTTTATTCTCCGAAAATTTGCATATCATGTACATAGAGGCTTCATGTACATAGAGGATTTCATTCATGAACTAATAGTAAATATAAATATTTAAAGTGTAATAAGGTTTTTTTTCCCCTTTTTTTTTTAGCTGAAATGAATCTGCCGTTTTGGCTTGCATGCAATGTTTACGCTAAATGGAAAAAAAAATAATAAACGCAATTTCCTTTTAAGATTATGTAGAACTATTAGACAATGTATATTGATTGTATGACCAAAGAAATAACTTCCTTTCAATCATCGAAGCTGACGTGCGTTCTCTGTCATGTGTAAAGTAAACGGAGCTTAATTCATTTTGCAACCGGATAAAAGTACACCTTTTCACTCAGAAAGAAAAGTCACGAGAACATTAAATGACTTGATGATGATTAGATGCTGAAAGGCAAAAACCATTTGCCCTGCTTTTATTTTGAGACAGAAATGTTGAAACAGGTTGGAGTTTGCGTACAGCATGGTTTCTAACTGATTGTGAACATTTGAGCTCTGAAAAATCGAATGACCAAGGTCCGACATACTTAGGTATTTTACTTGTGATATACTTTTTAATTTATGAAAAAAAATACCCATTTTCCTAACAAGATTTTTTTTTAGATATAAAAATGTAATAATACGTTATAGTATTATGATTTCTAAACAATACTTCTGTTCTGATTAGAGTTACTGTTAACAATGTCTGTATATGTTTCCGAAGTATATTGAAGCAATTATTGAACTTTATAGATTTGATTTTAAAAATATAACGCTAAAAAACTTTTTAATTTTCAACAGTAAAATACTTTCCAATGTTGAAGAGAAAAATCATAAAAACTGAGGTAACATTAAAATGACTGAATTTCATTCTCGAAATCCTATATACCGTATTCTTCGGATCATAAGACGTACCTCAAATTTATGGGAGGATTTTTAGAAGAGAATATTTTGTATTTTGTTAGGTATATAAAGATATTTTCAATTTCTTACTTAATAATGATAAAAATATATATTTAATTAAAAAATAAATATAATAAATAATATATATATATATATATATATATATATATATATATATATATATATATATATATATATATATATATATATATATATATATATATATATATACAATAAAAATAATAAATATATGTAATAAAATATTAATTTTGTTTTAATGTTACCTTCGGAATATAAAACGCCCCAAGTTTAAGTCGATTTTTTTATGTATAAAGGTGCGTCTTATTGTCCGAAAAATACGGTGATACATTTTCTAAAAAAATATTCTTCGATTAATACAATCTGAATTATTACTTTTTAGATATCATGATATTAAAAGAAGCGTTTGGGCTATACCATTGTTATTAAATATGTAATACAAGTGGTTTTATCCCCCGTCAATTAATAAAATTTGATGAACTATTTATTTGAGAGAGAATTTATGAAAATTTTGAATTTTTACCTACAAATGGTATTGAAGATTAGAATATAATTTCACTCTTTGAGGAATTTACTTCAAAGTATACAACAGTAAATTTAAGCTGTTTCGAAACATAATAAAATAGCTAAAATCTAAAAGATTATACTTTTTTTAAATATTTGTATAAAATAAAAGTTTTAGTTTACTATCGAAGGCATAAAAATGAATTATTAATTCCACTAAGTTTTTTAATAGATTTTATTTTTTTACTGATAATATTTGACACGCATTTATTTACAGCTGTAGACGAGATAAAAGAAATATATAAGGCTACTTAATCATTGTTAAATCTATAAAAATACCATTTCTTTCCAGTTTTTAAGAAAAATATTTCTAATCTACAGTATTAGCTATGAAGCGTGAAAGATTATGATAAATTACCATAACGAAAGTAATTTAATGAAGAATTATTTGATATTGCTGTTGAACCCTTATTCTTCTGTAGTTTAACGGAAGTCGGTATAGTGAAAAAAAAATATTTACTATGCACAGTACTTCTTCATGGGCTAAAGTAATGCACAATTACGGATTACGACTGTAAGATAATCGTTTCCGGAGAAATCTTTTAACATGAGAAATCTTTAAGTATGAAAGGATTTACTGAAAATGATAGAGTATACGGTGCAAGTGTTAATTTTAAACATAAAAATTAAAGATATGAATTACCATTATAAATGAATAAGGGAAAATTTTCCAGATATATTTTGAAACTGAGAATTTGAGAGTTGGGGGGGGGGGATAAGAGGCATTTTAGGTTCCCTAAACCTTCAGACTAAAAACTGATAATACCATTCAGCTGTTAGTAAATTTTATTACAATTGACGCAAGTTGAGGGTAATGCATGGAATTTATGTAATAAATGCACTGGTGCTTTGACCTACTAGTTTAATTCGTTCCGTGACGGAGCTCGCAACTCGAATTATTTGTATATCAAATCAATTTTCCCATTGAAATGAACTGAAATGCCATTAATCAGTTCCGGGTCCCCCACCCCCCCCAAACACCGCAATTTATTGTTACATGTTTTTAAATAGGAAAAATGTATTTATAAATAACATATATTGTATAAAAACACAATACAATATACTGTACTGAAATAAACTGGTTTTTATTAAATATAATGAACAACATTTATTATTGAGACCAGATCACTTGATGATGTTGACGGAGGTGGAGGAGAAAGGATCACTTGAATAATTGAATCTTATTCACTGATTTTTTCCCCTTTCGCCCCGCTTCCCTCACTTGAGTCTGTAGAGTTTTTCGGTAAAAAATCGTACGATGAGGTCTGTTTCAGCCCTCATCGGAGCATTTTTTAGACGATTTTGGCAAGCGGTAATAAAAAATCGTTTGCTGCGAAAGAAATAATTGTAATTGTACTATGTTTTTAAAAGTCAAAATTATCGTCTGCGGCTTGAAAGTTTTGTTTTTATTCAAAATGGCGTTTTTAACAAAGCAGTGGTTCGAAGGCTACATTTATGCTCTTTCCGAAGAGAAATATGCATACTCCGTTATCCAAAAACGATGTGAGAGTCATGGTTTTGTGATATCTAAAGCGTCGATAGGTAATATCGTCAACAAGAAAGGAAAAAAACGTCAAATTGGAGCCTCAAGTGGGACAAAAATTAAAAACAAGTATCCAAGGAAAAAACGGACATCTTCGACTATTGCAAAGGTACGTTGTTTAATGTTAAAAGAAAATCCCCCTAGTCAAAGGACAGTTGCAAAATCATTATAATGCTCGGTGTCCACTGTGAACAAAATGATAAACGTTGATTTAAATCTTAAGAAAGCGAAAAAACGCAATGTGCATCGTCTTCTTCCAAATGATATCGTTGAACGCAGGACAAGCTGCAGAATTCTATATGAGAAACAGTTATCCAAAGAAAAATGGAAAACAATTGTCACAATAGATGAATCATGGGTGTATTTAAATGATTGCAACAAAAAAAGAGCCATTTATTATCATAAAAGGGGAGAAAAAAATTTAAGTACATGGTTCAGAGAATCGAAAGAAAGTTTTTCTAATCGAAAGAAAGTTTTTCTAAGGGATTCATGATTGTTGCTGGTTTTTCTTATAATGGCAAGTTAAAAATAAAGAGAGTGGAAAAAAAATGTCAAGATTAACTCCAAGTACTATCAGGAACATATTTTATCGCCAATTTTTCTGAATGAAATACCATCGCTTTACCCACAGTGCCATCAATCTGTGAGACTCCATCAGGACAAAGCTAGCAGTCACACATCAAAATCCACTGTTAATTTCCTAAAAGAAATGGAACAAAAAACTGGTATCAAGGCCATACCCTTCACTGATATCCCTACTAAATCTCCCGATGTATCTATCACCTATGGATTTTTGTGCTTTCGGACTTTTAAAATCTGCAATATCCAAGCGTTGTCCCAAAACCCTTACAGGACTCTGGAAAGCTGTTCAGGAGGAATGGGACAGAATACCTCTTCTGACACTTCAAAAGGCATTATTATCCTGGAAATTGCGGTGTTGAAAGATAGTTCAGAATAAGGGATATCAAATAGAACATTTAAAACACAAGAATTTTATGTAATTTAGTTTTGTGAATACAATATACATCGTCTAAAAAAATGTGTGAACAGCCTCTGTAGGTGTTTTTTGAGCTATGGTATCGAAAGTCATGATAGGATACCATACCAAGCACGGATGTTTTTCCGTGCATATAGAGTGAACGGAAAAACATCCTTTGCCAAACAGAATAGTGGACGAAAGGGAGAACTGAGTGAAAGAGACGGACGAGGTATTGAAGAGGATTGTGACATGAAGAAATAAAACAACTCCAACCAACATGACCGAAGAACTCAATCTGCATCTGCATGTTCCGGTATCAACCATTAGAGATAGAAGGGAACTTCACAAACAAAGCATTTACGGAAGAGTAGCTATTCCCAAGCCACTTGTAATAGATACCAATGCTAAATATCGCTCACACTGGTGCCACGGGACCAAACCTAGATCGAGTAATATGTCCAAAAATGGCATTTCGTCCGACGAATCATTGTTCACATTGTTCGTTGCAACAGGTCGTGCGTATGTCTGGAGAACACCTACAGAAGCGTAAGATTCTGGCTGTCTCACCTCAACTGTCAATCATGGAGGTAGATCTATCAGGGTTTGGGATGTCATCTCATGGTTTTCTTTAGGCCCTATTGTAACCCTAAAAGGGAGATTGAATGGGAAGGACTATGTCGAAATTTTAGCTCACTAGTCCATCCTATTGTGCAAACACTGTTTCTTGCAGGAGAAGGCGTTCTCCAGGATGATAATCCCCCTATACATACAGCTAAATATATCAAGTATTGGTTTGAAGAGCATGAAATATAAGTCAAATATCTTATCTTGCCCTGTACTATCCCCCGACTATATATCATACATCGACTGTGATCAACATAAGCGGATAGAGCCGGGTACCGATATTCACCACAGCATCTTTACAGGAACTTTCAAGATTTTTCCCTGAAAAATGGTATAATATATTCTTAACCACTATTCATGACTTGTATAATCCAACTCCAAAGTGAATCAAGTGGTATTACATGACGATCTTGCACCATATTAATAAAGGTTTTCATGATGTTTCTTAGTGTTTCCATTATTTTGATAACCACCTGTATATATGTCAAAATTTTGACGCACTTTGGTACTTTTCTGTTTAATTGTTTACTTTTTGCCCAAGCGAGACGGACTGGGTTTGGCGCGCTGCTAAAATTGTAACTCGCGACGCAGGACATCTAAAATTTTGCTTTCCCGAGGACCGTTATGAAGGAACGTTAAAAAGGATTGTGAAAGGGAAATGGGGTAATTTAAATAGGCATATGAACAAGTCGTTGCAACAGCAGCGTTTCTACGACACCTACTAATGTGTTTTTTCCAGAGTTATATGGTAGAGATATCTCAATAGACAAGTCATTTGAAACTGACAGTTATGGATATGTAATTGATGATTTTATGTAAAGAGATTGCTATGTATATCAACTGAATGGTTTTAATTTTTTGCTGCTACTTATGTTTATTTCAATATGGATTCGTTATTAATGTAAATTTCAATGGAATAATGTAAATTTAGAATGGATCTTGTCAAGGGGGGGGGGGAAGGTCCAAAATGTCATATAGTATATAATCACATTATGCCGAATTACCCATTGTCTGTTTTTTTTTGGGGGGGGGGGTATGCTTCACTTTAATGTAGATTTTTGATTTTACTAATGCTTTTAAAACTACATTACTGCCAAAAGTTTCTTTGGAACTTTGGAAAACGACTAATCTTTATTAAGAGATTACATATTTTATGTCAAATTTGTGATGAATCAGTTTTAAATCATGTGCTTTCAAATTATAGAATTCCAAGGACGTTTCACTGGAATATTGATGGCACAGTGCTTTTTCTCTAATAGTATATAGATTTATTAAATATTGTTATACCCAATATACCTAATTTTAAGGGAATAGTCAACAAACATTGAACACAAACAGGATATGAAGTTAAAATCCTAACAGGACGAATAATGCAGCGAATGGATTCACTATTCCTCCATTAAAGAAAATATACATGATTGTGATGGACAAGCAAACACAATCTCGTGATGAATTAGCTAAGTGCAAGGAAATCTCAGTAAAATTACTTTGACGGCCTGCAGAATGTATTTGTCATTCTAAAAGGCTGACTAAACGAAAATCCGATATGGTGGCTGTGAGGAAAATATTCATCAGTTTGTATCGTATTCAAAGTAACTGACAAATGAAAACGAAAAAGTAAGATATGTAAAATAATATCGTCGGTATTATATAATGTTTTAAAAGAGAAATATTTTACGTTGCATGCTTTTGATCTAATCTATGAATGAAAGAAGTGTGAATTTACGGGTATGAAATATTGAAAATTCAGAAAAAGAATTAGGTGTTTCAGCCGTAACAAAGACTGATAAAGAGTTTAAGACCTAAGTTTTGAATGTAAGGTATCATAAGCAAAAATTTTCTTAGTTTTGTATTTTTTATGAAAATTTGAAGAGTTTATAGGGAAATGTACGATGAAACGAACATTTATAAAAGGGTTATCAGTTATCTCCATTTTCTTCGTTTTTAAATAAGATGGTAGTAAAAATTATCCTTTCTGGCTTTCTTTTACAGTTTGTGTCGCATCTTTCTATTTCATTTGACGTAAGCAAACTTATTAACTGATGCAAATACCTAAGTTGCTGTCACTCTTTAAAACCAAGTGCAAACTGGGGAATAAGCCGTAATATTGGGAATATGTGCTTCAGTAAATTTTGTGAAGTTGTGGATCTTACCCTCCTGTTGCCACGAATTTTTTTTTTTTTTTAGATTTGTTACTCATCACCAACTAACTTTACACTTAGCAAGTAGAACACTACTTAGAGTTTAGTGAATGTAATCCAATGCTCAATAGAACTGAAACAACTACCCATTTTGGGGAAAATGGTTTTTAAAACTATTCTCTTAATTTGCGACATTTCTGACCTTTTCTACAAATAAAATTATCTAATCCAAATTTTAAAACATATTAACAGATCCGGCAGTTGTTATTGAGATCACTACGTCAGAAATGAGAGTGGATTTCGAATCGCTGTTGAGAAAATTTGACAAATTATAGTAACATGACAAATCACCTTATAAAAATAATCTTGTTACAAGTTATGGATAATTTGAATAATAATCGTAAGGTTTTACCTTGTCATGGTACAACTAGATTTCTTTCAACAATTTCTGTAGTTTTTTTGTAATGAATGGCTTCTAGAAGTTTCCTGAGTGATTCATTGTTGCGATCGTAGTTCATCATGAGCCCGCTCTCAATGAAAGCAAGCAAAATTATTTGTTTACTATTTGGAAGACATTAACCATAACTTTGTGTTCAGGTAGCTTATTTTTTCAATTTATTAGTGCTGGGCATCCTGAAAGCCGCTGCTTAATTTGCTGATTCTATTCTTGGTCTCTGGGTCATAATAGTACCGACCAAATATGGTGCTTATAAAAGCAGCCTTTGTTGTCTTTATATGATACTAAGAGTTCGAATGCACTTTCAGTCTCATATCTTTAAAATCAGTTATAAATTTATGACGAACCCACATGGTACAAACTTAGGGCCTGTTCACATAGGAGTCCCCCTAGCGTTAGCGTAAAAGGAAAGATGGCGCTGAGACGGAAATAAACCAATCATGGGCGTTAAAAGTTCGTTGCTAATCGTTCGAGGTTTGTCATTGGTTAAATATACACTGAAGTGCCACTGAATTAGGGATAGCAAAGCCTATGCAAATTGTGTAGCGCTGAGCATCATGTATGCGCAAGTGAGGGCGCTGTGGTAACTGCATATATAGCGCGTACTGTGGTTGTTCTGAATTAGTTGTTGGAATTGCCAGTATGGGTAAACTGCCTGATTTAGACGCCTTCGATCACGGACAAATCGTAGGTGCGCGACGCATGGGCCATTCAATTTCCGAAATCGTCAGACAGCTAGGATTTTCAAGGTCGACAGCGTCAAGAGTATACCAAGAATACATGGATGGTGGGGAAAAAAAACTAGCGATCGGGCAAACTGCAAATGACAATTAGCCTTGACAGTGCGTGGTGAGAGACGGCTCAGGCGTATTGTACGTAGCCAGCGAAGCCAAACATTAGCTCAAATTACCACCCAGTTTAATGACGGTGCCAGTCGTACAGTCAGTAAACAGACTGTGCAATGCTCGCTTCACCGTATGGGTTTCGGGAGCCGTCGACCTACGAGAGTACCATTGCTCTATATTCGCCATCGGGCTGCACGTCTTGCCTGGGCAAGAGAGCACAGAGACTGGAGTGTAGAGGACTGGAAACGAGTAGCATGGAGTGATGAGTCTCGATTCCGACTACTTAACGCCGACGGGAGGCTGAGAATATGGCGTCAGGCTCATGAAGCCATGGATCCTGCATGCCTGGCTGGAACTGTACAAGGGCATGGTTGTTCAATCATGGTCTGGGGTGTTTTTTCGTGGCACAGTTTGGGATCTTTGGTGCGTGTACCAACCTCCCTCAATGCAATTCGGTACGTAGAGTTGCTGGGTGATCACCTCCATCCGTTTATGCTGTTCTGTTATCCGCACGGTAATGGAGTTTTCCAGCAAGACAAATGTACCTCTCACAAGTCCCGGTTGGCTACTGGCTGGTTGGATGAGCATTCCTCTGACTTCTCTGTCATGAATTGGCCACCTAGAAGCCGAGACTTAAATCCTATTGAGCATCTTTGGGATGTTTTGGAACAAGGAGTGAAAGGCCATCGCACAGCACCAAAGAACCTTACTGAATTATGGACAGCTTTAGCCAATATTTGGCAAGCCATTCCCGTGGAACGTTTCCAGAAACTTGTTGAATCTATACGTCGTCGTGTGGCAGCCGTTATCTTTAAGCCGTATCCTTAATTCAGTGGCACTTCAGTGTATTTCAATACTTTAACGTTTTCACTACCGGAATCCTATGTGAACACACCCTTAGTCTTTTCTCAGCATTCAATTTCAGAAGTTTAGGAGAAGTATGCTAAAATTTTAAAGAAATCTTACCCTTTGTATCTTACTAATAAAAAAAAAGTTCCCTAAAATTCAAAATATAAAAGGTTTTGCGATAAATTTTATAAAAAGTATCAGTTTATATCGTTCGATTAAAAATAATTTATTAATCGTCTGCTTTTCTTTTTTAACAAGTCAGCTGTTTCGTCTAAATTAATTATAAGTTGTGATAAATTTTCTATTCATTCCTATTCGAAAAATTAACTAGTTTAACAATTATTAAGAAGTATTATGACCTTACAAAAGTATTTATATAAGTTATCATAAAGTAAACAATGAGTTTTGATAATTGTCATCCTTTTTATTGAATGTGTGAATGCTTTATTATTATTATTTTAATTCTGAAATAGTGCTCTATATTTATCGATGTTTTCACACCAACGAATGAAATAAAATTATATTCTAAATTTATCGATATTTGTATTTTTGATGGCAGAGAAAACAATTATCCTTTCCTTTCGAAAAAAAAAATCCAGCCTGCCAAATAGTCGTAAGATGCGAAGAATTTCCCCAGCTGCGATGAAAGAAAACGTGAGTACTTTCAATATTCCTTAAAGTAATTAAATTTGTAGAAGATGTGTGCAACCCAGGATGCAATTTATGCTGACATTTGACTATACTTGTTGTTTCTAATTTAAAATATAGAAGAATATGAGGTTTTTTTTACATATTTTCTTCGATCAAGTCTCCTCACGTACATTAATGTCTCATACATGTGATCGCACATTTTCAGTTTCCCAAAAGGGAATCAAAACTGAAAAAGGGCATTAAACAGAAAATGTAAGATGCTTTTTGGTAATTATACACTTTTTAATAAGCAATGTTATTTTTAAAATGGAAATATTCAATTTTAAAATAAATATCCTCTATTGTAAAGAGGAAGAATAATCGCATAAAAGTTTTCAAAAGACACTATAGAGACTTCTCTGTTACAAATAAATATCATATAATGTGATACTGTTTTTTGAGCCCAAAAAGAGATGGTGACATATTAAGAATTTTTTTTCAAGAAATAAAAGTTTTGTTAGAATTTTTGCTATTTTAATGCTTTGTTGCAGGGCTTGAAGATATTTATCCGAACAACGAATCCTTTTTGCTCCGACCCGAATAGAAATATTATGAGTCAGACGATTTCTATCCGAACAGGAACAAAAAAAAAACAACAACAAAAAAAACCCTGCTCTGTCGGATAATCCATTAATTAAAATGAATATTTCAGAATGGGTATTTAATAATAAGATCTATAAACTATTCTTAACAAAACTACATGAATTATTTTAAAAACATAGTAAAACTTTATTTTTAAGAAACCAATATTCAAAAAGTAACAAAAACTTTATCTCACAAAAGTCATCGTACACTTGTAAGAAATCTCTACATGTTAGTAAATATTCAACTTTTTCGTTAAATTAATATTTAGTAGGATATCCTTTAACATCCACAACAGCTTTTAAACGTCTGGGAATAGATCGCACTAGTTCTTTTGTAATTTCTGCATCAATGTTCATCCATTCTTCCATCATAATTGTTTTTAGATCGCTTTTCGTGTGAATGTCGTGTTTTCGCACTCAAACCTCCAGTTCTCTCCAAATATGTTCTATTGGATTTAAATCTGGCTATTGAGGTGGTGTTTTCAAAACTTGTGGGCAATGATAGAGACACCAGAGGCGAACGTTGAGAGCCGTGTGCGTAGGATCGTTATCTTGATAAAAAACAAAGTTGTTTCCAGTACCCAAATTTTGGGCTGATAATTTTAAATTGTCTCTTAAAATATTTATATAAACAACATGATTCATTATGCCATCAATAAATACCAAATTACCCAGTCCTGATGCTGACATGCACCCCCACACAAGGAAACCTCCACCGCCATGCGTAACTGTTCCTTCTAAGTTCTTGGGATTTAAGTTACTCATTTTTTCACCATACAATTATATGCCCATCGGAACCAAAAATTTTAAACTTGATTTCATCGGTAAATAAGACATTATTCCAATACGTTTGGGGCTTATTTATCGTTGATAGTGCGAAGGAAAGACTAAGCTTTCTGTTTTTCTCACAAAAAAATTTCTACTGGCAGAACGCCCATGTAATCCAGCTACTCTGAGAACTCGTCGAACAGTTTCAGGTGAAATTGAAGTAGAAAATGCTTCATTAAATTCTGCAGAAACTTTTACAACACTCAAACGTGGATTTTTCACAAATTTTCTAATTATAAATCTGGGATCACGTTTTGTTAACTTTGCAGGACGACCTTTTCTTACGTTGTTTTCGATCCGATTTTCTTCTTTAAAGCGTTTTATCACATACTGCACAGTAGAATGGGATAAATTAAGCAATTTAGCAATATTCCGAACTGATTTATCACTACTATGATGAAAAATAATCAATTTTCGAATGCTGTTTGTTGTTTCTTTACGACTATGAGCCATTTTTAAATAATAAATAGAATATTACGGAGTATGCAAGCAAAAATTAAAGTCAAACGATATTTTAAATGCCACCACAGGTCAAAAATAAAAATAAAGCGCCAGACGATAATTTTAATTATGAATTTATCCAAAAATATTTCAGTGTACGATGACTTTTGTGAGATAAAGTTTTTGTTACTTTTTGATTACTGGTTTCTTAAAAATAAAGTTTTACTATGTTTTCAAAATATTTCATGTAGTTTTGTTAAGAATAGATTATAGATCTTATTATTAAATATCCATTCTGAAATATTCATTTTAATTAATGGATAGACCCCTATTTCATTGAAAATCGTAAGTGTATGAACACTTTTGGAAGCCACTGTATACATATACACATACCAAAATATCATAAAGTTTATTAGGTAATCCTGGGATCTCGGATGCTTGAAACAGTATTCTGTGTAGAAGCATTCTGAAAATTCAAAAATTTTAGCCACATCGGAATAGCTTAATAATATTTCAAAATTCGCTAAAGAGGAAAAGGAGTAAAATTGGTTTTGGAGAGATATTTTTTTGTTCTGACTCTGAACAAATGAATCGCTCCTGGTCAGATAAATATCCGGAATGATAAAAATAGTTTAGAACAAAATCATATCCACCCAAAAAATTCATCTTCAACCAATTCGATTTGAACTTTTTATTTTGGTTCATAATCCATTTCAAGCCCTGCTTTGTTGTCTAGGAACTATACTTCTTTCATAAAACTCGCGAATAAGAAGTTTGAATACTGAAATAAGAAGATCAACACAAATTTAACATTCTTGGTTCGGGATGTAAAAAAATTCTTTGAGGAACCAAACGGCGAATTTCGATAGACTTTATTTCTAATTGCATATCGTCAGTTACAGTCAGTAACTTATTTATTGCAAAATGAGTCAGAACAAATATCTTGACATTTCAAAATAAAACTCAAAATCTTCAATTCAAACACAGAACTTTCAAAATCTTTTCAAATTCTGCCTAGACAATAACACAAAATACATTCTTTGAATGTGTAACTTTGGCAGCTCTGCAGCTGACCAGAAATAATAAAAATCCCCCTCAAACTTTAAAACTAAGGACATGTTTTACAAGATCTATAGAATCTAAAATTTAATAACATAATCTTTAAAAAAAAGGAGGGTTAGTAATATTAAGTGAGTGGAATCAAATTAATTTTTCAAAAAATACAAGGTGAGTTGAAATCAAATTAAACTTTTTTTTTTTACTTTTTGAATTTATAAACAGGAACACACAACTTCTTAAGATCCACTGTAGTAAGAATGACGTCAAGTTTTGAACTGATAATTCCTCATCGGTAAGGGGTGCATTAGGTGTGATTGTCTTTATGGGCAATTCACGATTGGCAACTGTCCGTAGAGTCTATTAATTTTTTAGAATTTGTGATTGGTTGTAAATAGTAATAATTACACCCAAAGCTCCACGCCCCGATGAAGAACTATATTTATTAGTTTGAAATTTGTTGTCATTCTAATATTTTTTTTACCAATGTGGAAGCACTTTTCATCATTTTATTATGGAGACACCATATAAGAGGACCAGCACTACCCCCTATGAAGGGGCCACACAAACGGAGATATTTTGGTGACGAGACGCCGGGATTCGATCCTAGCACCATCAGCACCGAAAGCCAGCGCGCTGTACCACAAGGCCGCTGTCGTTCTAATATAAATATTATTGGGGATTTTAAGATGCTGTGTGTTCCTGCTTGGTTTATTTCAGAAGTTTCATGTAGGAAATACTTGAATTTTTGCCGAAAACAATCAACCATGGTTTAAAAGCTAGTAGTAATGCAACCATACGTAAGAAAATTCCTAAGGAGTAAGTTTTTAAAATTTTTATTTATCTTTTTGTTTTCTGTTTATCTTTCTGTTCTATTTTCTGTTTATCCTTTTGTGTACCATGCCAATTACATTCAATTTACTCTACATTATTTTATTAAATGCAGAAATGTATACTAAGTCTTAATTAAGTAAATGAAATGTAAGACGCAAGCAAACACACTTTTTTCTATGTGTACACATTTAACATTGACAGCTTTATGGGATGCTTGTGTATTCGATAACTTTAGTGATAGTTTGCAAGTAGTAGTAGCTCTTAATGTTAAATAAAAAATTCGAAAATTATTTAACAATAAAATACTAAATTTTCAAAGTCTGCTAACTGGATACCGCATAACATACATCCTTTATAATATTATTTAATGTACTTAAAGTAAGCAAAAACAATTCATTTCAAAACATGCATTTAATATTTTCAGATGATGTACTCTACAACTATGAAGTCAAACCAAAAGGGAAGATATAGAAAATATTCGAAAAAGTGCTACCACAAAAGGTGTATGGCTATTTCTCGGGTAAAAGTTTTTTCTCGTTTAGTTTCAGTTATACAGCTGATCAACTAGCATGCTATCCAAACCTCTTAACGGGAGTTTGAGACACGACATTATTTATGTTTTTTATTTACATTCGTTTCGTAATGATTTTTTCTTCAAATGTGTCTTTATATAAAGATCCCTATACTTATAAGAATTGTTGAACAATTGGAAATTTTGTTTTAAAAATTTTTTAAATCCAAAATTTTAAGATGTTGATATATCTGCCAAACTCGTTGCTCTGTTTACGTATTTTTTCCACTTTCGTGCTCAATTTAAAATATAATTTGACATTAGGTTTAATAAAAATTTCATGTATAAAATTTTTAATCTTTTTAGAGGACAAAAATATCGTTCTTTGTCAGAGTAACTTTTGCTTTAGAGAAACTATCTTCAGAATTTTTAACCCTGAATCAAATACCAAGATAGTTTGAAGAAAGAAAAAAAAAAGAACACTGCAAAAAATTTCCAAGAGAAACAGGTGGTTATCAAAATAATGGAAACACCACTTAAAACAGGAGGCGTGCGCTGAGGCGTACGCAAAACACGACCACGACATCATCAGCGAGCAGAAGTATATAATACGGAGAAGTACAAGAATCAGCTATCATGCTGTAATAGTACCTCCGATGCACAATCGACTGTTGTGGAATCAATGAGAAAAATCTCGGATCCGAGTGAATTGCAGAAAGGCATGGTGTTTGGTGGGAGGCTTGCGGGTGCAATTTGTGACTCAACGGACAGAAATTGTTGACCGACAGAAAGATGTCCGCGAGGGATAGACGGAATATGGAACGGATTGTACGACCGAAAACTTAAGACTATAGTATAGCAAATAACAGCAAAAGATAAATACAAGTAGTAATGATCGCCTTTCAGTAGTAACAGTTTGTCGGGAACTGCATATAGTTGGTATTTATCGTCGTACTGCAATACAGATGCCACGCATTTCTGACACCAGGGAAAGAAAACGTGTCAGATGGTGCTATTAACGTAAAAAAAAACAAAACAAAAAACAGACGAACAATAGCCGTTGTTCAAATGATTGGCAATGTGACATTTGGCGGGAGGAATCGAGGTTCAGGTTTTTGCCCACCTCTGATAGAGTATAAATTTGTCGAATACCTTTTGAAGCATACCGATTGTCTGGTACTCACTGTCAGGCAAGATTGTGGCTCTATGAAGTTTTTGGATGATGCTCTGATGTTCTTGGCATCCCCTAGGTCCCTTGTTCTTGAGAGTCATGTTAGATCGGTAGTCTACAAAACCATATTGGCGAATTGCGCTCATCGTTTGGGGAAGGCGTTATTCCCTAATGACGTGTCAACCGGTGGTTTGAACCGCATGAGGATGATGTTTAGCATCTATCTTAGCCACCTAAATAACCTGATCTTAACGTTATTGAACATTTTAGAAAACATTTGGAGATCGAGGTTCGATCACACTCTCTTCCTTCAATATCATTTGAACAGTTAGGACATATGTTGCAGGATGAATGGACTTATCATCCCACACCGAATTTATTCTGTTTTGCAAAACATATGTGGGTCTTCAGTTTATTAAGAAAAAGTTCTACATAAACGGTCCGTGTTTCCATTTTTTTTATTTAAACACTCAGTACTTTTCAAGGAATTTCAGGTATATCCTTCTAATGGGGGCACAACATAAAAAATTCCATTCCTAGATAAGCTGGCTTAAAAATGTACTGCAGAGTATTAATAGGAGAAAGTATAGCAAAAAAAATGTTGTATCTGGTAGCGTAACCATCACATAAACAAGCGGTTTGCGGTATTTGATTCTAGCAGCTCAATAGTATGTGTTAAGCCAAGAAAAAAGACTTTTTGAAGAATTTTGTGTCCCGAATTCCTTAAAAGTTATATGAAGAATTCATTATTATAGATCAGTAATTTGACATTCTTACTATAATATCAAGTATGATAATATCAGTCACAGTCATTTACCATGCTCTACTGAATACTGTACGAGGTATGTGTTTCAACTTCTGAATTTTCATTTGAGAAGTAATTTACTTTAGTTAGCAATTTATTTAAATTAGAAAACAGCTTGATCAAACTGATGCTAAAGCAAATAACAAGAAAAAGTTCTTATTTTGCTCATTCTATTTAACTGAATATACAAAAGTTAGAATGATATATTTAACTAAGTATTGCTAAGGGATCTCTCAAATTTAAGAATTGGTTTATGGTGCCTTTATTCTAGATGGATATGGGACTAGAAGGGCACGTAAATTGTGTTCAAGGAGAAAAAAAAACATACATCTACCTTTTTCATAACATTGAATAACGGAAATTTTGCCCTTCAAAAACAGTCACTGATAACAAGAATTCAATAAGTTAATTACACAAATCATCGCAATACTGAAGGAGTAAAGTAAAATAAGGAATAAAATAAAAATTTTAATAGGTAATTTTTTTAAAACTGATTATATAACCATGTGTATTTCCTTTTTTGTAGTAATTCACTCTTTTTTGCAGCAATCGGCTCGTGAAGTGAAAGATCTGAAAAACCTGGTCAGCAACTTCCTATCTCATAAATTCTCTGCTGCCGGGGTCTCATACATTTTTAGTTCTCGATCACGATGGAGGAAGATTCTGTGGTTCGGAGCCGTTGTTGTGTCTTTAACATTTATGGGGTACATGACATTCAACGTAATTAAGGAGTATATGAACTTTCCGAAGATGCTGATCAGAGAAGTAAGAATTCTTATTGAACTGATTCATGCTCAGTGCTGACTGAATTAGGAAACTTCTACTAACATTTGAGTTTTCTACATGTTACTCTCCTAATTTTTCTGAACCAATCTTTTCTATGATGGTCATACCAGTAAACTATGAAAAATACTCTGCTGCCAGGGTTTGGGAAGGAAAATAAAGAAAAAAATAATATCCAGGAGAGATTGTAAATTTTAATGAGCGTAAGAGATGCGCAGTGAGAACATATTCAACATTCTCCTCGTCCTGCAAGAAAAACTTTTCCATTGAGGCAGGTTGCAATATCTTTGAAAGTATCAAAACCATCCACGCTAAAGTACACAGTGTTGCTTTTTAATACAGAACTTACAAACTAAACATAAAATCATCTGCCGTTCTTGAATATTTGATGATGAGGACAGATAATTTAAGGTTAGGTGTGACGACACGCGACTTCGCACTCCTCTCGATTGTAGCATTTGCGAGTGGAGACTGCCCAGCAAACGGTTCATAAAAGATCGCCCTGTTCAAGTCTTTAGGTTGTTTTGTCATATTTGGACCCATTTTAATTGGATGAGACTTGGCTCGTTGGAGATTTTACGCGAATGAATGGAATTGGATTCTGAACATCAGATTTTACTTTTTCCTCCGTAGTCGTAAAGTACTGGAATTCTACCACAAAACTTTTCATTATTTTTTTTCTTTTCTTGTCAGGAAGTATTTTAAATAATATGCAAAAAGAAGTTGTATCTGCATTGAATGTGCTTATCAGATTTTCATTTTAGGAAAATATTTCTCCGAAACTCCCATTTCCAGCCGTCACTTTATGTTCGCTGAACCCAATTATGAATCTTACAAACAGCAAAGCATCTGTTCATAGGCTCATAAAGCTGAAAGAATTATTGAAAAGAGCCGAAGTCGTTGCGTAAGTTGGTTTGCAATTTCATACTTATAATATTAACAGCAACAATAAAGTATGCATTATGAAGTTAATAAGTCCGCTTTCAGGCACAATACCAAAGAACTGTAATCTACTTAAACGTTTAACTCATTTCACATTTTGTATATATATTTTTTTAAAATATCTCAAGTAACAGCAAGAATAAATTCTAATCAAACAAAAAGATGTTATTGAAACTATGCTGACAATCAACGACAAGGTGTATTTCTTTCCTGTTTCAGATCCAACGATACGTTGCGTGAGGAGTGCTACGTCCATCCACTATGCCAGTGGTCCTGGTTCAACGAAACTTGTTTCTGTGTCCAAACTCCTTGCTCAACGGAATTCTGTTTAGTTGAGAACACTACGCATTGTGCGTGCTCAACTAATGTGTGCAGAGATTTCAAGAAATTTAGTTCTTGTAGTATTGTGAAAGACAATAAAGCAGATCGCTGTATTTGCTCGAACGAAGTCCTGTACGATAATTCTCTTGAACTTAGAACTAGTTACAAAGCACAGGGATATGAACAAGGTATGAGCTTAAATTTCACTACAGATTGTAATGATTTTTGAACATAAAAAGTGTATCATCACGGAAAATTATCGTCAATTGTAGTCAGTGGCGTATGAAGGGTCCTTTTAGGGTTGTGCAATAAATTCTGCAAGTGACATCACGAGTTAGATGTAAGATACATAAATAAAGTGTTGATTGTGCTTGAAGTATTCTCCCCTTAATCTCACTGCAGCCATTCCAATCAACTACGGTAGTGTCTCAGGTATGGTTGACATTAGCTGGATTCGTGACTTGGGTGAGGTCTCGCGCTCTCGTGATAGGCCTTTCTAACGGTAATATGAATTTTGAGAGTTTGAGAGTTAGTTAAAAGTAAAATAAAAACCCAAGAACCAAGGTCAAACAAATAGGCTGCAAGAGGAGTGCTTTTTTCCTGCTGAAAATGTATTCTCGTTTCCTCACAGACGGTCGTCGTTCTTGCTGTTAGCGAATTAACTTGAGCACAGTGTCGACTTAGTATGTCCCCCCATCATCGATTTACCCTCCGGTGTACAGTCAGCCACCAGACCGTTCTTGTGGTTGAAAAAAGTTTGAAAAAGTCGCTTCCATCATCAACCTATACAATGCTGTGTCCTTTGAGGGGGGTCGTATAATAATAATTATAAAAACTCACAAATGTCGAATAGGTATTTTAGGCCATTGTGCTGAAACTTATTGATCTGAATCTTCCAAATTTAGAAATGATCATAGCACTTACAAAACCAACCAATCATCCAAGTAACATTACATATAAATGTCGACTCTGCGCCCCGGTTACCCATTTCAAGTAAACTTTACTGAGGGGTTAATGTTTATGAAATTAGTTTTCAACACGGGCTTGAGGTAGCCTGGTGGCTTTTGGTGCCGAGGGTGCTCGGATCGAATCCCGACTAACACCACTAAAACACCTCCGTGTCTAGGCCGGATATGGGCACGTTAAATCTGTAGGCTGGTCCATACAGGGAGCAATTCTGGTTCACTTAAAATTGGTGCTCTCATAATAAAGTAGCCAGCAAAAACAGCGGTGAATAACTAAAGGCGAATGTCTGACGACAAGTGCCTCCGCATTGGACCAAAAAAAAAAAAAAGTTTTTAACCCTTGCATATGAAATAACGATTGGTATGGACTGAGCATTAGTACTATGATTAGATTAATGAATGGACCTTAATAATACTCCGTACTTCAGCTACATTTCTCGCGTTAATCGCTTCCAAAGGGCATTCTATGCAAGGATCATCTTTGCGGATCTGTCGACCATATGTGTATCAACATCTCCATCAGTCCTCTGTATTAAATGAGCATGCATGACGTACTTTAAAATATTTAAGTGATCCCCATTTCATACTTGAATCTGTCTTAATCTGAGCAAATCTAATTATTAAGTTTTCCTCTCATGGAAATATAAAATTCCTTGGAGGCTCTGGTGAATTTCATGTCAATAAATTTGAGCTGCGAAACGCATTACATTTTTAAATTCCGGAGCCATTACATCTATTGTAGAACATATTGAACCGTGTAACTAATGTACGTCTGTAGAATTATCTGCCTCTTATTCCTGCAGGTAGACTATTATATAAAAGTTACATTCTTTTAGAGGCATATAAATCTTGTCTTGTTGAAATCCTTTTAATAAAATCCTGATAGTATATTGTTAAATAAAGATTTATCGAATACTTAAATTATTATCCACAGATCCAATAACGAAAACCTGGATTTTATTTCTGTAAGACATGCGTGTACTGAGTAAATGCGTGTTACGGTAAACATCCTTTAGTGTTTTTTTTTCCACTTTATCACTGACTTTTATTTTGCAGAATAACGAGTTATATTTTCGAGTTGATTTTTCTTGAATTTTTTTCTCAAGTTTTTAACAGGAAGGAATGATAAAATTTACTAATGAGAACTATGCAGGGGGACGTATAAATTTATTTCATTTTTATTTTTCTCTCTGGCGATCTTGTTAAATACAACGAAAACAAGAAAAGCATTTGATTTTTTTAGAATAGGTTCATCACATCCTTATGGAAAGTTTTCAAATTTTCATAAAAAAAACTAAGCCTACTTTATAGGTTCATAATTTTTTGCATGTAAAAACTTACATGATATCCAACTTTTTAAAATTAAGCATTTTGCAGATCAAACCTGACAAATTAGAAAGGAAATCAGTTCAATGCAGCCTCATTTTTCTCCAGTTGTAAATGTAGGTAAAGAAATGACATTGAAAGTTTATATTTTTAAGAGTCCAGAGGTAGCCTATTGGTAACGCGTCGGCTTTCAGTAATGAGGGTGCTCCGATCGAATCCTGACAAGTGCCACTACCTCCGTGTTTAGGCAGGGTATGGGTATGTTAAATCCGTAGACCGAAATGTCCCCCGGTTGTCGCCCCTTGGGGGGGGGGGGCTGGGTCAAAATTGTGGTGGCATCTAGACAAAACGGACTCCATCCTTTGTCGTGCTATTATAAACTGGAGCCACACTACTGAGCCTGAAGCCTATATGAACCTGGTCTGGCACTTCCAGCCAGGGGGCATTAAGAACAACAACAACAATATATTTTAAAAGCTTAATTGTACCTGCTTTGTCTGAGATAATGACCACTATTACTTAAGAAGCAGTTGCTTCCTCTAGTAAAACAATTTACTTTGAGACTTAAGTTTACAATTTTAATTAGTGATTATGTTTTTGGATCAGCAAAATGATGGCGTCTGTAATTCGGCCGGTTGAACATCTGTAGGAGATTCCGTCGGCAGGCCTGTTGTCGTGGGCATTGGAGCGGTAGAGGTTGAATCAGCTATATGAAACGCTGGTTTTAGCCGATCGACGCTCACAACTGATTCTTTACCATTTACTGACAGAGTGAAGTGTTTGTCAGTTCTTTTCGGAACTTTGAAGGAGGCATAATAAGGAATAGACATCATAAGGAGGCGTGAGAGGTGCTCGTAGGGCATCTGTGCGGAAGAAAACATGCGATGCATCTTGTAACGCCGGATGCACGAAACAGTTGGGAGATCCATGATGCGTTGTTTGTTTCGGCGAAAGTTTGAGCATCGTTTCTCTTAAATGATGGAGGAAAGTCGTCGGATCATCGTTCTAAGTAGTAGTAGTTTGAAAGAATTCTGCTGGCAATCTCAGCGTTGTGCCGTAAACCAGTTCTGCACAGGTTGCATCTAGGTCCTCTTTGAAGGACGCACGAAGACCGAGCAGAACGATTGGGAGAACTTCTGCCAATCGCCGATTTTTTTTGATCCAGAATTTGACTGGTCAACGCCTGCTTGAGCGATCGATGGAAGCGTTCTACAAGTTCGTTTGCACAAGGATGGTATGGAGTGCTACGGATCCGTTTGATGCCAAGGAGTGACATAAGCGATGTGAAGAGTCGTGACTCAAACTGTCTTCCTTGATCCGTAGTAATGATGGATGGTACACCGAATCTTGCGATCCAGTTTGCGACGAGTGCACGGGCAACTGTCTCTGCAGACATGTCTTGTAATGGTATGGCTTCAGGCCATCTTGTGAACCTGTATACACACGTGAGTAGGTAATGAAAACCTTCCAATGGCGGAAGAGGTCCCACGAGATCAATGTGTACATGGTCAAATCGTCGTGATGGAAGTGAGAAGGCTTGAGGTGCAGTACGAGTATGCCGAAGGACTTTTGAGCACTGACAGCTTGTACAGCTACGTGTCCACTTCGCAATGTCTGTGAGCATAGACGGCCAAACAAATCGTTCTTGCACTAGTTGCTTCGTCGCACGAATGCCTGGGTGTGAAAAGTTATGGAGAGACTTAAACACATCATGACGTAATTTGTCGGGAATGTACGGGCGAATTCTGTTGTTACTGGTGTCACAATAGATTTCTGCGGAAGCGGTTTTTAAAAGTTTTAGTTGAAGAGAAGTTCCTGTATTGTTCAAAAGAGACTCTAGTCCGATGTCATTCTTCTGCTGTTCGGCAATAGTGACGAAATCAATTGTAACTGAAGTAGATACTTCGTTTACTCTAGAGAGAGTATCTGCTATGACGTTATCAGCTCCCGAGACATGTTGAATGTCTGTGCTGAATTGGGCAATGTAATTAAGATGTCGCGTTTGACGTGGGGAACACGATTCAGAGTGTTTCCTGAACGCGAAAGTTAGAGGTTTATGATCAGTGAAGATTGTAAAACACCGACCTTCAAGGTTATGTTTAAAATGTTTTATCGCTGAGTAAATTTCTAACAACTCTCTATCATAGGTGCTGTACTTCTGTTCAGCGGAGCATAGTTTTCTTGAGAAAAATGCGAGAGGCATGGGGCCTTTTTTTGTTTGTGAGTGTAGAACCGTTCCAATGGCGATATTGGATGCGTCTACCATCACAGAAAGGCGAGAGCTAGGCGAATGCTAATGTAACGTTACTGCGCTAGCCAAACTTTGTTTACATTGCTCGAAAACGTTATTAGTGACATCATTCCAGGGAACTGGGCGCTTGTCGTTCTTTTTTTGACTCAATTAATAACGCATGTAGTTGAGCTTGAGTTTTCGCTGCATTTGGGAGAAAACGACGGTAGAAATTCAGTAGAGCCAAGAAACGTCTGAGTTCCGAGATTGTGGTTGGTTTTGGAAACTCTAAAATTGCTGAAATCTTCTCGGGCAGAGGTTTAACACCTTCGGCGGTTATGAGACATCCGAGGAATTTAACTGATGTTTTTCCAAGGACGCACTTAGACGGGTTTAATTTAAGACCATGCTGTGAAAGGCGTGTGAAGACTTGTTGTAGGTGGGTTCTGTGTTCTGCTTCCTTGGCGGAAGCGATAATCTATATAATCCCCCTCGGCCCCCTCCTCTTTCGAGTATCGGCCATGAAACACCTGAAGACCAGTCACTACGTAGCAAGAGCCTGAATACGCAGTAGAGGGTTAATTTCCCAAGTTCGGATGCATTTTTTCAATTGCTGTGGGGCTGAAGGCTGGCGGATATACAGTACAGATCTGCAATCCACCCAAGGCATCCCCAGCCCCTTGGCGGAAGCGATAATGATTCAGAACTATACGTTTCCCGGCGACGAGCCATAAACGACCATATACTCCAAGTAACCAGTCGCTGGCGTAATTCCTATATACGCAGCCGAAGGTCCGCTTGTTCATGTTAATTTTCGGCCTTAGGAGCCGTGTCAAGGAGTATAATTAACTCCCGACTGTTGGCCCCACCGGCCCCTGGCGGAAGCGATAAGGATATCGTCAAAATAGGGGACACAGAATTCGAGACCAGATAAAACTTGGTGGATGAAGCGTTGGAACGTTTGACCAGCGTTTCGCAAACTAAATGGCATATACACATATTCAAACAAACCGAAAGGGGTTGTAACGGCGGTTTTTTGGATATCCTGAGGCTGGACAGGGATTTGGTGGTAGGCCCGAGCCAAATCGAGAGTCGAGAAAATTGATTTACCGAAAGACATTTGGGTGCAATCCTGTATATGCGGTACAGGGTACCTATCAGGAATAGTTATAGCATTTAGCCTGCGATAGTCGCCACATGGGCGCCAATCACCATTGGCCTCTTTGACCATATGTAATGGGCTGGCCCATGGGCTCTTAGAAGGGCGGAGGATGCCCTCAGACAATAAGAATTCGAAGTCCCGCCGAGCAGCTTGCAGTAATTCCGGGGATAAGCGCCAGGGTTTAGAAAAAACGGGAGGTCCGGTTGTCTCGATGTGGTGCAAAACTGGCGAAATTTCGGGGAAATTATTAGGTTTTGAAGGATTAGTGAGCTCGGAGAATTGGCGGAGTATTTTGTCAAATTCGGTGTTTCCTAATAAAATGGATAGGTTAGGTGGTATGGCACTTATGGAAGTAGGTTGGCCCTTGGATGATAATTTTGAGACGGCATCGATGAGGCAGTTGTTTTTAGCATCAACCAAGAGGTTGAAATGCGTCAAGAAATCTATTCTGATGATCGCTTGGCTTACACTTGCAATTACAAATGACCAAGTGAAAGGACGGCGTAAATTGAAATTCAAAGTTAAACGTTTGGTACCGTAAGGGCCTGTTCACATAAGAGTCCGTTGCGTTGCGTTAAGGAAAAGATGACGTTGAGACGAAAATAAACCAATCATATGCCTCCAATCGATTAGCAATGAAATTTTTAACGCCTATGATTGGTTTATTTTCGTCTCAACGTCATCTTTTTCTTAACGCAACGCAACGGACTCCTATGTGAACAGGCCCTAAGTCGCAATTTTTGTGTCGTTTGCGGCGAAAAGTACTAAATTATCTGGAGACTGATCATTAAAGGCAAAAGGTTTTGGAATGACAGAAATGTCAGCTCCGGTGTCGATTAAGAATTTTGTTTTTGAGTTTTTGTCGGCCAGAGTCAATATAGAGATTTGCGGGCGGTCGCGAAGTTGGCAGTCTGGCGATCACCGATTTAGTTTTCCAGCCGTCTAAAGGAGCAGGGAGAAGAGCATTTTCGTGCTTTTTTGCCGAAGTTTGTATGGTAAAAACACAAGTTGTTGGCAGGTTCCTTAAGTTGGCGGGAACGTCCGCGGGACTGACTACGTCGCCTGTCATGCCTAAAGTAATTATCTCGCCCGCGAGAACGTTGGCGATTTTTTACAAATGGTGTTGAGCTCGTTAAATTGCTTAGTTAAAGTAGCATTTGTTGCTCCAGATAAGAGTTTGGCTGCGTGGATGCGCTATTAATTGTCGTTGGCGCGGTCAGGTCATTAATTTTATCGGCCGCAACCGCGAGGTTTTGTAAGTCATCGCTGAGAGCGGCATGAATACTTTGAGTTGATTGGGTAAGCCTTGAGAGCCACAAAGATTTTAAAAGAGATTCCCCGACGTTTTCACCTGCGAGAACTTTCATCTGGGAAAGTAACTGCGATGGGCGTAGGTCACCTAGCTCCAGACCCTGAAGGAATGTGCGAAATTTAGATTCCTCGCTCTGGGAGTGAACGGCGATTAAACGAGCTTTTAAAGTATCATACTGGTTTTCCGCGGGTGGTGCACTAAGGATGTAGGATACAGAATTGAGGGTACTTTGGGATTATCCCGTCGACCATTTTCGCCAAACCCGATTCATTTTCGCCAAACCCGATATTATAGTCAAAAGGTAGCTTTTGCGTTAATAACCGCAAATTTTATCACATTTACTGCAAATTTTATCACATTTCCTTGACTACGCGAGTAAGAGCCTGTTCACATGTAGCAGTTCGGTAGCGGAGCATTAAAGGAAAGATGACGTTGAGACGAAAATAAACCAATCATAGGCGTTAAAAATTTCGTTGCTAATCGTTTGGAGGTTTGTCGTTGGTTAAATATATTTCAATACTTTAACGCTCCGCTACCGGACTCCTATGTGAACAGGCCCTTAGTGTTCTTTAGCGTGTTGAAATATACTGGTTTTTTTTTACTTCGCTGCAAAATGATTCGAATTTGGGATTTGCCTAGCACCGAAGAGAATGCAGTGGCATATTTTCAAGAGTATAGAATCATTTCTTCTAAGAAAATGTGCGTGAATGGCCACGATATGGCGTTGTAAATCAAAACTGATAAGCAATGGCGATGCGATGTAAAGGGGTGCGATAAACGAGTTGCTATTCGAAAAGGCACGTGGTTGGAGGCTCAAAACTCCCGTTTGTGACTGCCATCCCGTTTATTTACTGCTGGTCGCATGAAATAACATGAACTGAATGGGGAGAAAAACAGCTTGATTTGACAGGAAAGACAATTGTTGATTGGAACAATTATATGAGGGAATTGTGCACTCATAGCCTTCTACAACGTGATTCGAAACAAATAGGAGGTCCGAACAAAATTGTAGAGATAGATGAGAGCCTTTTTACAAAGCGTAAAAACCAAGTCGGTCGTATTCTTCCAGAACAATGGATATTTGGGGGACTGTGCAGAGAGACCAACGAGTGTTTCATCGTAAAAGTTCCCAATCGAAATGCAACAACTCTCATGGCTGAAATTAGGAACAACATTGCAGAAGGAACTACAATTTTCTCAGACTCGTGGAAAAGTTACAAAACTGATGAAATGGAAGCAGCGGGATTCCAATACTTTAAAGTGAATCACCGATATCATTTTGTGGACCTGAAACTGGTGCACATACACAAAATATAGAACGATTGTGGGGTTTGGCAAAATGGAGAAACAAGAAACACCGCGGAACTACCCGAAAACACTTGGATTCGTATTTAAACAAATTTATGTGGCGGCGACTGCACAAGGATAATGACTTGTTTATTTGCGCTTTAAAAGTTATCAAGGATTTTTGGCCGCCGAAATGATTGATAATAATATATATGGTTAGGTTCAAGGATAATTCAATGTGTAATTATAAAAAAATAGAGGTTTTTACTTTATTTTGATTTTTTTATTAATAATGTGTTTTAATAATATTTTTGTATTAATAATAAATTTAATGTGTTTAGAATGTTTATTTTGGAAATTTCTTTTCATTATGATGGCGCCAAAGGATTTGCGCATTTTTGCGAGCGTTGACAGGTCGACGGAATAATCCTAAAGTACCGAATTGAGTAATTCAGGTTCGATAGCAGTCATAACATAATGAAATTTCGTGCTATTGACCGTTATGTTAGCTAATGCGAACTGGGACTCTAAACGCGCGAACCATAAGGTGGGATTTGCTTTCCAGAACGGTGCTGCTTTAACCGTGACACGCGAGATATGGTTGTTTGTGGTGTCTGCGTTCGGATTTGCCATTTTAAAAATACAGTTTTATACTACACATTCAAAGGAGTTTGTATACAAAATTTAGAAACACAGGAATACGATATTTGGCAAAAAATTGTAGAAATGGCTATGATAATAAAAATACATATGACGCTTATTATGCGAAAAGAAAATATAATGATACAAAAAATATACGATATGCGCGATATGTATACTGGAATAACAATGAATACGTGCGTTAAATATGGAAAATACTAATTACGTATGCGCTAGATGCGAAATTAAGAACTTAATATGCGGAGTAAAAATAATTACTGAAGTAAGACATCTTGATTACGGATAGTGCCCATATTACTACACATACATAAAAAAAGCTCGTATTGAAAATAACAAATATATACTTTATCCACGACCAGGAGTCACCAATATGGAGTCAGAGCTCTATAGATTTTTGCTATGTGTTGAGCATGTTGGTCATAAGACAAATTTGAAAAATACTATTTATTTACAACACGACATAAAAGTTAAATAAATTATTTACAGCCAACCATATTTACGTGCGCAGTTATCACCAATAAAAGGCAGAGTTAGAATAAAATATAAAATGGTATTAACTTTTAAGTCAAAAACAAAGTTGAGAAGTTTCTGTTCCTGCTCTGCTGAACGATGATATGTCACCACAACTACTCCCCCCCAAGTGAGATACTCTGACAAAAATGTATCTCACTGATAACGCGCTGGCAAATGAATTTCACGTCCACTTCTTGTCAGTTTGGTTGAGGAAGCAATGGGTAACTGTGCAAATCTGATCCTTTTTTTAACTTTTTCTGCTGGTTTGTCAACGTGACTTTTCTTAAGATCTGATGCAATATCAGTTTCAGAAGAACTGTCAGAAAAACATGGTTTAAGTTTGTCTATTGAAATATTAACATTTCTATTCTTTATGAGAAGAGTGTAAATTTTATCAGATCGCTGTATAACCTGATATGGCCCATGATATGGAGGTTGCAGGCTCTGACGAACGCTGTCGGTACGGACGAACACATGTGAGCAATTTTGAAGGTCTTTGAAAATGAAGGGTTTCTGCTTGCAGTGATGTGAAAATGGAATAGGTTTTACATCTTTCATAGTTGCCATAAGATTTTGGACAAATTCTGATTGGGGTTGAAATTTCGTATCTTCAAAGAAATCGCATGGTAAACGAATGTTTTCACCATAAAGAAGTTCTGCAGGTGTAGAGTGGAAACCAGAACGCCAAGTTGTCCGCAATCCAAGCAATATTACTGGAAGAGTTCTTGTCCAACTTGTATCTTCATGACACATTATGCTCGCTTTTAATGTACGATGCCAGCGTTCTATGCATCCATTTGCTTGAGGATGGTACGATGTAGTTCTGTTTCGTTTAAATCCAATTAATTTTGACAATTCTTGAAACAGTTGAGCTTCGAATTGTGTACCTTGATCAGTAGTTATGACCAATGGTACTCCAAAACGTGAAAACCAACATTTTAACAAGTTGTCTGCTACTGTTTCTGCTCAAATATCAGGCATATTTCTGGCGTACTATAAACGGCAATAATTTTATCGGCCATTTCTGCAAAGTTATCAAGAGAATCTTTGCTTATTGACAAAATGGCTTGCGTCAGTTGTGGAAGCCTTTGTAGCCACAAGGATTTTATAACTTCATCAGAAATAGAATTTCCTGCCAAGCTTTTCATCTGCCGTAAGAGATCGGATGGGCGTTTGTCGCCAAGTTCGAGATCGTTCAATAGTTTTTTTAATCTCGATTCTTCGGTGTCAGTTAATCTGTTTAGCAAAGCGTTTTTTATTGTATCGTATTTATCACCTTGAGGAGGATTCGACAATATATCAACAACAAAATCTAAAACATTTTGGTCTAACGCAGCAACGACGGTATTATATTTTGTCGAATCTCGAAAAATACCGCTATTAGCAAACTGCGCTTCAAGCTGTAAAAACCATAATTTTGGCTTGTTTCGCCAAAAATTTGGAGGCTTAACTGCGACTCGATTAATTTCAGTATTTGGATTATCGAGATTTAATGCAGTAGAATCATCTTCCTTTTTAGCCATTTTAAATATAAAGGCGAATAGTAAAATATTTATTATTGCGAGAACGTATCCCAATTTCCGATGACTTCAACAGCGTTTAGTAACGATGAAGTTTTCAAAATCACGTCCTTGGGTAACCAATATAGATTTTTGCTATGTGTTGAGCATGTTGGTCATAAGACAAATTAGAAAAATACTATTTATTTACAACACGACATAAAAGTTAAATAAATTATTTACAGCCAACCATATTTACGTGCGCAGTCATCACCAATAAAAGGCAAAGTTAGAATAAAATATAAAATGGTAATAGTTTTTTAAGTCAAAAACAAAGTTGAGAAGTTTCTGTTCCTGCTCTGCTGAACGATGATATGTCACCACAGCTCCATTTACCGGATCAGAAGGTTTCGATTATTAAGCCGCTTCAATTATCTTCAAGACTGCTGTTAAAAAAAAGGAATGTGACAGGAAGTGCAAACTTGAATTTAATAAATATATAAAACGCAACAGGATCATCTTAAAAATGGTAGAACACCTCAAGTTGTTAAATCTCTACTTATATATAAAGAGAGAGAGCGATTTTGTACGTGGAGGGTAATCTTCAGAACCACTGTACCTATTTGAAAAATTCTTTCACTGTTTGAAAGGTACATTATTCCAGATGGACATAGGCTATATATTATGTATATCTGATCAGTAGAAATAAAGTTAGGGGCTTAATCCTAACAATCTCCATTGTTACCGCTACTGTCCTCTACCGCTTTTTGTGCCGAAGTCTTCAACGATCCTTAGCGTGGTGCTATCGCGGTGGGCTTCTGTTCTGACGCTAGCGGTTCGAACCTAGCCGTTCTCCGGCATGCCTTTTTCTTTTAAAAAATTTATTTTAATTATTAACTAACATAAAATTAATTTAAGGTATTATTCAGGTTATTATTAAGGTAAAAAAAGATTTACAATTTATTGGCTATCAACTGGAAATTTATTGGTATAATATTTTGTTCAACCCGGACAAAGTCGGGACGGGCCGCTAGTTTATAATAAGAACAAACAATTCCCAATTCACGTGTAAGTGAAATCACGTTTGTAATTAAAACTGATTTGAAAAGTTCATTCACCATGGAGGAAATGTCAGGTGATGATCGCTACAAATTAATTTTAAAAGTTTCGTGATCGCGAATAGGAGGTAATCAAGCTTTACTAGACCTTATAATTAGAGTGTTATACATTTTACAATTGGATAATTTTTAACTCATATACACTGCTGGCCACCCAAATTGCAACACCAAGAAAGACAAGAGATATCACAACAAAATTTATTTTGTAGATAACATGTTGACCAAGTATCAAATGATTAAATTTATAGACTTCTGTGAAGTTTGGTTCCTGCCAAAATCAGTAGCCAGAGTAGCCGCCATTGTTGGAGATCACCGCTGCCACACGCCTCGGCATTGATGCAAAGAGACTTTGGATGAGTTCTTGGGGTACAGCAGACCAAGCAGCTTCCACACGTTGCCAAAGTTGATCTGCTGTGGCAGCTGGGGATGGAATCTGGGTCAATCGTAGAGCAACCATGGACCACATGTTTTCTATCGGCGAAAGATCCGGAGAGCGAGGTGACCAGGGAAGCAATTCACGATTTCTGGCGATTGACGAAGAACCGTTGGACAATGCGTGCCACGTGTGGTCGCGCATTATCCTGTTGAAATATGGCTGTGGGCAAGCCCTGAAGGTAAGGAAGGACAACTGGCTCCAACACCACGGCGGAGACGTCTGTGGTTCTGCGTCAAGGGTAGACAAAGCAATGGCCGTCTTGCGGACAGACCACTCTGCTGTAAACGGCGTCGAATGGTACGCGCAGACACTGGATGATGCGTTACAGACTGCATGTGCTGTGCTATGGTTCATGATGTGACTGAGCGATCCCTCACTGTCATGACCACAATTTGCGTCGTACCCTCCTGCATCCAATGATCACATATCCGCATTACAGTTGTTTGGTTTCGTCCAACACGACTACCGATTTCCCTGAAAGATAATCCACAATCTCGGTAGGCCACTATCTTTCCTCTGTCGAACTCGGATACTTGATCAAAAGATGATAGCTGTTTTCGACGAGGCATAAGTGATCGTTTTTTTTTTGAAAAAACCACAAGAAAAACACAATTGCCGAACTTGAAATCGTCGAAATCTCCAAGCTTTAAATAGCGCTTTGAAGTGGCGCCACAGGCGCGCGTGATATGCGTCTGCGCTGAAATTCTAATCATTTGCATATCTCACCTCCGCTAATGCATGTTGTAAATTTCATGTTATTTGCATGTTTCCTTCAGGGTGTTGCAATTACAGTGGCCAGCAGTGTAATTCAAATAATGTAGAATCAGGAGATACTAGTTGTCACTATATTAATAAAATTTAAAATAACAAAATTAAAATTAAAAACTGTGATTTACTAAAATGTTTAATAACTCAGCACTGATTCGTAAAATATTACAAGTGGCTAGCTTTTTTTAAATTTGACTCCTTTCAATTCGATTTTCAGGTCGAGAGCGAGCTATGCTATTGCTTTTTAAAAGTTTTCTTATTTACATAACTATTAAATGCAAATTTATATTTGCATGAATACAATGAAATTTCAGAGAGAAAAAATCCATGTTCAGATTCAATGTTTCAATTGTAAAATTGTTATCGCTTATAAAATCTATGAATTTGATATGTATTTAAAAAAAACATGAAAAGAAATAAAAATAAATATATGCCTTGACTTTTTTTATTTCCTAATGCGGAGGCACTTCTCACGAGACATTCGCCTTTTGTTATTCACCGCGAAGTCTTGCTGGCCACGAAATTTTGTGGGAGCACCATTTCGGGTGATCCAGCATTGCTCCCTATGAGGGGTCAATGCCGGCACAGTAACGACCAAGCTTTATTCGAGATTTGAACAGTGCCTTAACTTAACAGAGGAATTATATTTCCCTCTAATTTCAAAAGTAAAATTGTTTTATTTCTGAATGTATGTTTATATGTAAACTTTGACTTCTTAAAAAGAGTTCTGTCTCCTCTTAAAACTGTGAATATGAACCAGATTATTATCTTGAATGTCGATCTCCCGCAGATTCTTGGAGGAAACTATCCTCGAGTTCTAAGTTATGTGTATTGCAGATTGGAGTGGAGTCGAAAACTCTGTCCATGAAGTGATGACATTAGTACGGAACGCATTTACATACGATTTGGTGGACATTGAAGAAGCGCTGATGCCGACTGTAAATGACCTCATGGATAACGGAATCAAGTTCGATAATTTGGTCATCTCTTGCAGTTTTGATGGACAACGATGTTATCGAGAGTAAGTACAATTTATCATTCAACTCGAATATTCTTAAAATAGGGGTAAATGCAGTGGTGACTCAGGATTATAAGGAACCTAAGTGCGCAAGTGACATTTTACTGATTTATTCTCATGGATTTAACAGCCCCGCTCTTAAAAATACAACTCTTAAAACTAACAAATACATTAATCAGAAGTAAGTGAGTGAGTAAAACGTGATCAATTGAAAAAAACAAGTAATGAAGATCAATTTCGCATATCGTACCCCGGCAAGAAAAGTGACACAACTCAAAAATGCAGCATTTGAGAAAAATCAACTTAAAGAATACGATACATCTTGAACTACCATTACAGTAAAACTGATACAACTGCCCTCAAGTGGACAAATTGCGAGATAGAGATGTGTCGCTTTTCGTGCACGATGGGGCACTTCATACATGTATTTCAATGACAAAATTGCCATTTTTTTTTTACTTGTGTCGCTTTTCTTGCCGAGCTGCGATATGTGCCGGTTTTTATGACAATGGCCCAAGTTAAAAAAAAAAAACTGCATTTATCAGTATTTTGCATTGCATTCTTTTACATTACCATAATCTGAAACAATCTTTGCAAAATTGTAAAAACTGAGTCGTTAGATTGAGCTGGTTATTGCGTCATTCAACAGTATTTAGTTCTTTTAATTATCTCGAAATCAAAAATATATGACTTAGACCACTTTCATAATCGCCGCCACACACACACACACATATATATATATATATATATATATATATATCGTCATCTCGGCGGGATATTGTATGCCGCGAACGATTCAACTTGACGGAAAGTTCGTTAATATTATGAATTAATATAAACTTAATCCTGCGTAACGAACATATCTTTTTTCGTTTTGTCTAAAATTCGCCGAGGAATCGAAAGTAGACGAGTAGATAGGAATAATAAATTTTGAATCCCATTTTTTCGCAGAGAAGTATTTAATCGTAAATATATGGTTTGTTTGATATATGTTGTATTCATGTGAATGCCACACCATTTATTTTAGACAGTTGTTTGGAGATATGATCCGTTAGTTGTCAGAGAACAACCTCAAAGCATAGTTACCTTACGATGGTACACAGAGTAAGCACAGTCGTCATGGGGTTGCCGAATAGTTTCACACTGTCGAGCATAAAATGAAAAACATTACAAAGACACCAAACGTAAACGATTGATTAAGAAAAAACTTAATAAGTAGTGCGTAGAAATTTCCTTTAACTACATTTTTTTCTGGATCTTCTAATGTTTTTCCCCCTAGAATTATTCTACCTTTCTGTGAATAGAATATAAACAAAACATAAAATAAAATGTCTATTCTATGTAAAATTATTTTTAGTTTCTTTTTTTTCTATTTTCTTTTCGTTTTAACCTAGTAACTTTCCTTAACATAATTTCATTATTTTTAAAAAATAACATTGCAAATAATTTAATTCCTCTACACATTTTTTAGACAGTATTTTCTTGCATGAACTGAAATTCAGAGCAACGTTTAATAACGTTTGAGATCTCTCTTTTCCAAATAGATTTTTGACGTAGAAAAAAATTATGTATATATATATGGGATCCATTTGTGGTACGTGAAATATCCCCACACTGTATTTTCTTTTACATTTCATAGTTTTTCAAGCGTTGTTCTAAAATATTTCCGAAATTCTTTGATTAAATTCAACTGTGTTTCGTTGCATTCACTCGGTCTTCCACAAAGTATGTGTGTATCAATCTGTGGGTGCAATGTCAGGAGATCGGGAGTAGCCAAGAGAGAAGTCCTTCACTGTCTGTCCAGCATCTTAGAATATGTTCATCCTGGCAACTCCAGACAATCAATTTCCAGGCCACCATTCTAGCTAAAAGGAAACCTTTGCTTTCAGAAGTTTCAGCGGTGGAAAGGCACTAGAATTCCAGCATGTCCTACGACACAAATTATGAATTTTGTGATTCAGACAAGGTCAAGGTCAAGGTAGTGGGGTTTATGGAGCTCCTAGCAATGCGAAGCATTGCACTGCTTTCACCTCCGAACGGATAATGGATTAATAAACTTATAGTAATTTTCCGAAGGAAACGAGTTGCTAAACATGAATTTAGAAAAATCGCACGGCTGCCACCTGGATACGTGATCGGTCCTACCTTTGTTCTGCGAAGAAAATTCCGTTTCCCCATAGAGCAGGAATAAACCGATAACTGTATGTTAAAGAGCAAATACCTTGTCGATGACTTTCGCCAAAATGAAACGGAATGACTGCTTCCAATCATGAGATTGAGTATTGTACCACTGGCACCATTTATAGGCAGGGCAGGGAACCAAAATCGGTTTCCCAAAAGGGAGGTTTTTGCAGTATTAAAGAAGTTATGTTAAAAAAAGGAATTAAAGGATTAAAACTTAACAGATGTGGAGTCTAGTTTCGTAAGGAGAAGAGTCGACCAATGCGGGACCAATTCCATGGGTCTTTGCAGTATGACATGAAAGGGAAGTTAAAATTTTGATTAAGAAGCTGAAGAAACGAAAAGTAGACTTGGATAGTTAATCATTTCACAGTCTCCTACGCTTTTTAGATGGTGGGAGGGAGATATCTGGACGGCGTAATAAAGCTTTTGGCCTTTTCGCCAAGCTGGGGATCCCTGGATCGTAGGGAGGAATGCTGTGCAGAATAGAATTAGTTATACGAGAGAAACTATTGTAAAATTTAAAAGCCAGTCTTTTAATTGCCGGAAGAATAAGTTTAACGCGTAGATCCAGATGAATCACGTCATTTCTGATAAAAATAGGAGCTTTAATTACATAACGTTTGAGGACATAATTTTGGATAACTTTAAGTCTCCGTAATTGGTGGATAGATCCCCCACACAACAAAGCCATATGTTAAAATGGGACATACATAACTCTTGTACAGCAACAGTTTCAATTTTGACAACAGGCGACTGTAATATGAAAGAAAGGGTTTAAGGGCGCCACTCTTCGATTTACGGACAATGCTGTCGAAATGAGGAATCCAATTTAGTTTGGAATCTAGGATACCACCTAGGTATACGTAAGAAGTTTCCCAGGGTATGGGTAAGCCATTAAGTAGAAAGTTATTGTTTCGGGTTATAGAAGAGCACTGCAGCTCTTTTAGAGGTGTTAACTGTGCTACGCCAACATGTAAGCAAGTGTTCATAAATTTTGAGATAATTTTGAATAGTACAAAACAGGCGGGTTGAGTGTGAGTGTTGAGCAATGATGGCCGTGTCATCAGAATATAGAGCTAACTCAATGTTGGGAGAGAGTGGAATATCATTTATATATAGATAAAACAACTTAGGGCTAAGCAAACTGCCTTGGGGTACACCAGAAAGAATTCGCCGGGGAGGGGGAGGAAGACATATTAGTATTCCCTCGTATTAGTATTTACCGTGAAAGTACGATCCGAGAGATAGCTATGAAAGATTTTAATCAGTTGGGAAGGAATATTAAGGTTAATAAGTTTATAGAAGAGTCCTCCATACCAGATTTTGTCAAACGCCTTGCAAATGTCCACAAAGATCACATAGGTAGATTGTCTTTTTACCTTGGCACCTTTAATGAGCTCTACAACTCTCCAGAGCCGATGTTGTGTGGAGTGCCGGTTACGAAAGCCAAAGTGCTCCTTTCGGAAGACGTCATGGGTATAGAAGAACTCATCCAGGCGCCTGGCCAATACGAATTCGTAGACCTTTGAAATCCCAGACAAAAGACTGATAGGTCGATAGTTGGAAGGGTTAGTAAGATCCGATCCGGATTTTGGAATCGGCACGACAATGGCAGATTTCCAGCATCCAGGAAAGTGATTAAGTAGAGAATTAATTAGGTGAGACAGATAGATTTGTATGTTAGCAGGTAGGTTTTTTTAACATTAAAGAGGAGATATTGTCTTCACCCGGCGACTTATTTCTTTCAAGTTTATCAATGTAGGACATAATTTCAGAGGGACAGGTGGGTTGAAGTGGATTTGTAGAGGGAGTAAGCAGGAACTGTTCTACGCGAGGTATTACTTGCAAATAGGTATTATAGTCCAGGATATCATGGTGAGGTTCAAACTGACTTCTAAGACTTTCTGCAATGAGTTCAGCCTTTTCAGTGTTAGAGATGGTCATTGAATTAGGCTCTTTAAGGGACGGAATGTGCCAGCGTGTCCTACTTAGACGGGAGGCTGCCCTCCACACGCTGTTGTCAGATGTCGTAAGCGACTCTATGTAGTCATTCCACCGTGTTTTAGTACTGGTCCTAATCTTTTTCTGAATAAGGGTCTGAAATCTATTTACTAAAGTCCGGAGATTAGGATCACGGGAAGCCTGCCAGTCTTTCCTGAGTGAATTCCTCTCTCTGATTAATTGCCTGATATGCTCAGGAAGCCTGTAGTAATCAGACAAGGCGAACCTTCGTCATGTACTATATATAATTTTGCAGACACGTGAACGATTTACAGGCGTTGTCATTTTATGTTTATAAATTATTACTTTTAACTTGATTGTTACAATTACAGGTACAATTTTGAATTGCACGAAAGAAATTAATCAATAATTAAGCGTTTTCTTCGCGTCAGTCGCATTGTAGATAACTCATGCTTAGAATACTCGGACTCTCCCCATCGCTAATCGCACGCGCATCGGCCAGTAGGCAGAAACAAGCAGCGACAAGTATATCACACCCCGGCAAAAAAAGTGACAAAAGTAAAAAAATGGCAATTTTGAGGTTATGTCATTGAAAAATATGTATGAAATGTCCCACCGTGCACGAATAGCGACACATCGCTATCTCGCAATTTGTCCACCTGAGAGCAGTTGTATGAGTTTTATTATAATGCTAGTTCAAGCTGTATAGTATTCTTTAAATTGATTTTCCTCAAATGCTGCATTTTTGAATTGTGTCACTTTTCTTGCCGGGGTATGATATGTGCACTAGGTTTTATTTTTGCTTGGGGTTCTTCGGTATGGGTAATTTAATCTAGACATATAATAATAAAAATATAAAAAGTACATTTTATTTATTTTAGTTTTACTTAATATGGCAAGTGAAAAAAAAAATCAGAAACAAGCATGAGAGAGCTCTAAAGCTGGTGGATCGAAGAGTATGGCAATTGACAAAGGCAATAAAACAGTATATTTTTTTATTGTCGAGACAGTTGTATGAAGAATGTCGTTTAGAACTTTGTTAGACAAACCATAAATCGATCCTATAGAAAAGCAAGGACAAAAGCAAAATGATTTATTTTTTGGGCAGTTCAAATATCTAGTCAATATCCCTAATGAAATTTATTGACAGTTAAAATGTAACAACTGGTAGCTTGTTTTCTCCTCCAAACCTAACTCCTAAACACGGGAAACCTCTTAGTGATGGGGAATATATGAAAGAATCATGCTGAAAATGCGGAACATATCTCTTTGAAGATTTTGAAAGAAAGGAACGGTTATTTGAAGAATGAAAGATATGACTTTGGCTGAAGAAATTGTGCACCTTGAGAGAAAGAGTCTTGGAAATGCCTATAGATATAAATCATCAGTAAAAAATAAAATAAAATCTTCTGATCTAATCTCTTTTTGGCTTGATGAGAATACTAACATAACTGGATCAGTTCGTTTAGAAACTTTTATTCGTTATTGAGTTGGAAATACTATCAAAGAAGAAATTATCAGTTTACTTCATTAACAAGAGCAACGAATAGACATCTGCAAAGCATTTCTAAAATACACTCACTGAAAGAAAAATAGATCTTTCCAAAATTGTACCAGTCTCTACTGATGGAGTCCGCAGTATTATTGGAGAGAAGAATGATTTTGTCTCTTTACTTATCAAATGTATTGGATATTCAGTTTTGAGGTTTCCCTGCTTTATACAACCGATTTTAAGAGCAAAGACCAGTTCCAAGTCTCCTGAAGACTAGTCAGTTTTATATCTGCACGCGCTTAATAAAAGAAATTTCTAGAATTATTAAACAGGTAAACTCAGTGTACAATGACCTACGGGCCCGAGGTAACCTAGTGGTAGCGCCTCGGCTTTCGACGTTGAGGGTGCTCGGATAGAATCTCGAAATGCGCCATTAAATACTTCCGTGTCTAGGCCGGATATGGGCACGTTTAATCCGTAGATCCTGAAAGTCCCTCTATGAGATCAGAGAGGATGGGAGTACGATGCCCCCAGTTGTCGCCCCTGAGGTTCGATCGGGGGAAATTGAGGTGGCACCGGCTATATTGGACACCGATCCTGGTATCATTATAAACCACAGCCGCACCCCTTAGCGCGCTAGCCTATATGGACCTGGTGTGGAAAACTTCTGACCAAGAGGCATTAGAAACAACAACAACAATGGCTTACTTATGCGGAATGTCTGATGTTTAAATCACGGAAAAGTTCATCAAAGATTTTTTAAGTGTTTAGATGATATTATACTATTTATACATAATGAGAAAATTATTGAATAAATAATCAATGAATGGACGTCGAATGGCTTTCCAAATCAATGCTTTTTATTGTTTTAGGCTTACTTTAAAATGAATTAATTGTTAAACGTTAAGGTGTTAACAAGGTATTTGCTGTCTTGTTTGATTTGATGAAATCATCCGAATTTAAATTACAAATTTTCGAATGGGACGAAGTTCTTCAAATAATTTCTTTAAAAAAAGAAGAAGAAAGAAAGGGTGAAAATTCTTAGTAGATCTAGAATCTTTTGATCCCCCCTCCACTCCCCCCAAAAAAGAAAGATAAAAAATCAAGGTACTTTGAGACAAGAGTTTTCTACAGTTAATTCAGTCGATAATCAACGATTTTTTTTTCAAATTTACTCAATTCAATCAGTTTACGTACAATTTTTTACTCGTCAAAATTTATTTTACATTCACACGCAGACACAACATCAGCAGATGAAATCGATTTAAAGATTATCACTGAATGACTGAATTTGGAAGATATAGAAAGGCAATTAATTGATTTTCAATTCAGCTATATACCGAAACAAAAGTTTGTTGTTTTGAGAAATAACTTAGACGTAATTGAAAATGATCGATTATTTGAGGTAATTACAAAGACTGCAGAAAGATGGAATACAGCGATCTTGGATTGTTTTTCCCGAAATTTTTAGCTGTTAATAAAAACTAGAGGTAGCAAATTAATCAATTTTCTTCTCTACGTATGCTTGTCAGTCATCTCATGTAAGTATGTTCCAGCACCACTCTGGGAAGCCTGGAGCAGTCTCAACCAAACTTGGTAAACATATGACTTACAATCTAGGTAAGAACACTTGAGGGGGGAAGACACCCCTAGACCCCTAGGGGGGGAAATTCAATCACTGAAAGTTCAGAGCAGTTTTCTAGTTGTTTAAGAATTTCTCCTCCAAATTCATTTGGGCCTTTAGTTTTTCCATCTAGGAAACAAAATAGGTGACGTAGGGGCAATTCATTTAAATTATTGACTTCAACAACATTCCATGTCACACACAAGTAGTAGAAAGGATTGTTAAATTAGTTACCTGGTCATCCTTGTTCGTTCGTGGTACTTCTCCAAGAGATGCATTGATAAAAACAAAAATACACTCTCAAAAAATAATGCCAAAATTTGAAACAAAAAAAAACAATTCAATGTGTCAGTGAAATAAGTAATGGAAACCATGTGTGATTAATATGGACTTTTGAAAAACATGAATATTTTTTTCAAAATAATGTTTTGCCTTAATAGACATTACATTAATATTTTTCTAAATAAGTGTGATTTGTTTATTTTAATTAAGGTACGTCAATTAAAAATTGTTTTTCTTTCATTCCAATGTGTATTATAAGAATATGCTCATGTAAAATTAATATGATGAAAATCGCGAAATTCCACAAAATCAGTTGTTCTGTTATGGCATCTAAAAATTAGAAATACTTAGAATATGCAAGTTTTCTGTCAAAATATCATATTTTGAATATTTTATTTACAGAACATATACATTATTTTAATATACTATAAAAGAAATTAACAAAAAATACAAATATAATCACTTTTTCATAAAAATATCCATTTTGAAGCCCTTTGCGGCACTTGAAAATATTTTAGTAGAGCAAAAACATTTTACATTCTTAATTTCAATTTTAAAAGACAACTTGTGAAAACTAGAGCATATTGAAATTCTGAAAAAAAAATTTCGTTCCACCGTGATGTCCGAGTGTCTTTTAAGTGCCTCGTCCTTAAGTGCCTTTATGTGTACTATTTTTATGAAGTAAAACGTATTATATAATCTGTTTAGCAGATCTCCTGACTAAAAGGAATGTTTAAATTACATATTTTGCTACTTTTTTGTACTACAAGTGTATTCATTTTCAAAATAATTGCGAAATTTGTCAAAAATTCAATAAAAACCAAAAGTTTGCCCTTCTTGCGCTAACTGAAAACATGCACAAATTACGCTAATATTTAATTTCAGTCTTTATTTTGTTAAAAGGCAACTTTTGAAAACTAGAGCATATTGAAATTCAAAAAAAAAGTTTTTTTCGTTCCACCCTAGTATAATACTAGGCATACGTAAATTTCGCATAAAAAATATCGAAATTTTGCAACAACCAAAAATACAATATATAAATTTCGCATTTATTCGCATATATATATATGTAATATAATTTAATATATATTGATTGGCTTATTTAGGAACTTTACTGTGTTATACCATCCGACATATGGAAGATGTTACATGTTTAATTATCTTGGGATCAAGCACAGTACAGAAAGCCCAGTGCATGCATATAATTATGGAAGCACCAGTGGTAAGAATATTCGTTGTTATCCAATATTTTCAATATTTAGTTAAAATAAAATTCTGATTCTGTTTTGGCTATTGTTCTTTTACGTATATTGAACTTCTGGTCAGGTTAAAATTAACTTTCCTTAAACTTTAGTTTTTTAGTATAATGCACTATTGCAGACATAAGAAGCTCTGTTCTCAGTTTATATCAAAATGCTTGCAAAAGTTTATAAGAAAATTTTGCATTTCATTTTATAGTTGTTTTTTCAATTTCAGGTTTGCGCCTGCTTCTGCATGTAAAGAAACAAAAGGCGATCGATATCCTCAATCCTGAAATTGGTGCCAGAGTAGTCGTTCATAATCCGTATCATCTTCCATTTGTAGCAGAATATGGAATTAATGTTCGCCCCCATGATATGTCTGCAATAGAAGTAAAACAGTCCATTGTGAAAAGATTAGAACCGCCGTATGGAACTTGCGTTAAGGATGGAAGCCATCTCAAATTTAAACAACTTGGAGAAAATCCTTATTCTATTTTAGTTAGTATTATTAAACTAATTAAGTTACTAAATATTTTGATCAACAGATTCTTCTTCTTTCTTTTTTTGCGTGTAAACAGAAAAGTAACTCAAGTACTGGGTTGGCTGAAAAGTTCTATCGATTTTTTCCGTAAGGTGGCTGTAGAAGCGCTTATTGTCTTTAACTCCATTAGAAACAATTTGTTAGATTTTATTGCGGCAGTGTGCATTTTTATGTAGCCAAATATTGAAGATGGAAGAAAATAAGCAACATTTTCGGCATATTATGCTTTCTTGTTTCGATATAGGGGAAAAAGGAATTACAGTGAAACCCCGATTTAACGTTATCCAAGGGATCATAAAGAAATGACGTTATATGCGGGAAAACGTTAAATCGGGGTAAGACCAAAAACAAAACACTGAGCATAAAATAAAGTCTAATTTAGGTAACATACCTTTTATTTCTTCATTTACAATGGTTTAGACACCAGTTTTCTAAATTATGCTTTAAATAAATCGGTTATTTCACTTTGCGTCCTGTTTATAGCACAAATCGCATTCTCAACAGGTGTTTAGTAATCCTTTTTTCTTGACCTTCACTATTTGAAAGGAATGCTTCCACTGTTTTCAAAGCTTGAATGGCTTCTTTCGCAGAAGGATTTTCATGTTCCTCGTGTTCATCATTGTACGAACTATCCAATTCTGAGTCTATTAAATCACTTAGAATCGGAATCTCTGATGTCACGATATTTGAATCGCAGTGTAGATAATTCTCGAGATCTGTATATGAGCAAGGAGAAATCACCCATTCATTTCCTCTCTCCTTGTACTCATATTCATCACCACTGTCCTCTGGAAAACCAGCTTTTGCAAAAGGACGTGAGATACATTTTCCCATGCTGAAGAAATCATATGAAGAGATTCTAGAACATTTCTCGATTTTTTCTCCTGCCTCCAAATTCTATACTAAGAAGGGAGTTTTTCAAATCTTGGTTTCTATACTTTACATTGAACGATCGTATGATCCCCAAATCACAAGATTGATATTTGCTTGTACAATTGGCAGGGAAAAATTCCATTCGCACATTTTGTAATTTTAAATGTACAACATGGGTTGTACATTGATCAACAAACAAAATAATCTTACGTTTCTGCAAGCGCATTTGTCTGTCCAATTTGCGAAGAACCGACTCCAGCGGACTCGCTACAAATAGACTTGTATGATAAATTTTGCCTTTTTTTAAAGCGGTCTATCCAACCATTTGAAGCTGTGAATCCTTAAATTCCCAGTTTAGAAGCAATTTCTATTTCAAAACGGGGCCATTTATAGGAATGCTTGTTATACGATTTTTGTTGAACTTTATTGAACCATTGAAAAAGGAATTCCTTAAACGGGAACAACTTCCTATTTTTTCTTTTCTATTAGCTAGTTTTCCCATCTTTTACCCATTTCACTCCATTAAATCTGCTTGCTTTAAAATTTTCATAACAATTTTCGACTATTTTAAGAAAATTTCATTGAGTTTTCCCCTCTGAAAAAAACATTAAATGCGGGAAATATTTTAAAATGAAAACGTTAAATGAGGAACTTTTTAACATTACAAGTATAGGAAATAAATTAGGACTGATGAAAAATGACGTTATATGCGGGAAATCGTTAAATACGGGTTACGTTAAATCGGGGTTTCACTGTATAACGAAAAGAAAAGGCTTAAAGTACAATGTATTGGAGAAGGTGCTGTGATTGATCGAAGGTGGGAAAAGTGGTTTACGAAATTCGTGTTGGAGATCTCTCACAGGACGATGCTCCAAGGTCGGACAGATCAGGTGAAGTTGAAAGCGATCAAATCGAGAGACTTTAATTGAGAATACTCAACTTAATACTAACGGAAGATAGCCGACATTTCAAAATATCCAAGTCAAGCATTGAAAATCATTTTCATCCGCTTGGTTATGCTAATAGCTGATGTTTAACGAAAACGTTCTGTTTTTAAAACGAATTGTGACGGCGATGAAATGGGGATACTGTACAATAATGAGGAACGGAAGAGATCATGGGGTAAGACAAATGAACCACCACCAACCACACCAGAGGCCGGTTTTTATCCACATAAAAGCGATGTTTTATATACGGTGGGATTGGAAGGGAATCCGCTATTATGAGCTCCTTCCTGGAAACCCAGACAATTAATACCACCAAGTACTGCTCTCAATTAGACTAAATGAAAGCAGCATTCGAGGAAAATCGTCCAGGAATGAGTCTAAAGAAAATGTTTAAACTTTTATCTGGATAACGCAATGTTCCTTTGATGTCCAGGCAAACACTGTTACAGCTTGGCTGAGAAGTTCTGATTCATTCGCCGTATTCACTAGACCAGGGGTACCCAAACTGTGGGTCATGAAAAAAATTAGAGGAGTCGCAGACATTTTGAAGTAAATTTATAAAATTTATTCTCAAATATTTCCCCAAATATTGAACAAATAATTTTTGATGTCCAGGCTTACAGCTTCTCATTCATATTTTTCAATGGTTTAATGACAAAAGCTTATAATTTTGAAAGCTCTTTTTTTAATTTCAATGTTCGTTCATTTTTAACCTAAATGAAATACAACTGCATATTTATTTTTAAATAAGAAATTTTAGTCACGCAAGATTTAGCAAAAACAAGTGTAGAAGGTAACCGAGACAATTTTTTTATTGTTGTTTTGTTCAGTAGGTATGTACCCAAAATCTGCACTTCATTGATTTTTAAAACAGTTTGAAAATTTTTCTCATAGCTTTTTGTTAACATTTTCTTAATTCAAAAATTGAAAATTGCTACTACCAAAAATTTTTCGTTGGGGTCAAAATATTTTTTATTTACAGAAAGTGGATCACGATAGAAAAAATGTTTGCGCCTCACTGCACTGGACATTGCATTTTCGGATTTCCATTTATTTCGGTCGTTACAAAATTATTTTACTCGAAAAAATTTCAATTCCCTGAAAGAGTTTTAGAGCTAAGAAAGGTAAGTGGGAATTAGAGAGCAATTTCTACGAAGAGAAAGGGTATCTCATCCCTTAGCCAATACTAGTTTGTGAGATCTCTGGCGATATTATCGCAGTCGATTAAATATTACTAAGATTTATAGAAACCCCCTCATTTACAAATATCCACGGGGCAGAAATATTTTACCGGAGTGTTCGGTAATATGTTTCAAATGTAGCTTGAGTAATTTCTTGTTTTTATAACAAAATCACAGTATTATTGTTTTAATTGTAATTAACACTGCTGTATAAAAAATTTCCAAAGAAAGTTTAACAAATATCATTGGGAGCGAATATAGAAGACTGCAGGTTGAAGTCTCCGGTGCTACGAAATATGTTGGCAGCCTATTGGTTTCAAATGACCAGAGGTGAATAGCATATCAGCAGAATGACACTCAAATAAGAAAGATTGGATGACTTTTTATTTTCTCCTCTATTATGATCTCCTCTATTAATATCTCTTTGCAATGTTATGATCAATGATTGAAGTCGGAAAAGTTCTAAAAGTCAGTTAAAACCGGTAATAACATGTTCTAAGTTTACGAATAGACATCATTTGTAAACAACGATGTGCATGTTATATTTTACTTACTTCCGACGTGAATAAAGCTATTATTTCCAAACGGTATAACTTTGTCATCGCCAATGAAATCATCAGAATAAAACAAAAAAATTACATTTAATGCTTTCAAGATTTTCTCTTATTTATTTACTTTTGAGGATGCTGATTTTGAAAAGCCTATATTTTAAAAAAATGTTTGCGTCTGTTTTCTATCATATTCTTCCTTGCTTGGAATCTTTTCATTTACGTAGGAGATAATTCTAATCATAATTAAGTCAGGTATATATCAATTTTTTTTGTTTGTCGCAATGTTTTGCAGTTGTAAGTCAATAAAAATTAATTTTTATTTGCTCAATTCATCGAACTGTGCCCGATTAAAATTTTTCAACAGTTTCGGACTGGACTTTTTCTCAATAACGTTAAACAACGAAACGATGTCGAATTTACGAAATTGGTTTAATTGTCATTCTTTTTTACTTTATGTAATTAGGAAAAATTAGACGCAGCTGTAATTAAAATTCAGGGAAAAGAAATTAAGCTATATAATACATTATTGTAACATTGCTTAGTTTCAATTTAAAAGTATTTAAACTATTCCTCTTTCAAAATTGTAAAAAATACGTCCTTCTTGCCGTGAAGCCACTCTCTCAGAAACGGGAAAACTGCTAGAAAGGTATTCTAGCTGCGCCATTGAATGGCTAGTTGATGGCTGGCTAAACTGAGAGTGTTTGAACTTTTAAGTAAAATTTTCTGTTCTTCATCCTGATCCGACCGGCTGAAGTAACGCTTTGGGAACAAGTCGAGATGTAGATGACGCTAAGTTTGTTAAAACCGATTTAATTATTATCGATACTAATATTCGCAAATGATGAATCAATCATTTCTAAAACTTTGATAAACTTTTGTATTTTTAGGGGTGCCAAAAAGCCTGCCGGCATCATTATTTAATGGAATCCTGCAACTGCACTAAAAGAATTTACAATACAGGATCTGTATTTTACACGAAAACGACTAAAGTGATGTTTTGCAAACTGGAGGATACTATTCAAAGTAAGATTTTACCGCTCAATAGTCTTAAAATAAAGCACACCTTTGTATGCGAGTGTGTAAACAACATATGAGTTCCTTACACGCTTAATATCTACCTACCTATGTACCAATATATATATATATATACATACATACATACATATATATATATATATATATATATATATATATATATATATATATATATATATGTATATATATGGCTGAATATCATATAAATGTACATTTTAGATATTTTTTTCGTTAAAAAAAAAACTTTTTATTTTAATTTGAATTTTTTTCACCAAGTCTATAAGTACATTGTAGATAAATTCTGAGTGTGGCAGAGATGGATAACTTGTTTTTGTTATTTTATTAAATTTTTTCCAAATAAAATTCACAATTTTACAGTATAAAGTAGAACCCAAAATTAAAACTAAATATATATATATATTGTCTAAATACATTAGGAAACATAAGACCTTATGATTTCATTAATAATCAGGCCGAAAAAAATGGTTTATTCCCGTAACCCGAACGACCCTACAAAAGAACGGAAAAATTACCGACCCTAACGTTTTTTTAAGACAAAAAGCCTGCATTAAAAGAAAAAAAACCACAACAATCCACGCAACATAGCGAAATAGCTTCCGATAAATCGATTACAAATCAGTATCGATAGCACAGTTATCGATTTTAATCGTGGAATAACCTATTTTTTATATATATATATATATAGCAAGATCACGGGGAAATTTGATATATCGATATGTTTTAAAAATAATAAAATTTTCAAACATGAAATATTTAAGTTTTGTATGAATAAACCTTTTTTGTTGTATAATGGACTCGTTTTAATCTAATATCAATACATATTTTTTTCATTAGCCGCATTTGCTAAAAATATTTAGCAAAAAAAAATTTTTTTTCCTACTTACCTATCCTAGTTTTTTTGTCCTTGTTACAGGAAACAAACCATTTTTTAGAGGGGGCCTCAGGTAGGAAGTGGTTTCATCTGAGAAATGACTACAGGCAGCTGGACATTTCCAGCAGGATAAATCTCTTTTATACATTTCTTGCCTTGTTTTGTCCCATTTTATTTGATGGAATTTTGAAATATTAGAGATTTCAATAACTTTTGAGGGCAGTTCTAATCGCATTCCCTCTACTTTCTCCGAGTTTAGAAGAAAGACATTAACTTTACTTTGTTTAAATATTTGAACAAAGTCCTCAGCAGATTTTCTGTCACCACCATGTAGAACAAAGGAATCAGCAGTTCTTTTAAGAGTACCACCAATTCCATCCATTGATCCCTGGCGACGTTGATCATTACGGTGACGTCACGAAAATGACAAATTGTCATTTATTCGTTCTTTACTAAAAAGAATACTTCGGTTAAGCTTAAATACTTCGGTTAAGCATCACATTTCCGCCTTCTAGTCATCATTTTATACTAAAATGCAATTTTATTCAAAATTTTAAAAGAATATTTATATTTTTGTCATGCGTCGCGAAAATGACAAGCAATAAAAGTACGCACAGGATGTGAACAATGAAAATAACGTTTTTACTTACCTATTTCAAATTTTTTTCAAATTTTATTCTTCACAAATCGTTCTTGTTGATATCTCATCGAAAATAAACTTTGGAAATAATGGTGGCAACATCTCTTAGTAATACAAGAAAATATTTTCATATGTCACGAAAATGACGACAAAACTCGGTGACAAGCAATTTAAATAGTCATTCATCAAAATTACCCTGCTGAAAAAGACGAAAATGCCTTTCTCTTTGAAAACAATTGTTTTTTTACAACCCTGAGCAATTGATATTAGTATTATATTATTTTTGTTAGAAAAAAACACACCTTGCATATAACCATTTGGCCTTGGAGACAGTCACGAAAATGACGATTTTAATGTTTAAAATTTCATAAAAAATACTTAAATTTCTTTAAAATCATAAATTATACTTTGTAGCTCTTCCAAAAAGGTATTTTTAAGGAATAAGAATAAATTTTTATGATTTATTTCATTAAAATTAATAATAAAGACCTGAGATACTAAAATGTACATTTATGTGATATTCAGCCATATGTGTGTGTGTGTGTGTGTGTGTGTGTGTGTGTGTGTATAAAAGCAAGAGAGAGAGAAATATCATTATAATCATCACTGGCACCACAGCCACATGTAGTTTGCAGCCTTCTGCAGCAGCTTTTTCAACGCTGTTCTGTTTAGGCATTCTATACACTAGTTCCTTTTCTTCATAGCGAGGAAGGACCATGCAATCGACTCATCCGAGTTTTGTCCTTTCCCTCGGTTCTATTTCTTAGTGGTTTTGATAGAAAATCTTTGTCGTAGTTCTATTGTCATTTATTGTTTGCACATGCCCAACCTATTTAATTCTGCTTAGTTGGATTCTGCTTAATTTTATTGTATAGGGTTAATTTTTCAAATATACTTGAACATTTTGCTACTTTTCTTAACTTAGAGAGTCGAAATATCGAGCTAAGGCCATTTCTCTGAAAATAAAATAGTTGGTAGATTTCTTACTTTAGATGAGAGATTGTATCATTGAAATTTGAAATGAACTCATCGTTCATCAAATCTTAATGAAGAACTATGGCTGAAGTTCAGATTAGTCATATAAATTTACACGATAGTTTCTTGTCTATCAGGAAACCTTTAAGTTATATTTTTGTTTTGTGGATTATTCATAGATGGCATATTTTCATTGTGAACTTGTAAAAAAAAAAAAATTTGTGCAAATCTAACAAATACCAAATGATAACTAACCGTAACTACAACCTTAAATATACCTATAATTTGGTTACCCCATGCTTGAATTCAACGAAATCTGTTCTACTCTGTTTCTGGCCAAATTAAGGGTACCGTGTTCTTACAAATATGGCAGCATTACTGGGCATCATTTTGAACAGTATTGAATTCCAGTCAAACAACTTCAGAATTTTAGTATTTAGTATTATTTAATTTTAGTATTTTATACATAGATTTTTTGCTAACGGAATAAATGTCATCGAATGTATATTCTCACTACTTTTTTTTTGTAATAAATTTCAGATGAGTGCATGCAAAACATTATTTCCAGCATTGAATTGGGAAAGATCTTATGCGACTGTAGACCACCTTGCATGTAAGTATATTCATTTATAAACATAAAAATTAATTGGTTAAGAATAATTTTAAGGTTCTGTTCACATAGAATCCGTCAGTGTCAGGGTTACTGATATTGAAATATATTTAACCAATTACAAACCTCCAAACGATTAGCAACGAAATTATTAAGGCCTGTGATTGGTTTAAAATATGTCAAAACGAGTACCGCTAACTAATATACTTGTCAAAAATAATTGCATTTTGGAAAATACATAAATTTTTCATAAACACTTTGAGCTGAAATCAGGGATTTCGGGAAGAGGTTCGAGGGGCTAAGGGGCCCTAGAATCACCGCTCTAGAAGAAATATGTACTTCATGTATTGCTAAAAAGCAATAAATGGCTTTAAGTATATTTTTATCAGAAATTGTGCTCCTTTTTAGTATTTATGTCAACTGACAAGCTACTAAACAATAACACATAGTTAATAGCACATTTGTATCAGGGAAATTGCTGCTATATTAAAGATACAGCTAAGTATGTAGGCAAAATTGTTGGATGTAGGATTTTAAAGGCTGACGAAATTATTACAGTTTGGTTTTTCCTTTAAAAATAAAACCTTTAAAAATGTTTAAGAGTATAAATGAAAATTTTTTTGTCTTTAAGACTGATCATAGAACACCATATTGACTAACTGATCTTAGAACACCATATACACACCATATCTGACGCTGAACTGAGCGCCTTATGTAGATAAGGGCAATGGCAATTAAAGATGTGTTACAAATGGCGTGTTTATAATTTTTAAAAATTCAGTAGGCGAGCAATAAAAATAAACGTAAACAAGGAAGCAAGCGGGCTTTTCCAATAGACTTTACATGGTAACTTTTCCTCTCCGCCTCGTCTGAGCCGGTTGTCCCAATCTCATTTTTTTCTTCGACAGGCATACGTAGACGATAAGATCGGACTGTTCGCACTGAATCTGGAGCGTTACGTAGCGTCAGCGTTAAAAATTTTAACCAATCACAGAGCTCAATTCATTGACCATGTGATACGACAAGCCAATTGCAGGTCATGTCAACCATCTCGGAGCCAAAGTAATAACTCAACGCAACGCTCCAGACTCAATGTAAACAAGCCATTATTCTGATACCTCAACCATCCTTTTACGTCCAGCCGTTCTCTCAAAATATGTCTCAAAGTAAAACCTTATAGAAACAACATATAGATTTTTTAAAGTTACTTTGACCTGGGTTTTTTTTTAACTTTAAGGGCCTGTTCACATAGGAGTCCGTTGCGTAGCGTTAAGGGAAAGATGACGTTGAGACGAAAATAAACCAATCATAGGCGTTAAAAAGTTCATCGCTAATCGTTTGGAGGCATATAATTGGTTTATTTTCGTCTCAACGTCATCTTTTCCGTAACGCAACGCAACGGACTCCTATGTGAACAGGCCCTAACGTTCAGAAAAAGATGCCTCTGCTAAAATCATTTCATTTTTATTAAAACCATCATGTCATCATTTCAGTGAAACTGTGTACAGTACCACTGTATCCTCAAGCGACTTGAATGAAAATTATTATACAGCAGTGAAAAGCATTCGAACATTCTATTCCGAAAACGGAACCTACAAAGTAATAAATGCCACAGATCAGTAAGTAAATTTGTAAGATTCTTTATTCCGCAATCATATACACTCATGTCCATAAATTAAGGATCCAGCTCCGGCAAATAAAGGTTCAGAAACAAAACAAACGTGACTTATTCATAAAGCCCATTTATTAAACAAAAGATAAAGAAAAAAAAGATGGTGTATATATGATACCATTCATAAAAACTACGATTTTTGCTCCCTGGAGCAATTGTAAAAAATATCTCCTTTACAAAAACTTAATATTATATGGTTGGTATGATGGTTAATACATTGTATGTACCCCATGCGATGAAATACAGTCCGTACAACGCCTAGACATGCTGAGTATCAAATTATCGAGCTGATCTTGGGGAAGATTACTCCACTCAGCAAGCAATGCTCTCCCAAGTTCCTGTACACATGTAGGAGGTGGTTGACGGGCTGTAACTCGTCGGCCAAGCATGTCCCACACATGCTCTATCGCAGCGGTTTTCAACCTGGTGGGCGTAGAAGAATTTCATGGGGGGCGTAGAAGAATTTCAAGGGAGGCGTGAGTTAAAAAAAAATAAATAAAAAGTAAAACTAACTATAATTTACTGTACTCAATTTTGCGGTCACAATGTATGTAACCGTAACGTATATTCGACATGCGAACACGAACACGATAATTGTCGTAGCTACAATGTCAGAAAAACATTCTGAAGACTTATGATGCAGTTAAGGGTTTCACAGAAAAGATAACTCTTTGGCAACGCCGTTTTCAGAGTTCAGAGCCAAACTTTTCATCCTTTCCAAGATTAAACAACCCCATCGGTGATAAAAAAAATCTTCCATTGCAACAGATAAATGAATTGAAGGACTATATATCAGGGCATTTGGTAGCATTGCAAAATGAAACTGCTGACTATTTTCCAGATATTAGTTCAGAGAACTGGAAATTTATGTTGACAAGAGATCCTTTTAAAATCGACGTGGATATACTTCCTGAAAATATTCAGGAACAGGCAATCGACCTAAAATGTGATTCTCAAGCAAACGCGGAATTCGATAACGTGGGTGTTGAAAATTTTTGGTTACGCTATTTTCCTGTTTACCCAGAAGTTGCTTTGGAAACTTTGAGGTTGTTAGTGCAGTTTTCATCCACATATCTCTTTGAATCTGGATTTTCAGCATTAGCATACATAAAGTCAAAATATCGAGCAAAGCTGGACCTTAAAAGTGACCTGAGGTGTGCTTTGTCACTGTTACAACCTAATATTCAAAAACTTGTCAAGGACAAACAGTGCCAGCCCTCTCATTAATGTTGTGAAAGTGATGCCGACCTCACCTAGATCCTCGATTACCTCAAGTATATTTGATTTGTATTTAATTCTTTGATTTCATATGTTCTAATGATAATATGTTCCCAATTAAGGTATGTGTAGTAATATTAAATTTTGCGTATGAAATTATTTATTCTATATTTTCATTTGATAACCAGCTTCAGTTTCAAATTCCGATTGTACTACTTGTATTGACCACATATGGTGAAGGTGGTGGGGAAGGCGTGACCTCACATCAGTCTTCAAAGGGGGGGGGGGCTTAGAGCCTGAAAGGTTGAGAACCCCTGCTGTATCGGATTCAAGTCAGGTGAGAATGCTGGCCATTCCATACGGGTGATATCCTCAGATTGAAGGCATTCGTTTACGATGTTTACTCGGTGAGGACGGGCGGTGTCATCCATAAACATAAATTCTGCGCCCATGGCACCTCTAAACAAACGTACATGTTGTTCCAGAATGATGTCCCGATAAATGTGGCCGTTAATGGTTCCGATTTGAACATGCAGATCTGTTCTGGAGCCCAGTATAATTCCACCCCAAACGAGCAATCCTGCACTACAATAACGGTGCCGTTCAATGATGTTATCTTGGTGGTAACGGGCACCTGGTGTTCTCCTTATGAAAGTCCGACGTGAATCACACTGCAAGCTAAACCTGGACTCGTCTCAAAACATCACACAAGCCCACTGTGACGATGTCCACATTGCATGTTCTCTACTCCAGGCTAATCTCTGCCGACAGTGAGTTGCCGTGAGCGGAACACATCTGACAGGCCTGCGAACATATAGACCAATATTTTCCAAACGTCTGTACACGGTGTACTTTGAAACTGTGGTACCCGTGGCTGCAGATAGCTGACGAGACAGGTCGGATGCTGTGCTCCGTCTGCTTCTTTTGACAGTTACTGCCAAATACCGGTCTTCATTCGGCGTCGTAACTCGGGGGCGACCTGTACTGTAACGTCTACTGACATTTCCCTCATCTTGGAATCGTTGCCAAAGCCTAGAGATGATACTTTGGGGAATTCCAAGTTCCTCGGATACTTCCATCTGAGTACGCCCACATTCCAGGCGGCCGATAATTCTACCACGTAAAAAATCCTCCACATGCGTCCTCTGTGTCATAACTATTCGGTTATGGCACTGAGCGGCTTACAGAACACTTGTGAACAATTTTACTCTTTGCCGCCATTCCTTATATACCCCTCTCTTACACTCTCGTCATTGTGACGTACTAGCGGATTCATCTGGTGGCTTCCTGTAATTTGCATATTATTTTTGAAGATGTGTGTGATAATTCTACAGGTGAAATTTTACTTTAGAGTTCGATTCCCGTGTGATTCTGAATTATCCTTAATTTATGGGCATGAGTGTAATATAAATGATTAGTTTAAAAAAATTATGTTATAATGAATCTGAAGAAAAAAAAACAGTAATACTCATGTTTGATAGATGAATTTAAATTTCTTTCCAAGTTTTCCTAAGATTTTTTGGTAATATTATTCAAATGGAGTTTTTGAATTCGTAATTTTTGACAATACTTTGCTTAGATTAATGCAATTGGCACTCTGTGTTGTTGATTACTCCTTTGTTTTAATTGTTTTGCGAGGAAAGAAATTGTTAGAAATAAAATTTTCTCACATTGCTTGGGTAAGTTCAGTTGGTAGAGTACCGGCCTCGAGTTTTACATGCTTACTTCGATACTTAATTCAAGTATGTGGTTGTTGCAGTCGTCCGCAGAGTCGTTGGCTGTTCTTCGGTGTGTTTTAACTTTAAATAGTGGATTTCTTGCAAAATCAGTACAAGCGAACTTGCAATTGGGGCTTTGACCCGGTTTGATCAAACATTTCTATCGCTGTTGAAATGATTTGTCATTGAGTCGAATGGAAATTTAAGTCTTTTAATTTCTAAATCTTGCTTTACGTAGAGTAACCTTCATGATTTCACAAAAAATATAAAACTTGACTGATTTTACTTTTCTTTTCTCTATTAGCATCCTGCCAATTATCAGGTTAGATTGCCAACAACACAAATGCCCAGAATGCCCTTTAGGCGTATTGAGCTACACCAGTAATTGTTTTTCTCTGTAGAATCTAAACTACTTAAAGAAATATAATTAAAGTTTGAAATCATAATTAATGAAGTTGATAATAAAAAGCTCAAAAGTGCAATTCTGAAGTGATATATCCTATACTTATTTCCGTTGAAAAAAAAGCCCTTTTCTTTCACGTTTTTTACATAAATGATCTTTCGAGATCTGATCCAACACTATTCCTTGACGCAATATCGGGGAATTGATTTCTTTTGAATTACGCACCTTGGCAGATGTTTTGCGAGTTATAAGATACATTGAATTTAGGGCGAAATTCCGTTGTTACTCTGGATCTTTAAATGACTGTTCGATATGGTAAATAACAAAAAACCATTAATTTTGTTATCAAGAAAGATTCAATTATAAATGCTGTTATGGCCCACAGCTTTCTGCCATTTGACCTAGAAAAAACTAAATTGGTCTAGAGTACTCACGGCCATGGGCGTATCGTGCTTCTAACTTTTATTTATTTATTTATTTATTTTTTTTTTGGGGGGGGGGCACGAAATGAATTCAGTTAGGGCCCTCCTCAGCACATTGACTGCAGGGCGGTCCTTAAATTATGAAATATTATGATTTAAAAAAAATTGAATAACAATAGAATTGATGTTTGAGTAGTATACAAAACTTAAACAGTGAGAAAAATAAATATAATATAAATAAAATGAGAAAAAAAATATAGCATCGAATTTTTGTTATGGATCATATTGTTTAAAACTATGTTACGGCTAGAGACATAATCGGAATCTTCAATCTCACAGTTTGAAAAAGCGGAAAAAACCCAACTTTCTTAAGTTTTCTACAATTTTCCGATTTTAACTGAACATCTATTAACATTTTAATTTATTGCAAGTTAAGTTGGGGGGGGGGAGACGCTACGCCCATGCTCACGACAGATATAATAGTTGCTGGTGGAAAGATTTCTGTTTCTTGGAACTGGCTCTTCAGAGTTACAAAAGTTCATTTTAGGCCAAGTAGCTTTTGACTGTATCAGATAAACTTAATTTTAAATTAATAAAGATTTATTTCAATAAGATAATTTGAATTCTATGGATGCGAAATTCATTCGTCTCTTCTTTTTCATACAAGAATGAAGCTGTTTGTTTCATTAGAATTGAGAGGGATATCGGTTGTGGTTTTAAAACACAGTAATCGTAACTATTACTGACCATTTTATTTGAAAGAGGAACATCACCATCAGTGTTAATATGCTGTCTGTTTGGTTGTCGGAAACAACTTTTTGGAGGTAGGTGTGCAGCCGCCTTAATCTTTTAGAGGATCAAAAAACCTATTACAGACATAGGCATAGCGTCGGGGGTGGGGGTGGGGGCTCGCTTCCCCCCCCCCCAACTTAGCTTGAAATGAATTAAAACTTAATAGATGTTCAGTTAAAATCAGAAAATTGCAGAAAACTTTTAAGAAAGTTGGGTTTTTTTCCGCCATTTCAAACTGTGAAAATGAAGATTTCGATTATGTCTTTAGCCTAAACATAGTTTTTTAACAATGATATGATCCATAACAAAAATTCGATGCTATATTTTTTCCTCATTTTATTTATATTATTTTTATTTTCCTCATTGTATAACTTTAGAATACTACTGAAACATGAATTCCATTGTTATTCTATTTAAAAAAATCATAATATTTCATATTTTAAGGACCGTCCGACAGTCAATGCGCAGAGGACCCTAACTGAATTCAATTCGTGCTAGGGATGGGATTTTGATATCGATATTACCGAAATATCGATATTTACCCTTCGATATTAGGTATTATAATATCGATATTATATTCCCGATAATATCGATTACACATTTTCAAAAGAATTTATTTTAAATAATTATAATTTATAAAAATTTGGGTTGAAAAATCTCAAAACCAAAGGGAAAAAACAAATGAGAATCAAAAAAATTATATAGAAAAATTGTAAAATTAATCAATAAGGGTCTATATTCAACTGTTGAAACAAATGGATAAAAGAACTATAATACAATGTTAAATAAAAGTTATAGGTCAATTCCACCATGAAGTTTACTTCCTGATAGTTCAATATTAAAAGTCTTTTTCATCAGATTTACTACATGTGTAGATGTTTACTCCCTAAGACAAACATCTTTTGAAGCTTTTGGTTCATGTTGTTTTGAGTTGGAGATTTTTAAATTTAAAGGATAAAACTTTTTTGATTTTAAATAAAGTTCTCTGAGGACTTCCTGAAAACGAGCCAAAATGAAAACGAGCCAAAATTAATCCAGTATGAATAAAAATTGATGGTGGAATTGGCCTATAACTTTTATTCGGTAAGAATTATATACCACATCATTTCATCTCACTAAGGTGTTTGAAAGTCAATTCCACTATAAAATCTGTCAGTAAGTTTCATATCAATCAAGTAAACAAGGCTAAATATTTTGAAATATCTTGAGTTTGGTATTTATTAGAAGTATAGAGTTGAAGATAGGTGAATTATTGTATCCAAATAAAAAATAAAAAATTACTTAATCAAAATATTATAATTAATTATTTTAATTTATGAAAGCCTAGAAGTGATTTAAATCGCGAATAGCTTATCTAAAAAATTTAATTTAAAAAAGATACATAAGTAAATCAGGCAAAAGAATTAAACTTAAAAACATTATTATTTATTTCTTTAAATACAAATAATTTCTAATATATACAAAGTAATTTTTAATGTAAGCAATCAAAAAATGGGAAAAAATAAAAAATTGTTCAACATATTCTTTCAGATGGCACTGATGTTGCAGTCACAGCCAAATATCGCTTGGCAACCCCACATAGTTCCGGGTAAGTGTAAGGTATACATAAGATTCGATTCACAAGAATCGAACCTTTGAGTGAATGAATTAAAGAAGCTGCTTGAGATATGCTAATTTCGGCATACGCGCTTGGTATAAATACCAAGCAGCTTGATTAATACGGAGGTTGAAAAAGGTTGTAAAGGTTGATAGATAAGCGAGAGGGAGCTACGATGAAAGCAGCTCCAGGTGCTATCCTGCGCTAGTGCTTAGGGGGGCCCAAAGTTTACGTGGCAGTACTGCTGGTTTGACTCTCTGCTGGTTTGTGAGTATTTGCAAATTGTATTTCTATTGAATGTTAATATATATTCCGTACAAGTAGTACGTATGCTTATTGCTATAAAAGCAAATTCTATATGTGCAACGAATTCAATAAACATTGTTTCATGTATAAACTGTGTTTGTATCAAATTCATTTAGAGTGCCACTTCAAATTATATACACCCAAGTGTGGGTAGAAGTGAGCTATACTCTATACTGGCGCCCGAAAGTTTATATATACCCTGGTTGTTCTCGTTACATTTATAACGAAGAACATATTTGAAGTTTGAACTTTATACTGTTGTATACTCTGATATTGATAAAACTAAATTGTGAAAGTATCTTGTTATTATACTTATATACTATTTGAAAATGAGTGTTGTAGAACAAAACCCTGCTGGAAATTTTCCTCGGGTAATTCTGGTTCAGCAATTTGCGCCATTTGAAGCCACCTTCAATGGCGGCCCTTCAAGCCAATTCCTAAAGAAAATTGAGCATTACTTTGTATCAAATTCATTCAGAGTGCCACTTCAAATTATATACACCCAAATCTGGGTAGAAGTGAGCTATTCTCTATATACACTCATGGACAAAAAAATTAGCGCACCAAGAAGGAGTCGTCAAAATGAAACGAAATTTTACATACGTAATGACTACTTTGATATAAGTAAATGATAAGAAAATCAAAGAAAAAGGATAATTTATTTCAGAGAAAAAGGCAAAAGAACGGAGGAGTTAATACTCCGTTGGACCCCCTCTAGCGCGAATGCACGACGCGATACGATCGGGCATTGAGTCATACAAGTTCTCTATGATGTCTTGAGACATTTCGTTCCATATTTGCTGTAACCTTGCCTCTAGTTCGTTCAAACTCGTGGGACTCGTCGTCCCAAATGATCCCAGATATGCTCGATTGGAGACAAATCTGGGGATCGGGTAGGCCAAGGAAGGGTAGTAACAGTGCGGAGACAGTCTTGTGACACCCTTGCCGTATGAGGCCGAGCATTGTCTTGTTGAAAAATGGCTCCTGGGAGCTGTTGCATGAGTGGCAACACATGTGGTTGCAGGATTTCATGAACATACCGCTGGAATGTCATGGTGCCACGGAACAATACTAGGGGTGACCGTGCATTGTAGGAAATGGCACCCCATACCATCACACCAGCTGTGGGAGCGATGTGTCGCTGTACAGCAAAGGCAGGATTGAAACGTTCACCACGGGCTCTCCAGACACGAACACGATTGTCATCACTGCCGAGATTGAATCTGGATTCGTCGCTAAAGACGACCTGGTTCCATTCCGCTGCAGTCCAGTTTCCTCGTGCGCGGCAAAACTCCAAACGGAGGCGTCGATGGGTGGGCGTCAAGGGCAGCCGCGATACCAACTGTCCTTCAGCCAGGCGCCTTCGTATGGATCGAGAAGACACAGAGGCCCCTAGTGAAAGTGCTACCTGTGCCTGGATGGCGGCCGATGAAGCAGTTGGCTGTACGCGTGCATTTCTTACGATGTGGCGGTCTTCTCGACGACTGGTCTGTCGAGGGCGTCCTGAGCCTGGTCTTCGTGTACATGACATCTCTAAGGCCCACTGGTCCCAACACCTCCTCACAACACAATCAGAGCGGCCTAATTGACGAGCTACTCGCCTAGCTGACCACCCAGCTTCCATCATCCCGACGATTCTCCCCCTCTCAAACTGCGACAACTGCTTATATTGTCTTCGAACACGGCGTAATGGCATGTCTATCTCAGCTCTTCCTTTGTAAATGATTCAGCACACTCAAACAAGCTTTGGTTACCTGTTTTATACTCCACAGAGTACGATGTTCAACGCCCTCTACCGGCTATACGTAATGCGCAATCACGCTGCATTTCTAATCATTTGCATATCTCCCCGACATGTACCTTCATTGCAAGTTTCGTTACGATCCCGCAATTATTTCTTGGTACGCTAATTTTTTTGTCCATCAGTGTGCAATCCAATTGATTTACTCGAAAAAAAAAGCGGACACTTCTTGATGTCAGCTTCTTCAGGGGATCGCAAATAAAAGGCAGGCTTTAGGTAGCTCAAATATTAATCAGGAAAATCTGAGCTACCTAAAGAACTCCGATGCTTTCAAGTTTTCTGAACCGTTTTGGAGTGTTCACCAAAGAAAGATGATTCAGATCCTTCTCCAATGTCAGAATCGGAACTGTGTCCACTTTTCGGTGAATGGGCGCTTTTCAAAATTCCTTTCAGTTCTCGAATTGCTTTGGCAGTAGTCTCAGGGTCCCTGAAGTATAATGTCTTCCATCGGGGGTCCAATAACGTACTTACGGCAGTGCTATTATATTCTCAACCATGAGCCGCTTTTTGCCGCTTCCAAGATTCCTTCCATCAGTTTGAGGCCAACATTAGACGTAGGTGACATCTTGGAAATTTTATTTTCTACCATGGTTGCTATTGGAATCGCGATACTGATTGTGGGGTATTTATCTCCTGATAATTGTTTTGTGTCCTTTAGAAGAGGCTCAAGAATCTGGATGATTTCCTGCAAATCTTGGTTCCCTGCAGCTGTTGTCATGCTTGGTGCCGATGTGTGTCGGTGGATGATGTTGTTGAGTGTTGAGCTGAGGCCTAGAAAACGCTCGATCACTTCGTATGTAGAATTCTCCCGTGTTTCCACACTCTGATTGAGTTTCAGATTACTTTCTGCTCTCAATTCATATGAAGCTCGAACACTGTGTTTGAACCAAGTCATCACTTTCTTCACCTCTCCATTTAGTGGTACGAGCTCTGGTACGGCTTCAACTGACCTGTAAACGACTAAATTGAGGATATGGGCAAAACATATTACATGTTTTTTTCCACCACAAGCAATTTAAACTGCTTTAACCATATTCGATTCTCCATCAGTGACCACTGAATTTAGTTTGTCTTTTTTCAAACCCCACTACTGCAGGATATGAAGCATTCTTGAAGAAATGTAATCTCCTGTATGGCTCTGGTCCATTTCAAAGATTCCAATGGTGCAGGAAGCAAATTTTTCATTTACCAAATAATGGACTGTGACACATTGGCGGCTCCAAGGGGGGGGGGTGGAATAGGGGAAATTGCCCCTCCCAAAAAAGCCCGGCGTATTATTTTTTCATAGCCTAAAATTATATAATCGTAGGCCTAATACTAAATAGGTTTAAATTTAAAATGAGACGATGTTTATTTCTTATATATATATAAATATATATATATATATATATATATATATATATATATATATATATATATATATAAATTTGTGTGTGTGTGGGGGGATAGTTTGCCGTTCGAAGACCAATTACTAAATAATAAGACTTAAAAAATACTAACATTTAATTAAACTATGTACAGAAATATTTACAAAAGGCTTAGTGCCTTGAAGCCTTGAAGTTACAACGGCCGAACATATCCCAGCAGGTTAAGTGCATGCAAACACTACGAATATTATATCGGAACTGCACCGGAAGCCATGCACAACAGTTCGGATTTCAAATGTTCCTTGCGAATCTTTCTCATTGGCCAAGTGAGTCGGAGCGCCATCTCGCGGCATCCTCTGCTGATCTGTCCATGGCGTATATCCTCGATTAACTACAGGCGGCCGGACTGACACATCGACGACCTCGGCGATGGCATATTGTTACACAAAATGCTAAAACTGAAAGATATATGAGTACATGATAATAAACATTTGGATAAAAAACGTATATACATATGACAATATTGCTAATTGATAGCAAACCACGGCTTCGTGTGATCTGCGGCAGTCGTTGTAACATTCGGTCCACCGTGGTTGCCTAAATTCTGGACATCAAATCTGTCGTTGGACATTATTTTCGTAATCTTGTAGGATCCAAAAAATTTAGGGCGAAGTTTTAGTCCACCTCCAAATTGAGTTCTTTCAATCGCAACGAGTTCTACAATTTTATATCGTCTTGCATCCTTCCTTTTCCGATTAAAATTTTTCTTATTTTCTTCTTGTATCTTCAATAAATTTTCTTTTGCTATTTCTCTCATGTTTTCTCGATCTTCCATAGTTTTTTTGATATATTCTTCTTCTAGGATTTCCTTTATCTTTAAATCTTCTTTACTCTTTAATTTAACTCCAGTAAAAAGTTCAAACGGTGTACATTTTGTTGATCTTGAAATGGTACTGTTAATAATTTTCTGAACGGCAGGTACATGCTTATAAGTTTAGACAAAATCGGGATGAGGGTTCTGTGCATCCTCTCCACCTATCCGTTTCCTCTTGGGATATGCTGTTATTTTAATGTGGTCAATATCTTCTTCTTTACAAAATTCCTGGAATTCGTTGGACATAAATGCACCACCTTTATCTGAAATAATTGTCGACGGGTTTCTAAATATTGTTTGTTGTAACCTCAGTTTGTCGATGGCATCTTTAGCTGACGTTGATTTTGTGGGGTAGAGCCAAACATACTTCGTAAATGCATCTACCACAGTAAAAATGTGCTGATACTTTTTGTTTGATGAGGGCATTGGTCCAATAAAATCTACGTGGTACGTGTTTAAGGGTAAGTTCTCTTTGGGAATCGGATTCAAAAATCCTTCGCTTTTCCCGCTTTTTCTATTACACAGTATACACTCAATACAATTCGCAATGACACTTTCGATTTTCGTTGTCACTTTTGGCATGTAGAAGTCTTGTTTCAAAATTTGTTCTGTTTTTGTGCTTGCAAAATGTCCTGGTAAATGACACATTTGTACAACTTCAGTTTGCATCTTTTCGGGGATAACAAGTAAGTCTCGGTCATCCTTTACTTTGAACAGGACGCCATTCTTCACAATAAACTCAGTAGTTTTGGCGTTGTTGCATAACGTTATGAGAGTTTGAATGTATTCATCTGTAGCTTGAGCTTTTATGATTTTGGCTGTTAGAGAATCATCTTGTAGCGTGATGTTCATCACGGGGTACCGGCTAAGAGCATCAACATGTTGCATTTGTGTACCAGCTCTATGGATTATCTCATAATCGAAATCGTCTAAAAACAATGCTCATCTAGCTATCTTAGGGATTAATTCTTTTTTAGATATACTTTGTTTGATATTATTGGTATACTATTGGTATTATTGTTGTCCATGTAAACATGGACAACAATAATACCCGGGATTTACCCGCTAACAGGGAAATCCTTTGAAGTCCGTTTACAGGGGCAACATTTTCGTCCTGCTTTTACCCGTCTTACCGGAAGTAAAGGCCATCACATGATTCGGCGGAAGTGATCTTCATACACCATCATTCCTTGTAAAACACGTTGCGGGTTCGACCCCAGCCGGTGTCGTACTTTTCCAAATTCACTCTATTGCTATTTTTAGCTTTCCCCCTTCGAACTCCGCATTTATCTCATTACGAAGTGTATGGTCCTGGCGAGGGCCTTTTATTTTTTCAATTGTTGTTCTTTTGACCTCGTATTCTTAAATTTTAAAAATAACAAAAAAAAAATCAAAAACTTAAAAAAAAAAAAAAAAAAAAAACTGAAAAACTTACTAAAATATTTTTTGTATTCTTATGATATCTGCTTTTCTGGGCCTCTTAACATTATTACTTTTTTGTTTTCCGTGGATCATTAATCTTATCTAATTTTTCTTCTAAATTTTCTTAACTTGTAACTATATTTTTTCTCTTAAAATTAAATTTTTTGTTTTAATTTAACGTTACTGTTAAATTTGTTTTCCTTTTACCCGCGTTATTCTTACCTTAATATTTTAATTCATTACTTAAAATTTTAACTACTGAGCACTCCTACCTTGATTACATATATCTTGCTTACAGGAGATAAAGTCGACACGACGAAGGTACTCCTCTTCAAAAACACAATTACGTCTGCTTCTATTTGTTATTTAAATGCAGCACATGTCAGTCGCTGTGGATAATCATGGAATGTTTACGATTTTTTCTGTTGTTTTTAAAAATAAATTTAGAAAAAAGATTGGAAAAAAGGAATATAAGAACTAGAAGATTGATGCGGATATTAAATATAATCGTACGATCTGTGGCTTCATCGCTAGATTAAAAATAATTAATTTATAAATTTTAATGTTACGTTTAATTATTGATTATACTTATTAAATTTATTGATTTTACCATAACACTTTAAATGAAATTGTTATTGAAATTTTATTGAAATGAAATTTTATTTCTTATTTTACATACCAGATGGCAGTACCAGTCTATTTATAATGTAATTGGAGATGGGTTTTTTTAAAAACTAGATGTGTCAGATCAAGAAATAAATGAAATCCTCCTGAAAAGAATAGGCACTTTTCTACTGTTTTCTTGAAAATTATGCGATTGTTAAGGGGTTCCAGATCCCTCCATAGATCATTTGGCTGCATTTTCATGGATTCGCACATGTTCAAATCCGCCATGTTTGTTTACTACTAGCTTCCTGCTTCGAAATGCATCATGGGTAATTAGTGGGTTTTATCCTAGTTCGAAGCAGGGTCGAAAATCCACCCTGCATTTTCCCCTATCGTAGGGAAAAAGCAAGAAACGACCCTGCTTTGACCCGGGTTTTTGGCACATGTAAACGGCACTATGATGTAGCTCAAGGGTAGAACCCTGACGAAATAGATGGAGGACAGGTTCGTTCATTAGTGCTAGTTTTAGTTGGCGAAATGCATGTTCTTGGGAAGGGCCGAAATGAAACTTAGTGTTTTTGCGAAGGAGATCACTGAGAGGTTTTGCGATTTGTGCATAATTCTGAATAAATTTACGAAAGTAACCGGTTAAACCGAGGAAACTTTGCAGTTGCTTGGGTGTTTTTGGCATAGGACAATTTTGGACAGCAATTATCTTTTCGACAGAGGGCTTAATGGTGCCTATAATGTGACCGAGGAATTCAATTTTGGTTTGGAGGAACTTGCACTTCTTCAGATTGAGGTCTAATCAGTATGTGGATGCTATATCAAGAACGCGATCAAGTCTTTCGACTCCTTCATGGACCGTGGTGGAGGAAATAATTACATCATCAAGGTATACTATAACAATACCTTCGTGGATAAGATCTTGAAAAATAGAATGAATATATCGCTGAAAAATGGAAGGACTGTTAGATAATCAAAAGGACACACGTAGAAATTCATAAAGACCTCGAGGAGTGGCAAATGCAGTGAACTTAGAACTAGATACATGCATGTCAATATGGAAATAAGTATTTTTGAGGTCAAGAGTAGTAAATCTGTACCAGTTGCTAATTGATCGAAAATATCCTTTTATGATCGGTAAAGGATAACGATCCTTTATTGTTTTGGCATTTAACTGTCTATAATCGATGCATAAGCGTTTTGAACCATCTTTTTTGTTTACTAACACGATAGGTGAGCAGTAATCAGAGAAACTTTTCTGAGCCCCCACATGTGGGATAGTTCGCCATTCGAAGAACAATTACTAAATAATAACACTTAAAGAATACTAACATTTAATTAAACTATGTACAGAAATATTTCCAAAAAACTTAGTGCCTTGAAGTTACAACGGCCGAACATATCCCAGCAGGTTAAGTGCATACAAGCACTACCAATAATATCGGAACTGCACTCAGAACCAACGCCCTGCTGCACGAAGGATGCCCACACGGTCAACGAATCCCTTTACTAGGACTGCGACCATTAAGAAAGGTTCCACGGAATGGACAGACTGGTGCAAGGAAGTTGCTGCATTCATGAAGAACAAGTCTTGTATCAACTTTCTTATTCTATCTCCCACCCTTTAATAAAATCGAACCAAATTGGTTTAAAGTTCCCCAGTGTATATGCTGTGAAAAAATTTTTGAGAGGAAAGGGGTCAGCTACTGAAAAAAGAAACAAAAAAACGGCATAATGTTGTTTTATAAATTTTTGAAGGGGACATGTAGTGAATAGAAAAAAAATAAATACATATTGCATAATAATATAATTAACTAACTAATGTACTAACTTCACAAAACATAACACATGTACATTTTGAATCGTGAGAGAGCAGCTACAAACAGTCAAGAAATGTCATGCTGTACAATTGTGTTGACACTTTTAACTAAAATAGATTTTCTAGGGCGCGGTTGGCCAGCCCAGTATCCGCAACTCTGCAAATCCACTGTGTGTTGGTGTCACCTGGACCCTTCGGGCTTAGTTTTGCAAAATGGGAGTGGCGTTTTTCCCCCACACAACGTGTGGAAGGTTTTTTTGGCTTTGCCACCCATTATGTAAAAAGTGAGACCAGCACGCGTTTTCAATTAGTTAACTGAAGCCGTTCAGACCTCAGTTACCTAATTTTTTTTTTCGAGGGAATCCAGTGTAAGGTATACATAAGATTCGATTCACAAGAATCGAACTTTTGAGTGAATGAATTAAAGAAGCTGCTTGAGATATGCTAATTTCGGCATACGCGCTTGGTATAAATACCAAGCAGCTTGATTAAGTGAGGAGGTTGTTAAAGTTGATAGATAAGCGAGTTAAGGGAGCTACGAGGTAAGCAGCTCCAGGTGTTAACCGGCGCTTGTGCTTAGGGGGCCCAAAGTTTACGTGGCAGAACTGCTAGTTTGACTCTCTGCTGGTTTGTGAGTATTGCAAAGTGTATTTTTATTGAATGCTAATATATATTCCGTACAAGTAGTACGTATGCTTATTGCTGTAAAAGCGAATTCTATATGTGCAACGAATTCAATAAACGCTGTTTCATGTATAAACTGTAACAAATTCATTTAGAGTGCCACTTCAAATTATATACACCCAAGTGCGGGTAGAAGTGAGCTATACTCTATACAGTTTACCACTTTTTTTCTTATGTTTGGTATTTTTGGCATTTTTATGATTTCTAGCCAGTTTTTGGTGTCTCTCCTCTGCATGTTCTTCATCGATTTACCTCATTATTTTCGCATAGCTAAAAAATTCAGTTAATCTCTACCAAATTTATAATATTTTACTATACTTCCCATATTAAAGCAGAAAACATCATTAAAGATTCAAAATGCTTTTCTCATGTCTCAGAATTCGGTAGTTTGAGTTTAGTAAAAAAATTTCTAGTGCTATTTCTTATATATTCTACACTTGAACGTGAAACACTAAATTTCTGGCTGTCACGTGATGAGCCGAAGTTATCAACCTTTTAGATTCGTGCTCATTGAAGCAGTAGATTCGATTTTATCTTGTTGACATGCTGTTAGATAAATATTTGTATTCGCTTCAGAAATAAAGAACTCATTGATATTAACGGTTAAAATAATATCGATAGGGCAAATGATGATGGGTTGTGTTTGTATGAACCATGCGGCAAAGCTGAACAGTACGGTAACTTTGGAATGATTATGCATAATTTATCATTTCAGTCTTAAAAATTTATGAAACCTACTTAAAACATATGTTTTGCAATAATTTACCAAAGTGATCTCTGTAGACTTGAACTAGGCAATGAGATTTTTTTAAAAATGGCCGTTCATGATCATGTCCGCTAATTACGGATTAATGGAATCGGGCGATAGGAAAGGTAATTCCCCTGCAATCAGGCGTAGCGTGCTTCTAACTTTTGTAAAGGGGGGGGGGGGAGGGGCACGAATTAGGGATGATATATCGAATGCAAAATATCGATATGAGTATCGATAATAATATCGGCTATTAATATCGATATCAATAATATATCGGTACAAAAATATCGATATTCCAAAATATTGACGATATTTCAAAATATAGACGATATTTCAAAATATAAACGATATTTCAAAATATCAATAACACATTTTCCTTTCACTATGCAGTCAATCGTATTCGGAGGAATGATTGTATAGTAAAAATAATTGATAAATTTTATATATATATATATATATATATATATAGTTACAAAAGAGAGATAAAGAAATAAGATAAAAGATAAAAGAACATGTTGACACCAATAAGCGGTATGCAGCTCCAAAGCGTCAAACAATAATATATATTAAAGATTGATATTTAAAAACAATAAAAGAAAATGTCAAAAATCGTACAGCAGCAGTATGAACAATTGAAAAATCCCCACAGAAAGATTACTTATATGGAGATGTACCTAAGTGACCGGGGGGAGTTGTGACCACCCCTCTCCGATTAAACATGTTTATGTGCCATGGCAACACTCTCGGTGGTCTGGTACATCCCCTAATTATAAAGCAGTGCCTTTAGCCAAACTAACAGAATTAAAATATGAAGTTGAACAATCTAACTAAAAAGTACAACACAATAATGACATCAAAAAAGACACTATAAATGAAAAAGAATACTTAAAAAGAATATAGCCCAGAATTAACTATGGAGATGATAACCAAAAACGTATCAATATGCAAATGCCCCAACCATATCCCATTAACCAGAATAATCACAACATGATTACTCATACGTTAAAACCATACGTTTACTAAACTACAACAAATAAAATAGACAAAAGGAATGAAATAAAATGCAACTCAGTCTATCACTATGTAAATTTAAACATTTAAGCCTTATAACCAACACATATTATTGTGATCACAAAAGGAAAATTATTACACCAAGTCAGAATCAATACCTATACACTAGATCAATACAGAATACAAAACTAACTTGGTGTCAACATGTTCTTTTATCTTTTATCTTATTTCTTTCTCTCTCTTTTGTTACTATAGAACATAACATTGTTTTCAGCAGCATGGCGCTGGACATTGTTTATGTAGTAGTTTATTAATCGTACCAGTGGTAGTTGAACTATAGTAATTATTCCTTGGGAAAATTTAATAGTATAGTCTAGTTTCCGTTTACCTTGTAAGTTTGTTTTGTTCTGTATGTGGTTAGCTGTTTATATATTTAATTTATTAAAATGTAAATAAAAAATTATAAAATGGTGTAAATTGCCCTCTCCCTTTCATTGATTTTCTGCGTAATTCCTGAATGGAAGTATCTCTCCCTTACTTTGCTGTGGTAATTGCAACTTTTGATAGAGATGTAACATTGGTTATATGTGTATATTGTAGTTAAGTGTAATTGTGGAGTCTCGGTGTAATCTATGTTTTGTGACAGTCCTTACCTTCAACTACTTAAATTAAAATGGATGGGTCTCTTAAAGGATATATAGCGCCTGGCAACGTTGGTACATATGTCACAATGGCCCGGTCGGTTACTACAGGGGTAAATAGCCGATCGAAATCCCATCACCCCAGGTTGATCACGCATTACTTCAACCGAAAAAAAAATGGGGGAGAGAGATAACCTAAATATTGTAATTGGCAATGAAGGATTCCATAGTGATAATAAAGGTATTAATTAGGGTGTTCATATCAATAGCGAAGTATTATTTAAAAGCTATTATCCCATAATGGCGGTATTTAGGTATCGCTTATGTGAGACATGTCCACAGGCTGATAAAACACAGATAACAGATAACAAATTTTATAAAGTTTCCTGTAAAACTTACAATTGCATTTACAAAATAAAATGTAGTATTTGTGGACTTACATATATAGGACAAACAAAAAACGCTTTAAATATTAGAATGAATCTACATCGTAGTAATATATACAGGTTTTCCAACGATAACATCAACGACACTACTTTGAGGGGTCAAGTGTTCCGGTCTCGTCACTTGACTCGGTTCAAAATTACGGGACCGGTTATTTAGCCAAGTCGGACTCCGACCCTTGCGGTGCTATTAAAAACCGGAGCCGCATCTTCATTGCCCATAGCCTTCGGGACTTGACCTGATGTTACATGTCGGTCAAGGGGCATACACAACAACAACAACACTACTTTAGAAATTAAACATTTCGCTACAGATGGTGTGGAAAACATGATTGTTTCTATTATCGATATAATAGCTGATCTACAATAATGCCTATGGTGGGAGAATACATACATACAGCAATTTAACTCTTTATTCCCTTATGGATTGAATTCTATATTCTTTGGCCAATCACATTCAAATACTCGTATAGAGAACGCTGATGTGGTTGATGTTTATGACAACTTAATATATCCTTGTAATAAAAATAATAATAAATATAGAAAACAACGAGGTGGTAGAAGGAAGAAACACACTTTTGAGGAAATACTATGTTAACCTTTATAGTCGTGATCCGACAAATCCTTATCATGTAGAAGTAATCATAACTGTAGCACCAACTCTTATTTACATCTGGTTTATTGACACATTAAAATCTTGATTAAATAAATCATTTACAAAGGTTCGTTTCGACGAACGTAAAATCCACCATGAGAGTAGGGCTCATTATTCAAAGTCCGTACGAGACCCTCTCTCCGTACGCGCGTTGACCCTTTCAACAGTCCAAGTCTATTATATTCGTTCGTTACCGGCGTCCGTATTTATGCATTCCTCTCTCCCTTTTTCGAACAACAACCGGCCTTTTCCATCCCGCTACGCAGACCACCTATCGTGAATTTCATTGTCCACGGCTCCTGCCTTGGAAGTCCACCGCTGTATTTCCCTAATCATTTTAAATGACCTGACTAACTCCTTATTGTCGAGGGTTTCCAAAGGTGTATAGCTTTCGACACCTGTTTGCGTTTCTTTTGGTGCTTATTGAAGACGCTATTACTCACCTTCATCAATTCCACTTAGGAATGGGAGACGAGAGTCTGACATACGCCCCTTCCTCTAGAAGTGAAAAAAGTCTGAGACGTTTTCACGTTTGAATAACAGTCCCTGTTGATCAGAGAATAACGAGGCACACCCATGGGGTAATAACTGCGCTTTTTAACTTGTGACGGGGGCGCTTTGTAGCCACCACCATAACACTTTTTTGCCAGTAATTGATTCCATGTTTTCATCTGCATATGAGATAGCCACAACATTTACAGGTAACAAAAATTACTTTTCACCCTTAGCCTTGACCCAAAATTAATATTATAATTCTTGCTCATTTCTTTACTTTAAACCAAACACCAACCAATTATTTGACTACAAATCACTTATCTTCAATGCAAAAATTTCTAAGATAATTACACTTTTGATTCCTTTTTTTTTCAAACTCTTTAGGAATTTCCTGGCTTAATCTTAACCAGTTAAACTTACATATTTTAATGAAACTTCCCCAAATCTCTAGGGAATACTTAACATTAATTTAGTTCTTCACTTAAAAAAAAAAAAAACATCAACCAAGTGTTCATACAACAAAACAACCAAAAAAAAATAACTATCACATAACTTATACACTTAAATTCCTGATACCATTATATTTACAAATTTAATCCGTTTTTCTTAGGATTCAACAATATCAGTTATCAATACAATTACCAAAATACACATTTAATTAAATTTTCCCTAAATTCTTTGAGAGCTACTCAAATCAATTTTAGAACATTTATAAAATACGCAATTACATGAGTTTCCCGGAATTCTTTGGGAATTACTTAAATTTGTGATTCTCTCTGCGGTTTTTACGGGACCCTAAATAAATACGAATGGGTTTTTGCCTTTATTATTTTACCATCTCTCATTGACTCCTTTGTGAATTTGTGATCTAGTATCGGTTCAAAATCACCATTTTCTGCGGAAGTCTTTTCTCCCATAGTTTGCGTCTGTTTCCAACAATATTGTTGGGGCTTCCCTGGGCATTTAATTCATCGTTTCGTGTTTCCCTTTGATTATTTCAATTCTTATTATTAGTTTCCTCTAACCCTTTATTCCTTAACATATCAATTTGATCTTTCCTCTCTTTTTCCGTTGAAAATCCCATTTCTCGCACGTCATCCGAATTCTCATTGAGACTTAATTCCCCATCCAAAATTTTATCAATTTCTCGCACCTTATCTAAATTCTCATTGAGACTTAATTCCCCATCCAAAATTTTCTCAATTTCTCGCACCTCATCTAAATTCTCATTGGGACTTAATTCATAACCTCCTCCCTCATAGTACATCTCCTCATCCTTCGTCTGACTTCCCATTTCAAACATATAAAGGGGAATAATCATCTCCTCCTCTGTCTCATCTAAATTCTCATTAGGATTTAATTCACTACCTCCTCCCTTATAGTACATCCCCTCATCCTTCGTCTGACTTCCCATTTCAAACATATAAAGGGGAATAATCATCTCCTCCTCTGTCTCATCTAAATTCTCATTAGGACATAATTCACTACCTCCTCCCTTATAGTTCCTCACCTGTGTCTCTTGCGCTTTCAAATCTATTCGGGGGACTAGCCATCTCCTCCTCTGTATCCCTTACAATTTCGAACATATTAGGAGGAATAATCAACTCCTCATCTAATATCTGATCTATACTGTTACTCAAATGCCTTTGGGAACATGCTACCCCTTCAAGGACCTCCTTTCCTTGAGTAATTACATCCCTCACTTCCCTTTCCTGTTGGGTTTCAATTTTATTCTCAGGTTGAATAATTTCGCCTCTGTTAAATGCCATCTCAAATTTATTTCCCCTCTGATCCCCTCTATTTCTGAGATTTTGAACTCTTTTGGGGCACTGATATTTCAAATGCTCTTTACTATTACAGACAAAGCATCTTTTATCCTCTTTTTCCCGGTCAATTTTGGCAAATACCTTATCTGTTTTAACTAGTGGTTCCAGAATAACCCTTTTTTCATCTCTCAAAACTTCTTCGAAATTATTTTTAACCCTTCCAATACTTTCTCTGGCCATTAAACTTGAAAGTCTTTTAGCTGCCCTCATCCTCAATTCTTCAACTTCTAATTCTTTCAATTTTAACATCATTTCTCTTTGTTTATATCTTTCCTGTCTATTTATCTCCTATTTTTCTATTTCCCATTGTCTATATCTCTCCCGTTTTTCAATTTCCCACTCCTGTTTGTGTCCTCCCATTGTCTATATCTCTCCCGTTTTTCAATTTCCCACTCCTGTTTTTCAATTCGTTCTCTTTCCACTCTCTCATTAATTATGGCAAATAACCGTTCCTTAGCGGACTCTTCCTCATATTTCTCACTTCCTAATATCATTTCCTTGAGATCAGTGTATGTCCTGTTCTCAGAAGACGGACAAATCCCTGTTAACTCTGTAGCTAACAAAATTGAATCGGCTTTCCGCCCCTTCCTTATGAATGTCATTTTTAGCTTATACCACTTAATCACAAATGCAGCAAACAAGTATAAATTCACTTTTACCACTATACCAAAATTTAACCAACTATACTGATCTTGAACTATTTACCTCACCAATTATAATAATTCTACGAGCATTTAACTACTACAATTATAAATCACTTCCACTAATAACTAGTACGAACACTTGTACATTTTTCCGGTTATAGAAAATAACACTTTTTCACTTTTAAATTATTATTCCATTTACCAAAAATTCAATAACTCAACAAATTACTTCCATCATTATACACATGAATCAACACTTCAACACTTATCAAAATTAATTCGATTCCCTCAACTAATTACTACCGCTATCTCATACACAGGGAGAAAAGATAGAATCACTTACCCCTTTTTCACCTCGATGAAAAACTGTCACTCTGATCTTTCTCAGCTGCCGCACTTTGATCACAGTTCAAGAGAGTTCACTATATAACCACGTCGTTGATGCACACTTCACTCCGATGTTAAATTTCTCCTGATACAGGTGTCTCTTCCCGTTTCCTGACCAGTTCCCGAGTAAATTTCTGTCGCTGAAGTCGTGTCTAGTCCAATTCTCTGATGCACACTTCACTCCGACCTTGAATTTCTCCTGGCCCAGGTTTCTGCTCCCGTTTCTTGACCAGTTACCGAGTAAATATCTGTCGCTGAAGTCGTGCCCAGTAGACTCGTTCGGAATTCAACTTCTCTTGAAACTGCGTCTCCTTAAAGATGTATCACCATTCTAGTACTCTAGATCATCTTTTTCTGATACCTTCCGTATCGCTGGGGTCCTCCCACGTTCTTTAATTCGACTACGCCAATGTTAACCTTTATAGTCGTGATCCGACAAATCATTATCATGTAGAAGTAATCATAACTGTAGCACCAACTCTTATTTACATCTGGTTTATTGACACATTAAAATCTTGATTAAATAAATCATTTACAAAGGTTCGTTTCGACGAACGTAAAATCCACCATGAGAGTAGGGCTCATTATTCAAAGTCCATACGAGACCCTCTCTCCGTACGCGCGTTGACCCTTTCAACAGTCCAAGTCTATTATATTCGTTCGTTACCGGCGTCCGTATTTATGCATTCCTCTCTCCCTTTTTCGAACAACAACCGGCCTTTTCCATCCCGCTACGCAGACCACCTATCGTGAATTTCATTGTCCACGGCTCCTGCCTTGGAAGTCCACCGCTGTATTTCCCTAATCATTTTAAATGACCTGACTAACTCCTTATTGTCGAGGGTTTCCAAAGGTGTATAGCTTTCGACACCTGTTTGCGTTTCTTTTGGTGCTTATTGAAGACGCTATTACTCACCTTCATCAATTCCACTTAGGAATGGGAGACGAGAGTCTGACATACGCCCCTTCCTCTAGAAGTGAAAAAAGTCTGAGACGTTTTCACGTTTGAATAACAGTCCCTGTTGATCAGAGAATAACGAGGCACACCCATGGGGTAATAACTGCGCTTTTTAACTTGTGACGGGGGCGCTTTGTAGCCACCACCATAACACTTTTTTGCCAGTAATTGATTCCATGTTTTCATCTGCATATGAGATAGCCACAACATTTACAGGTAACAAAAATTACTTTTCACCCTTAGCCTTGACCCAAAATTAATATTATAATTCTTGCTCATTTCTTTACTTTAAACCAAACACCAACCAATTATTTGACTACAAATCACTTATCTTCAATGCAAAAATTTCTAAGATAATTACACTTTTGATTCCTTTTTTTTTTCAAACTCTTTAGGAATTTCCTGGCTTAATCTTAACCAGTTAAACTTACATATTTTAATGAAACTTCCCCAAATCTCTAGGGAATACTTAACATTAATTTAGTTCTTCACTTAAAAAAAAAAAAAAACATCAACCAAGTGTTCATACAACAAAACAACCAAAAAAAAATAACTATCACATAACTTATACACTTAAATTCCTGATACCATTATATTTACAAATTTAATCCGTTTTTCTTAGGATTCAACAATATCAGTTATCAATACAATTACCAAAATACACATTTAATTAAATTTTCCCTAAATTCTTTGAGAGCTACTCAAATCAATTTTAGAACATTTATAAAATACGCAATTACATGAGTTTCCCGGAATTCTTTGGGAATTACTTAAATTTGTGATTCTCTCTGCGGTTTTTACGGGACCCTAAATAAATACGAATGGGTTTTTGCCTTTATTATTTTACCATCTCTCATTGACTCCTTTGTGAATTTGTGATCTAGTATCGGTTCAAAATCACCATTTTCTGCGGAAGTCTTTTCTCCCATAGTTTGCGTCTGTTTCCAACAATATTGTTGGGGCTTCCCTGGGCATTTAATTCATCGTTTCGTGTTTCCCTTTGATTATTTCAATTCTTATTATTAGTTTCCTCTAACCCTTTATTCCTTAACATATCAATTTGATCTTTCCTCTCTTTTTCCGTTGAAAATCCCATTTCTCGCACGTCATCCGAATTCTCATTGAGACTTAATTCCCCATCCAAAATTTTATCAATTTCTCGCACCTTATCTAAATTCTCATTGAGACTTAATTCCCCATCCAAAATTTTCTCAATTTCTCGCACCTCATCTAAATTCTCATTGGGACTTAATTCATTACCTCCTCCCTCATAGTACATCTCCTCATCCTTCGTCTGACTTCCCATTTCAAACATATAAAGGGGAATAATCATCTCCTCCTCTGTCTCATCTAAATTCTCATTAGGATTTAATTCACTACCTCCTCCCTTATAGTACATCCCCTCATCCTTCGTCTGACTTCCCATTTCAAACATATAAAGGGGAATAATCATCTCCTCCTCTGTCTCATCTAAATTCTCATTAGGACATAATTCACTACCTCCTCCCTTATAGTTCCTCACCTGTGTCTCTTGCGCTTTCAAATCTATTCGGGGGACTAGCCATCTCCTCCTCTGTATCCCTTACAATTTCGAACATATTAGGAGGAATAATCAACTCCTCATCTAATATCTGATCTATACTGTTACTCAAATGCCTTTGGGAACATGCTACCCCTTCAAGGACCTCCTTTCCTTGAGTAATTACATCCCTCACTTCCCTTTCCTGTTGGGTTTCAATTTTATTCTCAGGTTGAATAATTTCGCCTCTGTTAAATGCCATCTCAAATTTATTTCCCCTCTGATCCCCTCTATTTCTGAGATTTTGAACTCTTTTGGGGCACTGATATTTCAAATGCTCTTTACTATTACAGACAAAGCATCTTTTATCCTCTTTTTCCCGGTCAATTTTGGCAAATACCTTATCTGTTTTAACTAGTGGTTCCAGAATAACCCTTTTTTCATCTCTCAAAACTTCTTCGAAATTATTTTTAACCCTTCCAATACTTTCTCTGGCCATTAAACTTGAAAGTCTTTTAGCTGCCCTCATCCTCAATTCTTCAACTTCTAATTCTTTCAATTTTAACATCATTTCTCTTTGTTTATATCTTTCCTGTCTATTTATCTCCTATTTTTCTATTTCCCATTGTCTATATCTCTCCCGTTTTTCAATTTCCCACTCCTGTTTGTGTCCTCCCATTGTCTATATCTCTCCCGTTTTTCAATTTCCCACTCCTGTTTTTCAATTCGTTCTCTTTCCACTCTCTCATTAATTATGGCAAATAACCGTTCCTTAGCGGACTCTTCCTCATATTTCTCACTTCCTAATATCATTTCCTTGAGATCAGTGTATGTCCTGTTCTCAGAAGACGGACAAATCCCTGTTAACTCTGTAGCTAACAAAATTGAATCGGCTTTCCGCCCCTTCCTTATGAATGTCATTTTTAGCTTATACCACTTAATCACAAATGCAGCAAACAAGTATAAATTCACTTTTACCACTATACCAAAATTTAACCAACTATACTGATCTTGAACTATTTACCTCACCAATTATAATAATTCTACGAGCATTTAACTACTACAATTATAAATCACTTCCACTAATAACTAGTACGAACACTTGTACATTTTTCCGGTTATAGAAAATAACACTTTTTCACTTTTAAATTATTATTCCATTTACCAAAAATTCAATAACTCAACAAATTACTTCCATCATTATACACATGAATCAACACTTCAACACTTATCAAAATTAATTCGATTCCCTCAACTAATTACTACCGCTATCTCATACACAGGGAGAAAAGATAGAATCACTTACCCCTTTTTCACCTCGATGAAAAACTGTCACTCTGATCTTTCTCAGCTGCCGCACTTTGATCACAGTTCAAGAGAGTTCACTATATAACCACGTCGTTGATGCACTTCACTCCGATGTTAAATTTCTCCTGATACAGGTGTCTCTTCCCGTTTCCTGACCAGTTCCCGAGTAAATTTCTGTCGCTGAAGTCGTGTCTAGTCCAATTCTCTGATGCACACCTCACTCCGACCTTGAATTTCTCCTGGCCCAGGTTTCTGCTCCCGTTTCTTGACCAGTTACCGAGTAAATATCTGTCGCTGAAGTCGTGCCCAGTAGACTCGTTCGGAATTCAACTTCTCTTGAAACTGCGTCTCCTTAAAGATGTATCACCATTCTAGTACTCTAGATCATCTTTTTCTGATACCTTCCGTATCGCTGGGGTCCTCCCACGTTCTTTAATTCGACTACGCCAATGTTAACCTTTATAGTCGTGATCCGACAAATCATTATCATGTAGAAGTAATCATAACTGTAGCACCAACTCTTATTTACATCTGGTTTATTGACACATTAAAATCTTGATTAAATAAATCATTTACAAAGGTTCGTTTCGACGAACGTAAAATCCACCATGAGAGTAGGGCTCATTATTCAAAGTCCGTACGAGACCCTCTCTCCGTACGCGCGTTGACCCTTTCAACAGTCCAAGTCTATTATATTCGTTCGTTACCGGCGTCCGTATTTATGCATTCCTCTCTCCCTTTTTCGAACAACAACCGGCCTTTTCCATCCGCGCTACGCAGACCACCTATCGTGAATTTCATTGTCCACGGCTCCTGCCTTGGAAGTCCACCGCTGTATTTCCCTAATCATTTTAAATGACCTGACTAACTCCTTATTGTCGAGGGTTTCCAAAGGTGTATAGCTTTCGACACCTGTTTGCGTTTCTTTTGGTTCTTATTGAAGACGCTATTACTCACCTTCATCAATTCCATTTAGGAATGGGAGACGAGAATCTGACATACTACAAGAAATCTCTGACCTGGATAACGAATATAAATCTAATAATAAATTCAAAACATCATGGATTAAAAACTTGGTATATGGCATTAATGAAAAATGGCTAAAGGATATATGGAACTATAGCAGTTCTAGTGAATTTAAACAGTTATTTAATGGTAACATAAATCACATTTATAGTTTTATGGACCTAGTTAACCCTTTCACCGGCTCAATTCGAAACTCTAATTCACCTATCCTGGCTTCTGAAACTTGTACAGTTCTACCCTTCAAGCTGCCCAATTCCCTGGAAAAAAGTTTGTTTTCACTGCAAAAATACTTCTTTCCCCCTTTTCGGAAGTATCTTTTGCCTGTCACCGCAACCCTCTACAGTAATAAAATTTAGCACCCCGCTAGTGTCTCCCCCAAATTTGTTCCCCAACAAGAAAGCGGAATTTTTCTAGGAAACCGTACGTGTGTGTGTGTGTGGCTTATTCCACCCGCTCTAGCCGTAGGCTAGACCAGAGGAAAAGGGGGAACAGCTTTTGAGGGTCGTGTATAAGAGATTTCCGTTCCTCTGAAACACTCCTCCGTAGCGGTTGATGATAACGTTAAAATGCTATGAAAATTTGGCAAAAATATTATATTCAATTTCTTCCAAACTTCAGATATTTTCAAAACAAAGCATTCGAAAATATAAATTAAATATTAAATATTTCAGATTTTAAACCATCTCTTATAGTTTTAAGTTAATAAAAAATTCTAGAGAATTCCATTAAATATTTCATCTCACTAGCATAATATTTTTCACACGTTTTCCCATATAAATTTTATTTCTTCATTGATTTCAGGAACCAAAAATTTAAACTTCTATAATTACCATTTTGTTACACAGAAGATACATTTTAACAGCCGTAAAAATATTTACACATTCTGAAACACTGCAAGTGGTTAAAAAATGTTATAAGTGTAAATTTTGTATAATTAAAACATAATAATACACAAATTATTTAAATGTGTCATGTTACAATCACATTGTTTTATCCTATGAATTTTATATTTCATTGTTAAACGAATTACACTCACACAAAACGATAAAAGAATATTGCAGTTCACACACAGAATTACTTATTGTTTCGTATATGTAATGAAATTTCGGAAAAAAGAATTATTTTAACAAACCAAAATTAGATAATATTAAATTTTAGAATTAAGGTTATAACATAATATTCCATTTTTGGCATGATCTCAAGGTTAGTATAAAAAGTGACACACAGTACCAAAATGACTGCTCAAAGGTTATGCTTGAATATATATGGTTTATTTACACTACTATATATTTTATATACAATAACACTTCAAAATTCATTAAACTTTCTTCAAATTATTTAATCTTATTCTAAATTTCTTTCAAGTTAATCATTCAATGCAATTTTTCTAGATATTCACAAATGTTAACCGCAATAATTATCACAATTAATTTCAACAATAAATATTTGCTAATAGATACACACATCATTGATAATCAGTTCCATCAGTAATAAAATTCCTCATCATAACTTTGTTACTACCAATTACATTCATCAATAATTTTTACTAATAGTTATACACCTCAATAATAATGTTTTGTCAGTAATTAAATTCCTCACAATAACTTTGTTACTACCAATTAAAATCACCAGTAACATTTACTTATAGTTACACACATCATATTCAAAATCACCAATCATCAATCATATTCAAATTCATCAGTAATTAAATTTCTCAACATAACTTTGTAATTAATGTTTTAATTGTTTTCAATCTTTCTCTCAAAATCTTAAAATTTTAGGAATGCCGAAATTAGAGTTCCAAATGACACTTCCCTATCATTAATATAAAATACTCTGAAACAAACCTTGGCTGACATCGATGACACCACATGTATACGCATGAGTTTCAGTCCTCGGACTCATTAACACTCACAGGTATAAGGATAATAATCCGTTGCGTCATAATTGGCAGTCCACGTAGAATATCAGCAAACACAGTCTGGAAGTTACCACTCAGTTCCTGATCTTTGTGCAAGGGTGCAGAGTCTCACGGCTGGCATGGGGTTGATCGTTGTCGTCAAGGAAACAGGCTCAAACTCTTAGCGTCAGTTCCAGATCATTGGGCAAGGGTGCAGAATCTCTCAGCTGGCATGGGGTTGATCCTTGTGGCTGAGGGAATAGGCTCAAATCCGTGTAATCTGGTAATCAACTATTTTATCATGCAAGGGTCAACAGCAACATGGTTTCACCCTTGCTTTTAGTTTCGACTCATTTATTCTATATGTTTTCACGACAGTATATTTTCTTTTATATTACAAATAAATAATTATATCGCTAAAAATTTGTTAGTTCTTTCTGATGTTACAATTATAGATGCAATGATCTTGTTATAACCTTAATACATAATACCATATTTTCAAGTGCTACAATTTTTTACAACAGAAGATCGATAATAGATCGCTATATCATACACAATTGCTTATTTCTTATTATGTGAAAATGTGATGTAAACAAAGACGTATAGTTATTTTAAATATAGAAATATATGTTAAACATTCTATTCTTTTGTATGGTATTTTTCAAAACAGGAAGCGGGGCACAAAGCTAAATAGATGCATCCATTCTGTCCACACCACCCATTGTATGGTTGCAATCCAGAACTGGTACGGGTATTTTATAAGTTTTCCCATGTTTTGTTATATTTTGCATTTCTGTGGAATGGATCGTGCTTAAAATGGCGACAGATCTTTTATCATGCCACTTCATTATCAAAGTTTTCCCCCGTTGATAAGCAATCAGCTCACCCTTTTTCATTTTCTTATTTTTGATTAATTTGCAGTGCAATAGCGAATTAATAACAATTTTGGAACAACATCCAAAATTAATTTTTATAATATTTATATTGCAGCCGAAAAATTTTGTTGATGAATGAATATTCATGCTTAACTTATGACTTGCCAATTTTCATGGTTTTCATGCAGAAAACCAAATTTTTTGAAATATCAGAATTAAAAATTTAGTATTTTCTCGCAACACACATATTGGATTTGAGTTCAATTGAATGCACTATTTAGACGCTATTGCACATACGTACATACACAAGTTTATAGTTAAATACACAATTTTACAAATCAGTTTTGTTTTAATCATATTCTTTTTGTGTCTATGAAAATACATCTTTTTTTTAACTGCAATTTTAAGATTGTATCGGTCATATCAATGTCCTAGTTAAATGCTGTAATAAAGAAATTCCGATAATTTGGTTGTTTAGAGAGCTTAGGTCAATTTTTGGTACTCGAAGACTAATTTGACCGGGACTTACTGCTTAATGTCGATACAGATGAATACAAACATTCATATAGAAAAGGGACTCGAACCTGCGAACTCCAGCACCGTAAGGTTCACCCGGAAAATTATGCTTTCATTAATTTGCTTCCGACCACTATCAAAAATCAATGAAATTTTAAGGAAACAGCTACGGGGTCCGAAAATCCTCTCGCTGGGAAGTCGGCTACGCAAGAGAGGGGTACGAAATCAGGAGAAAATTCCTATCTCATGAGGATGATCAAAATTGTGGAGATAACCTCGAATGTGACGCTCTAAACGCCTTACACCTGATAATTTGGGTAGGTAGTTCAACGTGAGTTAAAAAAAAAGAAAAGAAACACCTAAGAATTTCTCACCAATCCCTCCAACCCATTAATTTACAGATTAAAACAAGATGTTAGAAGACCGAGATGAAGAACTAAACAATATTTTGTTACACGAGGGTTAATTAGATAGACTGGAACCTAATTTTAAAGCCGATTACGAAAGGCGGGAATCATCCATGCCAGAAGTAGGATTCGGGACCGAAAGACAGAGCCCTACCATTCAGCCATTTCCCAGTATGAAGCACTGTACAACATCAAATAACTTTTCAAACTTGTATGGAAAGTAATAAAATAATAATTGAAAAGTTTGAAATGTAGCCAAATTGATAAAATAAAATAAAATATGTTTAGACATTATTTTAGTTATTAAAATCGTTATTTTAGTTATAAAAATTATTAAAAGACGATTAATTAAATTTAAATATACATAATTTAAATATACAGTACATGAATTAAATCCTGATTTAAATTAGGATTTAAATCACTTGATTTTTTAAAAAAAATCATTGATTTAAATCAAAATTACTTATGTATATAGTTTTACATTATGTTTCATTCAAATGTAATTTTATTAGCTATAATGGCTTTATCTAGATTGTAAAGTAAAAGATAAAGTAGGAGGGAACTTCTATCATTGCAATATCATATTTTATCTATCACTGTGATTAGTAAGAGTTTTGTTGACATAGGATACAAAAAATCATGGTTTCATGTATTTAATATATAATTTATCATATGTAAATACTAATAGTGCAATGAAAACTTTATCATTAATCGTAATAATAATTTAATCATAATTTAAATTATTGCCTTTGAAATTTTTAACTTGTTAATGCTTAAAAACATAAAAATTCGCGAATCTCCCAGATTATGATCCTAGGGAAATTCATAAGCGCCCTGTTCCTGTGGCCTTACAACAGCCAGCTAGATATTCCACACCCTCCATTCTTGACCTTCCTTCTTGGAAACTGATGCAATTACCGAACATCTGACTTTTCGGGAAAGTCGATCTGCAACCCCCCCCCCCCCCCGCCCCTCCAACTTACCAACGTCGCTCTATTCAGACCCCCATCCCGTGAATGCGTCAGAATCGGAGATGTACATGTAGGGGTCTTCATTCCCCAATTTCGGACAATTCGAGGTTGTAAATCAAGCACCTTTTATCGTTCCGAAAACGGGGGAAAAACTCCGTGCAGTGCTGGAAAAATAACCTGCGCCTGTTCAGGGGTACGTCACTGCCCGAATGAGACGGCTAAGGTCGGACGTAATATTTCGTCACTGCCCGGATGAGACAGTCAGGGCTCGACGTAATATTTCGTCACTGCCGTTGAAAGGGTTAAAACAAAAGCAAAGAAATGTGGTGTAATTTTAAACCAGTTGGATGACATTGGTAAAACCATTGAATACTGTACAATTACATACAGTAATAGTGGCTTTGATAATATTCAGTTTCCCCGACCTTTCTCGGTGAAAAAGGGTCTTCTCACGTAGAGGGCAGAGCCTCACAAAAAACAAGTCACTTAAAAGTGCGTGGAGCTAGGAGATCAGGTATCACTCCTAAAACTCTCTAAGAAAAAAACTCTCCGCACCAAAAACTGGTCTTCAAGCCCTCGTCGGCTTATTTAAAAACTTGATCCCTGGCGGAATTCTTTCTAGCCTCCTCTCTATAGCTCGCTCCGGATAGGCTGAGCGTCTAGCCGTGCGCAAAAAACGATGCCGATTATTTCATCTTCATCACCCGCTCCCTCATTAGCGATCTCGTTTCAGGGCGTAAACTGTCATTGTCGGCCACTGTCAAAATATGGCGCCAGACTGTCTCCTCTTTTCATCCCAGGAATGCGTCCCAAAGAGGTGTCCATTGTGGTCTTCTTTCGCTCGGGGGGTCTGCCATTCTTTAGCATCGGTTCACGGCTAGCGACGATTTTAATGGTTTTCCTACTCGCCTCGAGGGGGGGGGGGAATTGCCACAGTACCTAAATTTCATAAAAATCCCATTAAATTTAGGACTATAACTGTAGGCTGTAATACTTATCTCAATATAGCCAACGATCAATTATTAGAAATTCTCAAAAAAGTTTACAGTAAAATTGATTCGGATGAATGTTATTTTATTAAAAATAGCTATAAATTGATAGACCAAATTAAAACATTAACAGACATAAGCTCAATTAAGAGTTACGATTTTCAAGATTTGTTTAAGGACATAAATTTGGAGAATTTGTAGGATATCATCATGGCATTTTATGAGAAATATGACCTACAAGAATTTATAACAAGAAATAGGTATAAAACACTATTACAGCTGGTTCTTTATGAAACAGTATTATTTAATGGAATGGGTTATTTTAAACAAATAAGAGGCATACCCATGGGGGGAGGGTGTTCTTCCGCCCTTGGGGATCTGCATCTGCATCATTATGAAACAGGAACATCGTTACTCCATGAAATGTTATATTTTAGCTATGTTGATGACGTAGTGATATTTTTTAAACAGGATTCACACTATGTAACATTTAGCTTTTTTCCAGAGAGTTTGAAACTTATAGAAACAGATCAAAATATGGATAAAAGTATAAATTATTTGGACATATGTTTGAGATGTGAAGATGGAAATGTAAAATATAGTATAAACGATAAGCGTGATAGCTAAACATTCCCAATTAACAAAATGCTATCATAGCACACATGCCTCCATAAAAATGTTAAAAGAAATGTAATCGTCAATCAATTCCTACGTAACTATAAATTGAACAGCGATAAAGATATTTTAGTGTATGGTATACGGGAAATTATAAAATTAGCTAAGCTAAAAGAATTCCCAAGAAATTTTCTTATCATGGGTGATGGGATTTCGATCGGCTATTTACCCCTGTAGTAACCGACCGGGCCATTGTTACATATGTACCAACGTTGCCAGGCGCTATATATCCTTTAAGAGACCCATCCATTTTTAATTTAAGTAGTTGAACGTAAGGACTGTCACAAAACATAGATTACACCGAGACTCCACAATTACACTTAACTACAATATACACATATAACCAATGTTACATCTCTATCAAAAGTTGCAATCACCACAGCAAAGTAAGGGAGAGTTACTTCCATTCAGGAATTACGCTGAAAACCAATGAAAGAGAGAGGACAATTTACACCATTTTATAATTTTTTATTTACATTTTAATAAATTAAATATATAAACAGCTAACCACATACAGAACAAAACAAACTACAAGGTAAACGGAAACTAGACTATACAATTAAATTTTCCCAAGGAACAATTACTATAGTTCAACTACCACTGGTACGATTAATAAACTACTACATAAACAATGTCCAGCGCCATGCTGCTGAAAACAATGTTATGTTCTATAGTTACAAAAGAGAGAGAAAAAAATAAGATAAAAGATAAAAGAACATGTTGACACCAAGTTAGTTTTGTAGTTTGTATTGATCTAGTGTATAGGTATTGATTCTGACTTGGTGTAATCATTTTCTTTTTATGATCACAATAATATGTGTTGGTTATAAGGCTTAAATGTTTAAATTTACATAGTGATAGATTGAGTTGCATTTTATTTCATTCCTTTTGCTTATTTTATTTGTTGTAGTTTTTAAGTAAACGCATGGTTTTAACGTATGAGTAATCATGTTGTGATTATTCTGGTTAATGGGATATGGTTGGTGCATTTGCATATTGATACGTTTATGGTTATCATCTCCATAGTTAATTCTGGGCTATATTCTTTTTAAGTATTCTTTCTCATTTATAGTGTCTTTTTTGATGTCATTATTGTGTTGAACTTTTTAGTTAGATTGTTCAACTTCATATTTTAATTCTGTTAGTTTGGCTAAAGGCACTGCTTTATAATTAGGGGATGTACTAGACCATCGAGAGTGTTGCCATGGCACATAAACATGTTTAATCGGAGAGGGGTGGTCACAACTCCCCCCGGTCACTTAGGTACATCTCCATATAAGTATTCTTTCTGTGGGGATTTTTCAATTGTTCATACTGCTGCTGCACGGTTTTTGACTTTTTCTTTTTATTGTTTTTAAATATCAATCTTTAATATATATTATTGTTTGACGCTTTGGAGCTGCATAGCGCTTATTGGTGTCAACATGTTCTTTTATGTTTTATCTTATTTCTTTATCTCTCTTTTGTAACTATTCATATATATATATATATATATATATATATATATATATATATTAATTATTTTACTATACAATCATTCCTCCGAATACGATTGACTGCATAGTGAAAGGAAAATGTGTTATCGATATTTTGAAATATTGTTTATATTTTGGAATATCGTCTATATTTTGAAATATCGTCAATATTTTGAAATATCGTCAATATTTTGGATCATCGATATTTTTGTACCGATATATTATTGATATAGATATTAATAGCCGATATTATTATCGATACTCATACCGATATTTTGCATTCGATATATCATCCCTAATTCGTGCCCCCCCCCCTTTACAAAAGTTAGAAGCACGCTACGCCTATGATTGCAGGGGAATTACCTTTCCTATCGCCCGATTCCATTAATCCGTAGTTAGCGGACATGATCATGAACGGCCATTTTTAAAAAAATCTCATTGCCTAGTTCAGTCTACAGAGATCACTTTGATGTAAATTATTGCAAAGCATATGTTTTAAGTAGGTTTCATAAATTTTTAAGACTAAAATGATAAATTAAGCATAATTATTCCAATCTGTAAGTTTACATAAAGTAAAATTCAAAAAAGATATGACTCTTGTAGTTGTACTGTTCTGCTTTGCCGCATGGTTCATACAAACACAACCTATCATCATTTGCCCTATCGATATTATTTTAACCGTTAATATCAATGAGTTCTTTATTTCTAAAGCGAATACAAATATTTATCTAACAGCGTGTCAACATGATAAAATCGAAACTACTGCTTCAATGAGCACGAATCTAAAAGGTTGATAACTTCGGCTCATCACGTGACAGCCAGAAATTTAGTGTTTCACGTTCAAGTGTAGAATATATAAGAAATAGCACTAGCAAAATTTTTTACTAAACTCAAACTACCGAATTCTGAGACATGAGAAAAGCATTTTGAATCTTTAATGTTGTTTTCTGCTTTAATATGGGAAGTATAGTAAAATATTATAAATTTGGTAGAGATTAACTGAATTTTTTAGCTATGCGAAAATAATGAGGTAAATCAATAAAGAACATGTAGAGGAGAGACACCAAAAACTGGCTAGAAATCATAAAAATACCAAAAATACCAAACATAAGAATAAAAGTGGTAAACTGTATAGAGTATAGCTCTCTTCTACCCGCACTTGGGTGTATATAATTTGAAGTAGCACTCTAAATGAATTTGATACAAACACAGTTTATACATGAAACAACGTTTATTGAATTCGTTGCACATATAGAATTCGCTTTTACAGCAATAAGCATACGTACTACTTGTACGGAATATATATTAGCATTCAATAAAAATACACTTTGCAATACTCACAAACCAGCAGAGAGTCAAACCAGCAGTTCTGCCACGTAAACTTTGGGCCCCCTAAGCACAAGCGCCGGTTAACACCTAGAGCTGCTTACCTCGTAGCTCCCTTAACTCGCTTATCTATCAACTTTAACAACCTCCTCACTTAATGAAGCTGCTTGGTATTTATACCAAGCGCGTATGCCGAAATTAGCATATCTCAAGCAGCTTCTTTAATTCATTCACTCAAAAGTTCGATTCTTGTTAATCGAATCTTATGTATACCTTACACTGGATTCCCTCGAAAAAAAAATTAGGTAACTGAGATCTGAACGGCTTCAGACTAACTAATTGAAAATGCGTGCTGGTCTGACTTTTTACATAAAGGGTGGCAAAGCCAAAAAAACCTTCCACACGTTGTGTGTGGGAAAAACGCCACTCCCATTTTACAAAACTAACCCCGAAGGGTCCAGGTGACACCAACACACAGTGGATTTGCAGAGTTACGGATACTGGGCTGGCCAACTGCGCCCTAGAAAATCTATTTTAGTTAAAAGTGTCAACAAAATTGCATAGCATTACATTTCTTGACTGTTTGTAGCTGCTCTCTCACGATTCATAATGCACATGTGTTATGTTTTGTGAAGTTAGTACATTAGTTAGTTAATTATATTATTATGCAATATGTATTTATTTATTTTTTCTATTCACTACATGTCCCCTTCAAAAATTTATAAAACAACATTATGCAGTTTTTTGTGTTTTTTTTTCAGTAGCTGACCCCTTTCCTCTCAAAATTTTTTTCACAGCATATACACTGGGGAACTTCAAGCCAATTTGGTTCGATTTTATTAAAGGGTGGGAGATAGAATAAGAAAGTTGATACAAGACTTGTTCCTCATGAATGCAGCAACTTCCTTTCACCAGTCTGTCCATTCCGTGGAACCTTTCTTGATGGTCGCAGTCCTAGTAAAGGGATCCGTTGACCGTGTGGGCATCCTTCGTGCAGCAGGGCGTTGGTTCTGAGGCGCTGGTCCGGATTGACGATGGACAGGAGGTCTCTTGGGAGGAGGCTAACCTTGCTGGGTGGCTGATATCTTCCGTTTCATGTACTTATGCAAAGGACCTTTAGAATTGTCATCATTACTTTTGATAACATTATGTACCTTATCAGCGACACATTCATCCTTTGATGAAGTTTTTGTAGTGCACACTTTACTTTTCTTCGTACTTTTGCTTGTATCAGTATTAGATTTTAATGCAGATTCTTTTTTTTCAAACTTATACGCCGCACCAACGTGTTCAGTTACTGGCTTTATTTCGCCATTTATGATACGTTTACAATTTGGTTCGCTGCTTACAATTATGATACGTTTCAAGTTTTTCAACAACCTGACTCTGTTTTTCGTATTGGTGCTTATACGCAGGCCCAGATTTCCGCATGGGCAAGTGGGGCAATTGCCCAGGGCCCCCTAATTTAATATAAAGTTGTACATAGTTTTGAGAATTTGTTTTTTGGTTAATATAGTAAAGGGGTGCAGTGGCGGATACAGAAAAAAATCCTGGGTGGAGCACAGTGCACCCACTATAATGAAAGCATGCTTATGTCCATAAGCGTTTCTGGTTTAATTTTTTTGGGGGGGTTGGTGGGTGGGTGGGAGGGGGGAGTTGTAATAACTACAGACTGTGATTTATTTTGAATTTCAAAAGAAAATTTCATGAATTTATTTATTAACATTAAAAAGTAAATTAATTAATTAACACTTCTTATTAATATTCATTATTTTCTTCAAATTTTTGACTTGTCGGTCGATATTTTTTTTGAATTTCTGGTCCCGATTTAAGGGAGGCCTGGGAGAGTATCCCACATGTTCATGTGGAAATCTGGTCCTGAGGAGGAGGGACATGCCCCCCTCTGGATCTGTCCTTGAAGGGGGCCCCCAAAGTCTGCTTTGCCCAGGGCCCCATTGTGTCAAAGTCGGGCCCTGCTTATACGACCTATTGTTTACCGACTTAATTACTTCAGTATTAGCAGTTTTAATGCTGGAACCTGAAGGCGCTTTTTAACGTTTTTTATCCCTCTTAACTTTAGTTTTACCCTCTTTTGACGAAAAAGTCTCTTTAAAACGTCCTTCTTCAGAATCGCTATCATTTAAATTCTGTAACACTGCTTCAGTTTTAGGAAGATTAAGTTTTTCGTATTCGTGCGTTTTAATGCTAACTACGTGTACAACTTCCGAAGCCTCAGCTAAACTATTTACAGTATAACTCTGTGTCAACTTTTCCTCCTGATTCTCAGTCTGGTTTCCATGCACTTTATTTAAGACCATATTATCAACGTGATCTACAGCATCCTCATTCGGCTTGAAACTAGAAACGATAACATCATTACCTAGCGAGTTCCTATTATCATTTAAAGCATTTTTATTGTCGTCAACTAGTAAGTATTCACTAACTTCCTTAACACATACTTCGTCATCTACTAAATTTCCTTCATTAACAGATGTGTAAATATCATCTAAAATATCAGGTATAGCATTAATAGAAGTATCAGATGATTTATTTTCTAAACCACTAGCATTAGAATCGCACTACTTTCAGGAAATTGCAATGGAATTACCGCATTATTCCAGCTAGGCTCACTTTCTTTATAAGCCACAAAAATACCCCGACTTTCACTATTCTCAAAATAATGATTACTGCTCGGACAAGTTAATACATTTGACCACACAGTTTCAACACACAGGTTGAACCTGTCCACACAGTTTCAACACACAGGTTGCACTGGCAAGTTGTCACGTGAAACAACTTGCCAGTGCACGTAAGGTGCTTGCATATTATTTACTTTAAGTGCATTAATTTCATTGTAACGCCGTGAGCTTTTATTATTTCGCCCGCGATACTGGTTTTGCTGTTGGTTTGAAACTCGCGAAAAATTTTGGCGGGGGGGGGGGGGGGGTATAAAACTTCTCGTACCTGAGTGAGGGTAAGGGGTAGCGAAGAAATGCCTATTGTCATGTTTAGCTAAAGCTTGAAATAGGGTAACCTTGCTTGTAATATTTTGATTGTCCAAAAAATCTTGAACACTTGGATTCAAACGTTGTATAACTATTTTTAAGATTACCGCTTCCGTCACCCCTTCAAAATATTCCTCACACTTGAAAATCTTTTCCATAGCAAAATGTAACGCAGACTGACCTTCACGTTTCCTTAGTGAATAAATTTCTTCTTCAATTTGATTTTGATTAAAGGTCTTGGGAAAAACGCTAAGAAACTGTTGCTTGAATGACGAATAGTCAAAAATCAGATTACTGCTTTGCATGCACCTGTACCACTGAAATGCACTACCTCTTAAAACGGCTAGAGCAATTTTAAGTTTCTCCCCTTCTGGGGTGCATTTTTGCTGAAAGTAATGCTCAATTTTCTTTAGGAATTGGCTTGAGGGGCAGCCATTGAAGGTGGCTTCGAATGGCGCAAATTGCTGAACCAGAATTACCCGAGGAAAATTTCCAGCAGGGTTTTGTTCTACAACACTCATTTTCAAATAGTATATAAGTATAATAACAAGATACTTTCACAATTTAGTTTTATCAATATCAGAGTATACAACAGTATAAAGTTCAAACTTCAAATATGTTCTTCGTTATAAATGTAACGAGAACAACCAGGGTATATATAAACTTTCGGGCGCCAGTATAGAGTATAGCTCACTTCTACCCGCACTTGGGTGTATATAATTTGAAGTGGCACTCTAAATGAATTTGATACAAACACAGTTTATACATGAAACAATGTTTATTGAATTCGCTGCACATATAGAATTTGCTTTTACAGCAATAAGCATACGTACTACTTGTACTGAATGTATACACTGAAGTGCCACTGAATTAGGGATAGCAAAGCCTATGCAAATTGTGTAGCGCTGCGCATCATGTATGCGCAAGTGAGGGCGCTGTGGTAACTGCATATATAGCACGTACTGTGGTTGTTCTGAATTAGTTGTTGGAATTGCCAGTATGGGTAAACTGCCTGATTTAGACGCCTTCGAACGCGGACAAATCGTAGGTGCGTGACGCATGGGCCATTCAATTTCCGAAATCATCAGACAGCTAGGATTTTCAAGGTCGACAGTGTCAAGAGTATACCAAGAATACATGGATGGTGGAAAAAAACTAGCGATCGGGCAACTGCAAAGGACAATTAGCCATGACAGTGCGTGGTGAGAGACGGCTCAGGCGTATTGTACGTAGCCAGCGAAGCCAAACATTAGCTCAAATTACCACCCATTTTAATGACGGTGCCAGTCGTACAGTCAGTAAACGGACTGTGCAACGCTCGCTTCACCGTATGGGGTTCGGGAGCCGTCGACCTACGAGAGTACCATTGCTCTATACTCGCCATCGGGCTGCACGTCTTGCCTGGGCAAGAGAGCACAGAGACTGGAGTGTAGAGGACTGGAAACGAGTAGCATGGAGTGATGAGTCTCGATTCCGACTACTTAACGCCGACGGGAGGTTGAGAATATGGCGTCAGGCTCATGAAGCCATGGATCCTGCATGCCTGGCTGGAACTGTACAAGGGCATGGTGGCTCAATCATGGTCTGGGGTGTTTTTTCGTGGCACAGTTTGGGATCTTTCGTGCGTGTACCAACCTCCCTCAATGCAATTCGGTACGTAGAGTTGCTGGGTGATCACCTCCATCCGTTTATGCTGTTCTGTTATCCGCACGGTAATGGAGTTTTCCAGCAAGACAACTGTACCTCTCACAAGTCCCGGTTGGCTACTGGCTGGTTGGATGAGCATTCCTCTGACTTCTCTGTCATGAATTGGCCACCTAGAAGCCCAGACTTAAATCCTATTGAGCATCTTTGGGATGTTTTGGAACAAGGCGTGAAAGGCCATCACACAGCACCAAAGAACCTTACTGAATTATGGACAGCTTTAGTCAATATTTGGCAAGCTATTCAATGGCAAGCCAGTTTAATTTTTTACCGTGGAACGTTTCCAGAAACTTGTTGAATCTATGCCTCGTCGTGTGGCAGCCGTTATCAAGGCCAGAGGAGGCCCAACTCGTTACTAGGTAGGTATCCCTAATTCAGTGGCACTTCAGTGTATTAGCATTCAATAAAAATACACTTTGCAATACTCACAAACCAGCAGACAGTCAAACCACCAGTTCTGCCACGTAAACTTTGGGCCCCCTAAGCACAAGCGCCGGTTAACACCTGGAGCTGCTTACCTCGTAGCTCCCTTAACTCGCTTATCTATCAACTTTAACAACCTCCTCACTTAATCAAGCTGCTTGGTATTTATACCAAGCACGTATGCCGAAATTAGCATATCTCAAGCAGCTTCTTTAATTCATTCTCTCAAAAGTTCGATTCTTGTTAATCGAATCTTATGTATACCTTACAACTGAAAATCTGAGACATATATCATAAAAATGCAGACTATAATCATTCTGAAATCAGCATTCCAATACATTTCGTATCTTAATTTTTTATGAAACTGTTGGCAGAAATTTTAAACTTTTTTTTCAAACGGGATTTTTTTTAAGGCTGGTGCTCATTTTTCTCAAAGTTAATGACTTACAATTTTTATAATATATTTGTCTTTTATATTGAACCTTTTAACTCAGGAACCTAAATCAGGAACCCATATCCTTCAGTGGAACCTAAATTGATCGTTCCCCGAATCATATATTTCATCCATCCCCGATGATAATATTTCTTTATCCATAGTTTTCCCGCATTTATCATTCAGTGCAATCGGTCCCTTCAAAGACGATAGATAGATCGCGGTTTCACTGTACGGTGAAGCCGCTGTACAGTGAATCATATACATATATGATTCGGAGTGAAATTTTTACTGAAGAAAGGTAAAATTGAAAAAAAAGAATTACACAACGCCAAATAAATTTAAAAAGTAGTATTAATGATATGCTTTTTGATGAGAAATAATGCTAGTTGTTAAAATACTAGATGTTAAACTTATTTCTCTTACTACCATAAAGTTTTTATATTCCTAAATTCAACACCTTGTGAGGAAACAATTCACATAAAAGTTCATTTAACATACACTGCTGTGCATTAAAATTGCAACACCATGAAGGAGGGATGATACAAACGTCAAATTCGCATGAAAGGAAGATGCTGGGATATGCAAATGATTAGCATTTAAGCGCAATCGGACGACGCAGGAGAGAGAAACAGCATCTCAACTCTGTATAAAAGGAAAGTTACGCAGCGGGTTTCTCATTCGAAAACCGCATTTGAATGTTGGTTGGTTGTGAGAAGATCGTTGTATGCCTCGTAAAAGAAGGAGACTAGGTTCTATCTATCTAAAGTTCCCCAGTTTAATTATTTTATGCGAACCTGCGTTAGAGGACCCGGTTCAAGAAACACAGTTAACCCTCTCTTCTTGTGATCTTGTGAAGGAGAAACGGCTACCAGCACGTGTCGGATTTCGATAGCGGCAGGATCGTGGCCTGTCGAGAGTGCGGTTTATCGTTCCGCGATATCGCTACTCGCATTGGTCGGAATCCAACGACTGTCATCCGAATATGGTATCGATGGGTTCAGGAGGGTCAAAGTGAACGCCATGCAGGATCTCAATGGCCTCTTGCCACTAAACATCTGGTCATGGGTTGCTGAGAGACTGGGCCGCCACCACTCTTCAGCCACTATGATTGATGACATGTGGTATAGACTTGAAGCAGAATGGAATGACTTGCCGGTATCTGTCATCCAAGCCCAGTTCGACTCGACGGCGACGCCTAACCGGGTTAGAGCCGTTTTAGCTGCCAGAGGCGACACCTGTGTGTACTAATTTCGGTCCCTGTATACCCCTAAATTACCTACAAATTTAATCATGTTTTCTTCCTGCTATACTGTATACGTACAATAAGTAAAATTTTGTCATTTGTTTTCCTTTCTGGTGTTACAATTTTAATGGCCAGCAGTGTAGGAGAAATAAGGTTTTCCTGGTCCCCTTTTTATTGAATGTTTTTTATTCAATACGTGTAAATGAGGTTGCTGTGATAAAATAATGAAAAAAATAAGACACTCAGTAGGATCATGAAGCGTGTATAGCAGTGTTAGTAAAGTAAATACTGTACTAGTATTTACTTTACTGTAAATACTATTACAGTAAAACATATGTTACTGTAATAGTATTTATTACAGTAACAAACGTCTAGTAGCTCTTAAAACTTTAAGTGTGATCAGTAAAGTAAAAATTTATGTGACCTCATAAAAGAACAGACTGTAAGATCATGAAGAGTTAGTGCTTCGATTCCAGAAACTGCTCCTCTTGTTGGCTGCTAAATAGATTCTGTTGTTAATCGCATGACTGCCAAAATAGTGGAACAACGAACCTCAAATAAAACTGAGAAATGTATTGAAATCTAGATGCTAGAGATAAGATACGAGTTCTTTGACTCGCATGAGCAAAAAGACGCTTTACTGTTCAACTGCTGATTGCCTAACACAGTATGGGGTAACTAAGTAAGGTCTGGTGTAATCAAATATCACACGCTTACTAAGATGGGCTATAAAAGAAAACACCCGGCGTGACTTCCACTATTAACAGTGGTTTTCATTTTAAGATACTACCTCAATCCAAATAACCTTTAAGTTGAGACCGGTACGCACAGCCTCTTAAAATCGACAATGAGAATTAAGAATGAGAACTAGTTTCACAATAATTAATACAGTTCTTCATTATTACTATTATGGAAACATTAAGTGTGATTATCTGCTTGGACAACTTATGAATACGAATATCAGGGCCCCGAGTTGCCCCAATTGGTCGGCAGATCTGTACTGTCAGTCCGGCGTCCAGGCCCAAAACAATGAGATTTCGCCGAACTTGGGAAATTAACCTTCGTCTGCGTTTACAGGAATTGCTGCGTAGCGACTGGTCATCGGTGAATCATGGGCTGATACGCGAAAGTGGAAGGAGCCGAGGAGTAAAACGACTTATGAATACGAATATCATTAAACTCTTTAATGCAAATATAGGAAACAGTAGAACATCTAAGAAGAGATACATTTGTCGATTAAAGGAAACAAGTCATTTAGTAAAGCTGAGTTTCAGATGCTATATTATATTAATAACATAACAGTCTGTTAATTACCAGATATTTGTTGTGACAAAAATACGTGTTTAAATAATTATTCAGGGATTAAAGACAAAAAATTTTGTAATTCTGGAGACTATATTCCATACTGCAGGTACAGGGGAAAATTTTATTTACTGTTTGAATTTGGATGATTCCTGACGTGAATAATGATATATAGACTTTAAAGAACTTAGATGGTTCGGTAAAATGAGGGTATTAGTAGGAGAGTGGATAGCAATATTCCGTCACCTTAACCTCATACGGCGTGTTTGGAATGTACTTCGACTGTAGAACTAGAAAGCTTAAATTTATTCTTAAGAACTTCTTGAGAATTGAAAGTAACTTTTGTAGAGGATTGAACCTTACTACAGAAATAACACAATCATTGCTACTGAATATAAAAGTAATTAAGATTAATAAAAAAGCCTGGCTTTTTAAAAAATGAGAAAAAGGTTGTATAATAGATACAACAAAAAATTTGTTCCAAAAATTCCAAAATCCAACAATTTTAACATTGCACTTAAATGCTAATCATTTGCATATCCCAGCATCTTCTTCCTTTCATGCGAATTTGACGTTTGTATCATCCTTCCTTCATGGTGTTGCAATTTTAATGCAACACCGTTTTTTATTCACTTAGAAAAAAAAAATGCAATAGCAAATTTATTTAGTTTTGTTCCATTAAAAATTATATGTATTTGTAATGTACATAAATATATACATGAAAGCTTAAAAAACATTTACAAAAGTTATGGAATGTATTTAATTGCAATTTTATGTGTTATTTTAGAAAAAAAATTATTTAACATAAAATGACAAATGTGTCATTTTGTATATCTTTTGTTTAAAGGAATTTGATGGTCGGAGTGAAAGTATACTACAGTACCTTTCAAGTGGACAGCGATAAAGAACAAGCTTCATACAGTGTAAAGTTAATTTTATTATTATTTTTAAAGTTTTGTAAAATAAAACTTCCCTTTAAAAAGATTTAGTTCATATTATCCCAGCCACTTGCAAATTCTAAAAATGCTGACCCACATTAAATTAAACATAATATATAAATATTTCTTTCTAATTAATATTTTTTTCTTTGCAGTGGGAGACATTAATAGCAAATATTGGTGGAAATTTGGGCTTCTTCATGGGACTTACTTTGCTTACCTTTATGGAAGTTTTGGAATTCGTTTGGGATATTATTAATACAAGTATCCGAAGATACACTGAATCCAAAGCGAAAGCTGACAAAAGATTTCCGATATATGAAAACTAATTAAAGGCCGGATGAATGACGAAAACAAGTAAATTAAAAGAAAAATCTAATTACAACTTTAAGTTATGCCTCAAATCTTCTAAAAAAATGAAGACGATCATCATTAAAAACTGATTTCCTCGAAATAGGCAATCGGTTACAATAAGAATATTGCGTAAAGTTCTGAGTAAGTATTTCTGCTGTGCCTATTTACGTGAAAAAAGTAAATACAAATTTAAACAAATGTTTTATTCTGTAAGATGTTTTATTTATAATAATAAAGATATTCTCTCATTTAAATATTTAAAAGGATATATCAGAAGATTTAACAGTTCCAACACCTTTCGAGATAAAAGACTCAAACTGTCAGAAAGCCTGTGTATAATTTTGCTATACAATGCTAAAGATTTGAAATTTTGATTTTCTTTTCTAATACATTATGTGGTAACTGCAAGAAACGTGCTGAAATAAGAAAGTTTTTCCCCTTCAAACTGTGAACAATAAGAACCGGAGGTTTGAATTTTATGACGGGACGTTGCGGCAAGGCACATCAAACGAGACCATGACAGTCGATTGGTCCCTTTACGACAGTATATGGACCCTGGGTTCAAAACAATATTCAAGTTCGAATAGAACGTGGCTATAAGTGTCACGCTCCTTGATTTATAAGCTTACCAGTGTAAGGAGTAATTATAATAATAATAATCAAAATTACGTTTGAATTTCGTGATTGCTTCTTATTTGCACATTGTGGTTTCGCAACTTAAAAACAATCATTTAATCGCTACAGTGGCTTTTCCCACATGAAAGTCTTGCACATGAAAGTGCTGCTATACCAACCTTCGGGATTACGAACAATATAAATAAAAAAACATTTATTGTGGTTATTTTCTTTTGTATACACCATTTTCTTAAAAACACTTAAAAAAACTGATCCGACACGTATCAATCAACAAGCAGATAACTGAGATCGGTAAACATGGGATCACGTCTGATCTCGTAACTCAAAAACACATTAGAGCGGGATTGATTAGAAGAAAAAGTCCGATCTCGATTTCACGAAAGGAAACAAGTTAAAAATAGAATTATCTACAGAGCTTTCTTACAAATAAAGATATTCTCTCATTTCATAATAATAACTGGATTTGACAAAATATCACGTTTTAAATGTAACATGTACATTTATGTGTGTATATATATATATATATATATATATATATATATATATATATATATATATATATATATATATATATATATATAATATATATATATATGTAATATATCCATTACATCTCGTTCTTAAATTGCAACCTGAAAAGGAAAACTAGCTCAAATTTACATGGCTGGAGCTAGACTCAGCCTGAAAGGAATTAAAATTTTGAAGCAGTCGTGTCGAATAGTTTTATTAAAGTGATAGTAACATCTGTCCATCTCAGACGACAGCTCGGAGCGAAGTGTAATATCACCTTTCAACCTTACGCGCTAGAAGCGAGGTACATGTGCTGTTGTTTTGAAATGTCAGCGGAATTTGGGGCTGGCGATGCGAACCCACGCCTTTCTCGAGACGTATACACGTGTAGAAATGCAACGTTTGCTGTTTTATGGGAAGTTCTGTTGCTATGGGTTTTTAAAGCGATAAAGTAACGTTACTGGGGATTGGATTCAGGAAAGGGAATTTAAATGATAGAATGGAGGGCCTAAAATTTAATTTATTACAAATCCCCCCCGAAAAAGGGAAAATCGTCACGTTGAAAGGTGACATTTTCACAAACAAAAATACAAATGAACTCTTATACAATAAAGTGAGTACAATTACAATCAAATATAATCAAAATTCACTACATTATACAATTACATGTCTCTGAATACAACATTGGTGGAAAGAAGTCACGACAAACAGCAAGGTGGGTGAGAATTAGAACACATCAAGGTTACAGAGTCAAGAGCTTTGTCCATAACCCATCATAAATTAACTTCACCGAACAAAACCAAAGTCAAATCTTTTGAATCTTTACTATAATACTAAACTCACTCTTATGACTTCGTTGCACCATTACACAAAATATATGAAATTAAAGATAATATACAATGAAATTTATAATGAACATTCAAAATATATGGAATTAACATAGTATGCAATAAAGTTTATAATTATTATACAATGTGCAATGAAATTCAAATAACTGAAATATTATTGGCTAATATAATCTAAATAACTTTTTAATTAATAGTTATTCATTCAATAATGAGTAATTAAATAACGTATAATTCTTGGAGTCCTTAAGCTCAGTTTAAATTCAAGTCGTTATACATTGTTTATCAAATAAGTCATTATTGTATGTGGTTTATATTCAGTGTTTACATTTTACACATGATGTCACATGATTTCAAAACTTCCTCGTTTACATCAATTATACATCGATCTCCATTTTTCATATTTCTAATCTCGAATACTTACATAAATTTTAATATAATTCACAGTGCATAATTCAGAAGATATTTCAATAAGTTCAAGACAACATTACTTTAGACAATATTATTACAAAATTGATTGGTTAAATTATTCTGAAAGTTTCACTTAATTACAACATAGAATTTAGATACCTGTCAAGTTTTTAAACAATACATAAGATAGTAAATTAAACAACTCAAAATAACTTGTTATAAATTCTTAATTAAGTAAATGGGCATCATTTGCATATTATGTAATATTCAAAAACATGTGCTTTAACATCGTCACTAATTTCAATTCAAAATATTCAAATTCTAAAATCATTGGTACCTATCATGACATAAGTGACAAACCTGGAGGTGAAATGGGCTATCCTCTGTGATGTCCAACGTGAAAGATTGTTAGTGATCACGAGGGTGCTGTGATGCAAAGACAGCAAGAGGCTCATCCCTCTGCGGGAGGAACTACCCCTTGTGCTGGCAAAAGGTTTCTCCGGTGTCAAAAAAAATAACAACTCAGGTCATCAACATACTTGGCAAAATTAGGAGTAACCTGTGACATTTCATGTTAGCCCTAACATTGACAAAATTTTTCTTTAACTTAGCACATCAACATTTCCTTTTTAATAAATATTCTTTTAAAATAATTTAGATGGTAATTTGTGGAAGGCAAACTAGCATCAAAAATTCTCTAAATATGATTAACTACGAAATTTAGGTAGGTATCTAAATCCATCAAAGTTATAGGTTATCTTCATCATGCGTCAACAGTCTTCATTAGGTCATCAAAATACCGTAGGATTATCGGAGTCATAGTCAGGTAGTTATTTGAGTCACAGTTGGGTAGTCTTAATCATCACAGATAGGGGTTTTTTTCTAACACTATTAATTAATTTTTACTTGGGATCTTGGACGTTTTGGGGTTTACTGTTATTAAAATAGGAATTTTACTTTTTCTAGTTGCTAATCGAAAATTATCTGCAGGGTTGAAAGGTCTTAATCTGGTACAGTGTACAATTTCCGAGGTTTTCTTAGTGAGGGAATTGGGTCTGTTAATTTCAAAATTTACTCTAGAAATTTGTTTCAAAATTTTATATGGACCAGAATAAGGGGGAGTAAGTTTAGGAGTATTTGGGTAACGAAACTCTTCGTACATTACTATATCACCTACCTTAAATTTAGATTCCTCAAAATGAGTGTCATATCTTTCTTTATTTACTTCATGATTTCCTATAGTTCTCTGTTTAGCAATCTTCCTAGCTTTTTCAATTGGTGGGTACATGTCTTGATCATCAAGTAAATTTTTGTAGGATGGTTTTCCATGCATTAAATAAGAAGGGGGAAATTTTGTTACGGTATGGGGTGTGTCGTTATATTCATTCGTTATTTCACGTAATAATTTTGTCCAGGAGACTTTACCAGGGTGTGAATTTAATTTACATTTAAGCCTAGTAATCAGGGTCTGATTTACTCTTTCATTTTTTCCGTTTGTTTGTGGTCTATGCGAAGTAGTTAGCAATTGTATAATATTATTGTTTCTCAAAAAATGTTTAAATTTGGAGGAAGTAAAAGCACTATTTCTATCACTTAAAATTTTCTTAGGTACTTGGTGTTGAAAAATTTGTGTTAAACAATTAATATAAGTATCTGTATTTTCATTTTTAGATGCAAAGGTCCATATATACCTCGTGGCATGATCTATAACTATGTGTAAATATTTCTTTGTAGACCCATAATAATTTAAGCCACCAACAGTGTCTATGGCAAGAATTTCAAAGGGTTCACTGGTAGGGGGTAACATTTGTAAGAGACCAAATCTTTTTTGTCTAGACTTCTTATTCAATTGACATACTTCACAATGTTTCACATAGTTACTCACATCTTTAGTTATTCCAATCCAATAATATTGAGGGGATATCAGATTTAACATTGCCGAAACTCCTAAATGTCCATAATTAACATGGGCTTTTTCTAATAATTTTAATTGTAAAGAGAAGGGCACAACAATTTTCATTAAACATTGTTTTTTAATTGTCCATACATTATTAACTGTTTTAAACTTCTTACCGTTTACATTATCTAAATTTTGATGATGCTCGATTTCTTGCAATGTCAACAATGGGTCACGTTCACGTAAAGATACATGGTGAGAAATTGGGTTTCTAGTTAACATATCGGCTTCATAATTTGTAGAACCTTTTTTATATTTAATGTCAAAATCGTACATGGAAAGTTTAAGTGACCATCGGAATAATCGTCCAGTTGGGTGTTTAATACTTTTTAACCAGACAAGTGCAGCATGATCCGTATGAACAGTAAAATTAGTCCCATGTAAATAACAATAATATTTATCAACAGCATCAATAATTGACAAGCATTCCAACTAGGTAATGGCATAATTTTGTTCATAGGTTCTAAGTTTTCGAGAATGATAGGCTATGGGATGCAAACTTCCATCAGGGTGTTGTTGTTTTAAAATTGCGCTTACCGCTTGTCCGGACGCATCCACGAAAATATGACATGGGTAATTCGGATTGTAAATAGATAAAACAGGTTTAGAAATTAGAGCGTCTTTAAAATCCTGAAAAGCTTTCTCGCAATCATTTGTCCATTCAAATTTAGTGTCTTTCTTCAATAATTTATTCAATGGTACTCGTAATTTAGCATAGTTGGGGATGAATTTATTATAAACATTTACGCTACCTAAAAATCTTTGTAAGTCTTTAACATTCCTGGGAGGTTGAAGTTTCTTAATAATTTCTATATTGGCTTTACTGGGGTGATGACATCCCTTTTCCACTTCATATCCCAAAAATTTTATTTTTGTTTGGGCAAATTGGCATTTTGAAAATTTCAATTTTATGTTTTCTTTTTCACAAATCGAGAAAATAGTTTTTAAATGATCTAAGTGTTCTTCGAAAGAGTCTGAAAATATAATTATATCGTCAAAATAGTTGAGCTCAAATTTAATTTGGTATTTATTTAAAATTTGTCTGAGTGTTCTTTGGAATATGGCAGGAGCGTTTTTCCAGCCAAAAGGTAATCTTTTCCATTCATATAAGCCAAAGTTTGAGGTGAAAGCTAATTTTTCTGTATCTTTTTCATTTAGTTTAATATGCCAGTAGCCACTAGCGAGATCAAGGGTGGAGAAAATCTTAGCATTGGTTAGTTGATCTAAAACTGCGTCTATTCGGGGAATTGGTTCCGAGTCCGTTTTTGTAATACTATATAGTTTTCGGTAATCGATACACATTCTGGATTTTGAATTTTCATCTTTCTTGTAAGCCAATGTAATTAGGGAAGCATAGGGTGAATGGGATGTTTTTATTAAACCTGCAGCTAAAAGCTCGTCTATTTGCTTCTTAATTTTGGCATTATCTTTTGGCGACGCCCTGTATGGACGAAGGGAAATTGGTAGTTCAGAATTCAAAATTATTCTTTGTGGTTCAAGACGTATACATCCAACATCATATTTATTTTTCGCGAAAATATTATTATACTCATTCAATATTTTGTTCAATTGAACACTTTCATCATCAGCAACATTATTTTCATTTTCAATTTTATAAAAACGAGTATCACAATTTCTATTATATTTAGTATCAAGATTTATAGTATTATGAGAACAAGTATGTGGCACATTAGAATTATCATATGTTAAAAATATATAGCAATTATTAGTAACATTTTCCAAAGACAAAGTAGATGAAATATTATTTTTTCTTTGATAAACACAAGAATTTTTAAAATCCAATTTAATTTTAAATAGATTAATAATTTCCGACGATAAAATTGCATACTTTAAATTTGTTTCAATAAAATAAAAATTCACAAATCTATTCAACTTACCGATTCGGCACTTTGTAGAAATTATTTTATCAGTTTTTATTTTACCTGCGAGGGTACTGACCTGTGAATTGTCCGATGGAAGAATTTTCACATAATATTTAATTTTATCATATACAGTTCGAGAAATAATGTTAATGGTGCTACCTGTATCTATCAGGCCGATAATCAGTTCAGTACCGATTTCTGGGTCTACGGTGAACATCCGTCATTGTCGCTGTTCTGTCATGTTGCTGTTATAATTGTTTGCATGTTGTGGAGACTGGAACCGAGTCCTAGGACGTTCCTCTTCTCGAAAATTCTGGGGCCATCTATGCCATGGTCGCGGTTGTTGGTGCCGGAATCTAGGTGACTCATGTTGTGGGAATCTATAGTCATCTCGCCGATCGAACGGTCTGTGAAAACCGGACTGTTGGTTATGCAAGTCTCTATTATGGTGTTCTTTCCTCTTGTTATCTTCGTAGCTGTTGATCATTTTCCTCGCAAGGGAAATCCACTCAGTAGTTGTACCAACGTTACTTATTAAAAATAAATCCCTGTATCTTGTCGGCAATCCGTCTGTGAGACCTTGAATTATAATTTCTTCTTCAAGTTTTAATGCTTTACCGATATTCATTTTCTTTTTAAAATAATCATTTATATTTTGACTTCCAGAAAGGCTCAACCTGCTGAAATCTTCGAATGAAAACTGTTTTTCTTCTGAGAAATAGTCACTGATTTTTATTTTAACTTCATCCCACTTTTATGATTCTATTAGGTTTTCGATGTAAAATTCCAAAGCCTCGTCCGATAGAAAATCCGGAAATATTTGTAGTTTTTCTTCTTCTGTCAATTCAATAGTCTTTTTCTCGAAGAATTTCAACCAGTTATTAATTTTGACCATTCCATTAGGATTAAATTTCGGAAGATTACTTAATTGATTTGGTGAAGATATAGCACTGTTTTCCAATAATTGTTTGTCGTAAACTCCAGAATTATTCCCTTGTTTTTCTTCAGGTTGGTCAGAGTCACGATGATCAGCCAATTTTTTATTTAAATCTTTCGATGTCATTTTCCTTTGCTAGTTTCGAAAAGCGAAATCAAAACTAGGTCATTTCATTTTCAAGTGTTACGCTGGCGAACTCCTATTGCGCTTCTCTCAAGGTCGATAGTAACATCTGTCCATCTCAGTCGACAGCTCGGAGCGAAGTGTAATATCACCTTTCAACCTTACGCGCTAGAAGCGAGGTACATGTGCTGTTGTTTTGAAATGTCAGCGGAATTTGGGGCTGGCGATGCGAACCCACGCCTTTCTCGAGACGTATACACGTGTAGAAATGCAACGTTTGCTGTTTTATGGGAAGTTCTGTTGCTATGGGTTTTTAAAGCGATAAAGTAACGTTACTGGGGATTGGATTCAGGAAAGGGAATTTAAATGATAGAATGGAGGGCCTAATATTTAATTTATTACATATATATATATATATATATATATATATATATGGCCCTATAATTGCAATGTAATTGTTCATTAATTAGATATCGAATTTAATGCTTACAGATATGTAAAAATTAAACTAGAAGAGTTTAACATGCGTACAATTTGTGTGTATTAGATCAGAGCTCCGCAACCTTTTATCTTCCACGGCACAACAACGTTTTTTTCGATAATTCCGCTGCACACCACAAGAAAAAGCTTGCAAATATATAAATTACAATAAATACGTATATGTTTTTATTAGATAAAAAAAACACAACAAAATAGCTCTATGTATCAAGATAATTATAATCATTTAAGTTTTATATAATTCATTTTGAACTGTACACCAGTTCAAAACAAGACCAACACAAGTACCAACACAAGAACAAAAATATAAAACTATAGTTTACAAGTAAAAATAAATTCTCTTTAAATTTTTGTATTAAAATTTGTTTTTTGGTCTTTACTTAAGCCTAATAAATCAAAGTTAATTAAAACATAACTAATTTATTAATGAGATATTTGAGATTGTTTTGATAAATGTGCGTTTTATATTTGGCTCTATAATAGAAAGAGCTACAGTTCATGGTCAAGGCTCTTTAAATATGATCGTTTGTCATTTTCAATTAGAACCAGTGTCGAAAAACTTTGTTCGCATAAATATGTCGTCGAAAATGGGAGCAAAATTGCAATGGCCTTGTCAGAAATTTGCGGATATTCTTTCTTAACTGAAATCCAGAAATATGACGCTCGAGCATACATACAATGTATGGCTAACAACATGTTTTTGTTTTGTGTATAATTTCGGCCCAGAAAAATTACATATTAACAAAAAGTTAGAGGAACATTTTACTTAAAAAAATTTCTATTTAATACGGTGGTTAATTTTTTTATTATCATAATCGATAAAATCACCGCGGCACAGTCAAGATCACCTCGCAGCACACTAGTGTGCCACGGCACAGCGGTTGCGGAGCACTGTATTAGATTATTGAAATAATTTGTATAAACATGCCTGATAGAAATTATAAAATGATCTATATAATTTAATGATTTTTTTTTCCAAGCAGTCTTTTCAGTATCATTCAAATGTTACTTGGAGAGAAATATTTGTAGTACATAGAATTTGCGGTATTTCTTTTTTCTTAATAATTCAGAGACACTTAAACCGAAACAATAAAATGCTCAAGCATTTGATTTTTCTTTTTTATTTATTTATTTATTTATTTATAAATTTGTCTTTTCAGTATATGATGAATACTGGTCGGGAGAACTGTTCATAACACATCAATAAGTGGTATTTCATTGTTATGATATATATAGCTATATTTATTATTATTTTTTACCAATGCGGAGGCACTTGTCGTGAAGACATTCGCCTTTAGTACAGCGCAGTTTTGCGGGCCATTTTATTATGGGGGCACCATATAGGCGGACCAGCATTACCCCCTATGAAGGGGCGACACAAACGGAAGCATTTTTCGTGGCGCGACGCCGGGATTCGATCTGAGCACCCTCAGCACCGACTTCCGAGAGCAAATTTGCCGACTACTCTCCCCCCCCCCCCCGTTCAGTTTATAAATGTTACTGATGTAACTGAAGTAGTTAAAAGAGTTCTTTATCAAATAACCCAGATGGATGCAAATCGTAATACTTTTTGAACAACATTATATACTTGCTAACTACATTGCACCTACCGAGAAAACACACAAGTCGGCGAATATAACGCCCTCTATCATATATTCAAAATGCACTTCCTGTGCTGCCATCTATTATACAACACCTTACACAAACTTGGAAAAGAAAAAGAAAAAAGTTCAGTCCTAATGTGACAAAGGTTTAGACTAGGGTTGTCCAACCTTTTAGCTTCCTTGGGCCACATTGAAAGAAGACGAATTGTTTTGGGCCACACAAAAATATAAATAGTTGATGACTAAATAAAGTATAATATATACTTATCATATTTATTTCATTATAAATTTTTTTGAAAAAAATACAAAATTAATGTGATATTTGGTATTGCATATGAGAAACTAATGCATCAATATTTGGGTCAATTGAAGTGGTCGCAATTTTCAAGGAGTTCTCAGGATGATCATCCGATATTTTGGTTCTAATTTGACTCTTAGTGTCCTTCACTCTTGTGCATACTAATTTTAATATCATTACAAATATGAAATATTAAAATTGTAAAAACTTCATTTAATATTTTTAATGAAATTAATATACAGAAATTGCATACGGAATTTTGTATAGAATTAAAGATATTTCAAATGATGTATTGTCGATTTGTTGAATGAATAAAGCGGGATCTGTAATGGCCACCTGCCATCATCACCGAGGCGGGCTATTGATATATTTTTTTTACCCTTTGGGCTCTCTTTCTGGGCCGCACTAATACTTGCTTTGGGCCACATGCGGGCCGCGAGTTGGACACCCCTGGTTTAGACGATTGGGTGGTTATCTCTTCCTTGAAGATTTCCGTCGGTCTGGTGTTGCTCTGAGTAAGGTGTAACGATGTGTGTCGTGTGACTAAGGGTTCACACATAGAACATCTGTGACTGTCTCTAAAAAAACCCTTAAAACATTCACCTACACTTCTGTTACAAGTAACATAAAATATCTCACATTGTTGTTTTTATATAGTGCATTAAACTTGTATACTTACTTATGTATACTTACTTATGTATACTTGTATACTTACTTAATCACTCTGTATATCGATGAATTTGGCTGTTTATATGTTCCTATTTTTAAAAAATAAAAGCTGATTATTTTTACATCTTGTCCCCACTTCCTTTCACCCAGGAAGAGCTCTGCTACCTTTAAACTTCAAACAATTAAATGCCGAGAAGAGTAATCATTGGTTCGCACTATCTATTCGAACTAAAACTTTATTCCATAAATATGTTAATAATGCTATTTTATAATGATCAAAATTTTCTGGGAGTTTATTTGTACCTAACTGATTTAAATTTCATGATTTTTACATGAATTAATTTCAGATAAGGAATTTCAATCATTTTTATTATTGCACTTTGAAGCAGAAACTGCCTACACAATTCATTGAAGTTTAGTGTTTCTATGGCAATATATTGATAAATGTATTCCGTTGTCGAGGTGAAAGCAAAATGTACACAAATTCTGTATTAATTAAAAAAAATATAATGCCGATACAAAATTTGAACCGAAATTTAAAGCATAATTTTCGTTTAGTACATAGTCTGCTCTTTCGCTCTGTTTATCTAATTTTTTTTGGAAGCTACGAAACCTTTTCAAACTGAACCTAAAACTTTTCGGCTAAATATCTAAAATTTTTCAACATAATCCCAAAATTTCCGACTGACTTTTAATTGAGGAAGGATGGGGGATGGGGTCTCAGCTTAAGGCTCCAGATGATCTGATTAGAGCAAAAATTAAACACCCGTCATAAATCAAGCTCTACAAAGGCGCTGATAAACCTCAAAAGCGGACGAAGACGTGACTAAAGAAAGTTTTAGCACGAAGTCTTTGAGGAATGCATACGTATAACCCTTACAAATGTTACGCAGTTTCCTTCTAGATTGATTTGGGTGCGAAATATATATTTCAAAGGAAATCGCGTGCTCTTTAAGTTTAGAATTTTCAGAGGAGCGGAATGACAGACGATCATAAACATACACAAGGTTTCGGTCAAACTTTACGCAGCAAGCTTCATTTCTCTAAAAGTTTGATAACAAGTAGGATCAAGCTATAGTAATATGCTAACTTTGAGGAAACAGTGCAATATACAACACTAAATTCTCCTTGTTAAAACTACACCTTAGCCTTAATAAGTTGAGGACTACCTAGGATGAGTTATCAATGGGTGAAGGAAATGAATGAATCTGTATTTAAAATGCATTTTCTTTGAATTTTGAATGAGAAATGTTATGCACAACTATTTTTAGAGACGAGCAGACAGAAGATCAGAGGATATTTTACATGTTTAATAGAAATATTTACATAGAAAAGGAGATTTATTGCACATATGGTATTTGTCCTCCAATCAAATCACTCAGGTAAAATATATATATCTATATCCCTGTTCTTTTCCAAGAAGTAGATATCATGTTCCAAACTATTAAGCTTCTTTTCAAGCTCTAGTTTGCGATTCATAAGCACTTTTGTGTCTATTACGAGAGGTAAGGAGAGGTATCTAGTATTCAGCTCTTCCCAGTTTGCTCTTAAGCCCTGCAGGGAAAAAAAATTAGACAGTAAAGAAAAAGACTGCACAATAAATAGTACAGTAAACTGAACACTAAATTGGGGTATAGATACAAGCAAGATAATATTTAATGACTCTTTCAATTTTTCCTTAGAAACAGTTTAAAATTAAAAGAACTAACATTGGAAAACTTTTATGGAGATATTTAAAAAAAAAAAAAAAACAATTTTATAAATTGTTTTATATATTTTTTAATTCATTAGCATTAAGACTATGATTGTGATAATGACAGTCACATTCCTAAATATTTGAAAACTCAAATCTAAAATTTGTTACAATAATATGTAATATTCCATTAATCGGTCATACTAACTTTAAATTTAAAATATTTCTCTCTATTCTAAAAAAAATAACTCACGCTGCCGCTGTCAAAAGCTTGTCACGCTATCTCCTCCAAAACCACTGGGGGTATGGGGTCGAGAGCGATACCAATGGATGCAGAAAAATGAGGGGACCAAAGTAAGACATGTCTTCGTCGGACTTTAAGTTTTTTTTAAATTTTATGTTTTGTGGAAAAATATTGACTTTTCATCTTGATAATTCGCCAAAAAATGATCGTAGAATTTTGATCTTTTTACAATCTAAGACTACAGACATTTATCTTTCAAACTAGACCTCATTTGTTTAAAAATATTTTAAAACAGACTAATATTTTCATCAAAAAACGAAACACAATTTTTCAAGAAATATCGTCCCCTATGTGGATGTAATATCGATGCTCCTCGAGTTTTTATCTTACAAAGAAAATATTTACATCCTCTGGAAGCTGAAAGCTTTCTTATTCATATAAACTTCATTTCAAGTCTATATCTTAAATTTCCGGTTTTTAATTGAATTTTAAAGCTGATAATTCAACAGTGATGAAACGCTCTTCGCATTAAGGATGACAACAGTAAATGGATGGAAGCTGTTACATTGCCCGAGAATCACCCCTATGTATCTCGCTATTAGCCATAACAGAAGAGCAAGCATAGCAAGCCTAGGGGCCAAGCCCCTGGTATTTAAAAAGAAAACTTTTAAAAATTATAAAGCTTCTCTTTCAGTAAAAGCATAAATGAAACTGAAAACTACTTGTGATGCATAAAATTTTTTATTTCTTTGTGCTAAATAGTTCAAGGTAGAAATATTAAATTCCTAGATGAATAATTTAATGAATAATTACAATTTATGTCTTTCCCTGTAATTAAACATCTTATAAAAAAAATTAGCTATCATATGGATGTCAATGTTAATATGGATGTCATATGGATGTCATATGGTATCATATGGATGTCAATGGTACTGGCATATGGATGTCAATGTTTTTATAAAACTTAATAACAGCATATAGGTGTTATAACTTTTATAAAAGCATAGTACTGAAAATTAAAGTTTTTAAAAAATGTGAGTTTCAGCTAAACATCTAATATCAATAGACACTATTTTATTGTTTAGACAACGTAAGCAGTAAAATTAATAATAATAATAACTACAGGCATATGCATTTTAATATTACAAAAATCCATGAAGTATTTTAGAGAACTAAGAATTTTTATTTGCCATTCATAAATCAATTACGGTTTTTCAGTGTAACAATGTACTACAAGGGCAATTTGTCATACTATAAGAGATGCATTCTGAGCATGCATTTTAAGGAAGTGTATTGTAAATATCTTACAGTTAGAGTAACCATATAGAATGTACATATACTTCTAGTATATTCACATAAAAAAAGGTACAAATGAAAAACTCTTAATGCATGACATTAGCTGAAGCTCTTACTTCTTTGTCTTAACTATTAATTAGCCAATCATCTTGAATTTATAACAAAGAGATAACTTTATTTAAATGATCTTTATCTTAAGGCAAATTCAAATTATTACAGAATGAATAATTATACTTTTGCAAAGCATCAAAGATAATGAATGTTTTACGAATGACAAATAAGCAGAGCAATACTCACTTCGATCAGTCGGGTTTTTTCCTCTTCACTTAAGACAAAAAGTCTCTCTTCTGCAGTAGATTTGGAAAACATTTCATTACAAAATTCAAGATCTTTTCGTCTTTGGACCAAATATGTAGGAGACTTTCCAAAATCCTACAATGTATCAAAATTTAAACTGTTACAAAAAAATGTTGTAATTGCTGTCAATGTTATTTTATTTAGTTTGTTTCAATAGTATCATTTTCTGTGTTACTCAAGTTTCTAAAGTTAAAATTGCTGAGTTTAGTGGGCAAATTTTCTATTAAAAAGAATAATTTCTATCAACAAATACAACTCTGATAATTACCATTTATTCACTTAAGAATGGATATTATTTTTACTATCAATCAATACCCAGATAAAATGAAAATGCATAAAAAAGTGATCCATACCAGTTATTTAAAAAATATATTAGACACACCAGAATGGATAAAGTATGTTACAGAGAAGAATATATTTGAACTGCCCTAATATAATAAGGTTTAAAGTGATAGGTTACTTTTTTATTTTATATTCAGAATTAAACACAAACAGAGGAAAATGATGGCAATATTCTTTTCCGCTTTTAACTTTCATGTTCTTTTTAACACTCATGTTTTAAAGAAAATTACTAAATGTACCAATAACTATTAAAAATAATCTGGTTTCAGTTCTAACTAAATGTATAGTTCAAGCTTCATAATATTCTACTTTTATTCTCTTGATAACTTTTCATTTGATAAATAAAGAGTTCTTAAATAAATATGCCAATCAAGAAGCTGCTCATTCTAAGCACCTATACTAAAGAATTAGAACTCATCACACTACACTATATAAAAGATATAAATTATAAAACTAAGAACTGTAAATTAGATTTGTATTAATTCAATAGTTATTCTATCTAATCTTAATAAATGAAAACAGAATAAATCCTGAGATAAAACAATGTCTTTATGTTTAAATTATTAAAAAGTTTTAAAAGTAGCTAAAATTTCTATAATAGAGTGCATATAATGAGATAATAAATAGATTCCCAATGTTAATTTAACAAAAAAATAATTGAGACTAATTTGATAAATTGAAAGAAATTTATGGTAACAGAACATAAATCTCAGACTTTTAACTGAAATAAAGAAGAAGCATATATATAATTTTAAAATTTTTTTAGAATATGTTCTAACCATTAGGTTGCGGTTGAAAGCTTCTTAAATCCACTGTGACTTAAAGAAATAGTAACTACTTTCCAGCAAAAGGGGTTAGCCTCTTATTAGACTGGAGCATTGGAAGTGATTGTCTCATGGAAGAAATCCAAAATGCATGATTTGGTTTTCAGGAGATAATCTCCTTTGATACCCTGGCCACATAAAGGACAGGGCAGAGCCTGTTGGCTTGACACTAGTTTCCACTCTTATAAAATACCCTAGATATAAAAAACTTTTATCTCAACTTGTTTGCTTTCCAAAAGCCCCTTGAGAGCTCTAACACTAAAACTAAATCTTATAAATAACTTTTTCACTTAAAAGTTATTCATTTTTATAATAATATAAATTTTCGAATAAAAAAATGCTTAATAATCCTAATAGATAAAATTAATATAATAGAAACCAAAATTTCTTTATTATTAGTTAAACCTAGAACAAACTTCATTTGTTTGACGAATGTATATCATGTTATGGGAGGGTAAAAAGCTCTTTATATTCACCAAAAATGAGACTATTTATTGCTTTCCACTTGAAAATGAAAAGCAATCAGTAATAAAAGTTTTTTGTTAAAAGAACACATAAAATACACTAACATCTAATATATATATATAGGGATAATTCTGCTCAGACTTCATTTTCCATGAACTGACAGCAAACTTTTAAATATATTCATGGCAAAACAGTTGCATGCAGACTCTTTGAAAGGTAGAAATTCTTTGGAAAATCAATAATAATTAGCCAATGATATAGTCATTAGACAATAATGACCATCATGTATTAGAACTTAATACTTTACATTTTCAAAGTGACTTATTGTCACTAAAACTTTTATATTATATATTATTAATGTTAAAGAAAGACTGATATCCCTCCAATATTTTTTTCATCAGTTGTCATGTCTAATCAATCTCTAATAATAGCATCTTTCATTAACTTCATTGCTAAACGTATTTGAACACTTCCTAACATGAAAATAAAAACTTGATCAAATGCATGTGTGCACTGGGTATAATAGGTTTTAGACTTAAGAAGGATATTAGAAACTCTAAAACTTTTCCTTTGAAGCTTCTTGACATGCAATACTTAACTTATGGAATTTCTACAGGAAAGTGATAGCAGTAATGCCATTTGACTTATCAACTGTTCTATGCTATTGTGTCAGTTCTGGGACTCACAGCAACAGCTACGACTTATGCAGATGGATTGAATTAACCTTTAGCTAACAGGGTCTATTCTTCCAATTCCCTCTTTAGAATGGGAAATTTCCTACGACATTTATAATAACAGCCATTAAGGGGGTTATATATATATTCTTGGGATACATGCTATCCCATCCTGTACGAAAAAGGTTAATGATGGATTGCCACAAAGCAGTAAAGCCTCTACCAATGAGAGAGATAAGAGATGCTTAATAAAGAACTCAAGAAAAGTAACATCTCATTAAATTCAGAAAGGGCTACCAAAATATAAAAAGCTACATGATTAAAGCCCCTAGAATCAGGGCCCGATTATGAACGCTGGGGGCCCCTGGGCAGATGCTATTTGGGGGCCCCCCTTACAGACATTTATAAAAATACATACTATTAGAAGTACTAGGTGCATACACCAAGGGGGGTTTGGGGCCCCCTAGCATCAGGGGGCCCTGGGCAAAGTCCCGATTTGCCCATGCGATAAAAAGGCCCTGCCTAGAATCCATGAGAAACTATGTGCTATCTGTTATCATGGTAACACACCTGCACACATAGGCAATGGCATCAGTAGTACTGCTTATTGCAAATGGAGAATTGAAGATTAAAAAATAATTTTCCAGTCTGCTGATGAATCATTCTTTGGACCCTTTAAAAGTAGACAGATACTTGAAAGCTGCATCTATCCATGGAATACTTTTTGGTCTAAGCTTCATGATATTTAGACAGAAATAATAATGGTCTGAGGCTGTTTCTGGTGAGAAGTACTATCCTAAACCCTCCCTAATGATTGCAGTGCCTGCAAAGATGAGCTCATAGAGTTACTTACATATATTAGATCATAATGCATCCTTATAGTGAGGCAGAGATACTAACCAGAGTCTCTTTCAGCATGACTTTATATGACTTTGCAAGATCTGTTATGGCCTGATTAGAAAAGCAAAGGAAAAGCTTGAATGGACAGCTTAAAGTTCGAATCTCAATATGATGGGACCCATTTAAGATAAGATAGAGCTCAAAATCTTTGTTAGGTTGGGAAAAGTTTTACCTCGAGTCTCTTCTAATTTTAGTCTTTTGTAAACTGTTTTTAAAGTATACTCAAGTGTAAGTCTAAGATATTGTCTGTATAAAACATGTTTCTGTACTGTACTTAACATTTTAGAAACAAATGTAATGTTTTATGCAATTTGATTTACACTGTTTGAAAATAATAATAAATAATGATATGATTTGGCATCTGTAATTTTTAATATTATTTTATACAAACTACTAACAAATGGGAATTAGGAAAATAGATACATAAATGCTATAGGTACTGAAATCATTTTTTTTTTCTACTACAGGGGCAGCTTTTCACCTAGTAAGGAGAAACAAAATAATACTCATTTGACAACATTTATTTGAAAAGGGTTTTTTGAGGAATAGAGACATATTTCAGCACAGACATACTAGAAATTGGTAGAAAGCAGGCCAAGAATATTATAGTTTATCAGTGATATTAAGAATGGCGAAATAGTGAGTGATGTCATGAAATTTTATCCTTTCAACTTAAGATTATGAATATTTTTTACAGTAATATATGGTTTTAAAATATGCTTTACAATTACATGAGCAGATGATGAGTAAAAATTCATTTAATTCTTCAAAAATAGCAAATAATATTGAATGATAATTTTTGATAGTTATTATTTTTATATTCTCTGCAAACTTTTATATATTAACTTTTCTAATGGGCTAGAAATATTACCTCTTTCCTGCAAAACTTTGGAACTAGTCCTGAAAACTCAAGCAGAAAAGAATCTCCTTTTCTTGTATCTACAGCTTTAGGGGTAGGTCTTAAGGCAGGCGTTTTCAAAACATTTAACACATTAACTTTCACGAAATCTTTGCTAGGTGTTTCATGCAAAATCAGAGGAGATTCACCATACTTAGGTATAGGAGGCTTTTTATTAGCTTCATTTAAGCATTTGAAAGGTTTTCTTTCTAAAATTAGAATAAAAATATTATTGCTATTATAAATCACAATTTGTAATCATAAGTAAAAAAATATAAATTTTGTTAATAAAATTCATAATATATATATATATATATATATAAATAATTGTTTAGGTATTTTCCATTTTATCCTCTTTGCAGTTTTATATTTTCCCCTTTTTTCTGTATACCTAAGGACTTTGTACACGGGTTCCTGCATTAGAAATAAATAAATAAATAGTGTATATATATATGAATTGTGTCAGTGTGTATGTATCATCTGTTTCATAAGTGGCTAATATTTTATATTATCCATACATAAAACAAATGATAACTATGTGCAATAAGTATGTGTATGATTGTGATAATATTAAATATTAGCCACATAAGAAACAAAAGAGTATCATTTACAATTAATGTGGTCTCAGAACTTGAAGGACTGTTTCAATCTTTTTAAAGACAAGATAACTCAAAGGTAAGACACTTTTTCCTCAAGAAATAAAACAAAATTTTAAGATTTTTTTTGGTTAAATTTAATTTACAATTATTTAATCTTGTGCCTGAAGACACAGATCAAACAGAGTTACCTTTTTATAGGAAAAGATAATTACACATTTCTAGACTAAATTTTTTTAAATTTTCTTTTTCTTTTGAATGATTTGTCAATAGTTTGAATGTATAAAAAGTATAATAACAGATACCACAACAAAAGATAGATGAAGAAGTAACATTTTATGGTCATTTATATAAATTTAAAAAATGTCACACCCTTTCAAGATTAAAAATTGGAATTTTGCAGAAACTTTTCAGTGTTTAATAATAAATGATTGATTATGACAAAATAAATGTAAGTACTGAGTTATAAAGGGAATAAAAAATAAAATCTTAGTAATAATAATACTATATAAAACCATGTATATGTATGAATATTTTCTGTACTAAAGTAGCTAAAGGTGGCTTAAATCTTCTCCAAGTGAAAATATTTCTTTTAACTTTAGATCATGACTGCTTGCCTCAAAATCTTAAAACAATTACAGCATATGTGAAATAATTACTCCTTTTAACAGACTTTTATGTTTTTTTTCTTGGAGGAGCTATCAGTTGAGCTTGTGCTGTTGAGAAAAGATATGTATGACATCCAAATCACCATTAAATAAAAATGGAAAAAGTTCAACAAATGAAATGACATACCAGAGAAACAAAACAAAAATGCAAGTTGCAGATTGGAGATAAGAGTATTTGAAAATCAAGACTGTTATGTTTGACAGAGGAATATGGAAAACTAATATGTCTACACACGCACAAAAAAAATAACAATTGCTCTTACATACATTCGACCTAATTAAATAACAAAAATTATCTATTGGATTCCTGTTTGATAATAATCCAGACCAATAAAAAAATACAGATCATGAGAAAATTATTAAATCATTAGTGTCTTGTGGTATTTAAGACTACATTCATTTAATAACAAAAGAATTGTGAAATAGGTGTATTAGACACATATGTTGGCTAAAATATTTAAATAAAGAAAAATTAAAAGGATTATAAAAATTTTTACAACAAACCAAATTTTTTTCTAAAGAGTTTATATAATTTCAAATTCATTGATACAGATTTTGTTAAAACAATTTATTTTCATATCTAAAATCGCATATCCTTTTTTAATGTTATCTAAAATATTATTTCTGATAAACAGTATAACACAAAGAGAAAAAAGATATTTGTCGCACTAAATATTACAAACCTATGGCTTTATTAGAATCTTTAGTTTGCTTTCTTAAATATTCTTTAGGGTTATTTAGTGGAGTTTTAGCAAAACCCATTGTCTGATGTGGCTTTTTTCCAGATTCATAAAATTTTCTTGTTGCAGGATTGTACTTTGATTGGTATCTAAAAATAATCAAAAATGAAAAAAAAATGAAAATTATTAAAATGCTTTTAACAATATATATATATAGATAGATATTTAACAATATATATATAGATAGATAGATATATAGTGTATTTCAGACATTAGGTTTAGTAAAAAATATATGAACTTAAGATTTTTATAGTTTTCCCTGAAAAAAAATTTCAAAAAAGTTATATTTGTTTTTGTTTCAGCAAAACATTTAGACTTTCCTTCTTCCAGCTGTTCTAATTTAATAGTACTATGATGCTTTAAACACCATGCTATATTATCCAATAAAGTTATATAACGGTAAATATCACATATGAATAATTTAAGCTTTTTCATTTAAAAATATGAAATGGATTTAATAATACTGTTACAGTTTTAATATTAAATTATATTACAGTTTTAACACATTGTTGACAAGTAATTTTGTTTAAATATTCTTCAATTTAGCATTTAGCATATTTTGGCGCAGAATATTAGTATAAATTTAATATTAAAGGATGATTTTCTATCAAAATCAAATTATAAACTATACAAGTTCGTCAAAACTTCCAACTAATAATAGATACTTTAATTGATTCTTTTTTAAATTAATTATATTTTATTCATAATTTAATTTATTCTGCAAGCAGCATAACTGATTCAGCTGTAATTTATTCAAAGCTTAAATAAAAACATAACATCTTTTCAGTATCAATATGATACTGAATTTTATGGTTTTAAGCTATAAATTATGGTAGCCAGTTATAGTACAAAATGATGATTATAGGACTATTGAAATAGATAAAGAACTGATTCTGAAAATATATTTAAAATGTAACTTCAGAGCCAAGTACAGCTGATGATCGAAACTTTAGTGAGAATATGATACAATATAATTTAATTTTTAACAATTACTAAGAAGTTAAGATCATATTCCATGTATAAGAAATCTCAAAATAATCTTTGACACACGATATTAATTATTTATTCATAATAAAAAAAAGGCTAACCCATGTTTTTAAAATGACATCATTTACCTTTTTGGTAAATATCAAAAACATGATACGGTTTCTTGCCAAGCCATTTTTTATGCAAAATATTTGGCTTGTTTTGTGGGTTTGCTAGAAAGATCAGTGTAATTTACACTATATCGTTCTTCGATTTGTAATGTCCCATTGTCACCATATTGCTACAGATTGGCGACCATATCATGTTCTTCATATTAACCACCCTTTTTTTTTTAGCTAGAGTGCATAAGACGTTCAGGTAAATTTTTTGGCAATTTGGAGAAAATTTTGTGATTATGGCATCAGTGTTGTTTGTTGTTTAAGATGGATTTTATGGGAAACAGGCATGTAATAGATTTTTGTATGAGAATTGACGTTTAGGGCTACGACTTCATAAAACCAGCAGAAGGTTTGTTTTACTGACCGCTACAGCCAGTATATTCATGGCGAAGCTCATGGCTGGGGATTTCTGTGATATTTTTGGAGTGAAGTGGAGCAGAGCCAGGGTATCTGAGCGAAGTGAACATTCTATGTGGGCCTATGATTTTCATAGAGTCAGCAGTAGGTTTGTTTAACTTATTTGCTTTTGCTTTGCTACAAACACTAAAATGCACCAAGGCATGGGTAAAAAAGAAATTGCTCCAGATTTTGCCAAATCTGACTGTCTTATTCACTTTTACCCCTTTTTTAGCATCACTTTAAGCAGGAAAAGATAAAGCATTTATAATAAAAAAAAATTTAATTTGAGTTAAATAGATTTGAAATTATGTATGGGGAAAGCATACAACACTAAACTGTTTTCTTATTAAAATGAATAGACAAGGATCTAAATGGACACAATTTGGAGTATATTTCATTAGAAAAGTTAGAGACAAATTCACAAAAACATTGTAATTTAAATCGTGGGTTCTATCATAATTTCTTCTAAGAATTAAACTGAACAAAAGGTTCATTCTGCATGAGGGTGCCCAGTATGTTTGACAGAATAATTACACTATACCAACCATAAATAACTGACATAAAAGCTAGCAAATAAAAATGTTCAGGAAATTTAATCTGTGGTTTCTACCAAACTAAATAATATATTATTGGATTTTAGTTAATGCATCCATAAAATTATTAACTGAACGTGAATAAATATGCGCTTTATTTTTTTCATTAATGTTTTTACACAGCAGATAAATGTTCCCATTATGAATTTTAAAAATTCATTAAGTCAAAAATCAATAATTGTTAACAATCTATATTTTCGGTCTTACCTGGGCTGGATTTCTCTGATTTCTGTGGAACGAGGTATCAAATTATAAATACTCTCTGAGGGAACCTGAATTTCCTTGAACTTTTTACCTATTACTAACCGCTGGTAGGATGTCATAGCATAAAATATTTATAGGCAATGTTCAAGTAAACAGTATCAGATTCCCAAAGCAAGCATTTTACCGTTACGATATTATTTAGCTAAAACTGAGTATCTCATGTTTAAATAGTGTATATTTTGTTTCCATAGAAACAGATTTCACATGGTTATAGATAAGTTTCCACACGGGATTAAAATATTTGAAACAGTTTTCTTGGAACATGTAAAAAATAAATTAATTAATAAATTGAAAGGAAACGTAGCATTAAACTAAATTAAGGAAGATGGTGTACGATATTTTGTTTGTCTTTACTTACAGAGCACAAGTCTAGAAAAAAAAAATAGCTGTTTCGAGTCACGTGACCATTCTATTACCAACATAATATCAGCCGGGAAAACTAACTTTAAAGGGTTTGTTTTCACCCATCAATCAGCTGTTCGCCGTACTTGTTTTCCAGTAGTGCATCTCAAGGCCGACTGTCATTTACTAACTTTTACAAAAGGTATTCTTTTCATTCGTTCAAAGGTTTTGACGTATTTTATGTTTTGTTTTATTCTTTTATTTTCGATGAAGTAACATCTGGAAGTTACCTTGAGAGAATTTATATGTCCATTTGCATTGTTTTCTTCTATGGTATTGGTTGAATATGTTTGTGATGGCGAAAATGTTTGTTTATGTTAAAATAAGATAAGAGGATGACCAGTATCTAATCTTGTGTTTGTAAATGAGGAAACTGAACTGTCAGAAAGTTAACATTGTATCATTCATTATAGGTCACTTCAAATTTAAGTTAAGATTTTATTTTTTTGCCAGCCACATGAAATATCATGGCAAATGAAAGTTCTGATGTTATTAAATTTAAATTTCCACATTACATTGTAATTCGAGATAAAGTTATTCCTATTGAAAAAGCAAAATGGTACATTTTTTATATATTGCTAGCTATAGGACTGATTGCATTATTCTGCGTAATTTTATATGTTGAAGTGTATATAAATAGTTTTTTAATTCGCATTGACTGTAATCCAGATCTACCTCTAAATTACGAAAAATGTTTAGACAGAGGGTAAGGCAAATATATTGTTTATTTCAAGGTTCTCTTTTGTATTATAGATAGTTTGACTTTGATTTTACAGTCATATGGATATGTACTTTCTAATACTTATTTTGTATGTTTGTATTCATTAAATTTAATTATACCGCACTCCACACCATGCAAAACCCTAAAGTTGATTTTAAAAGCACCTGATTTATTATGTCTAATTTTTGAGTTATCTTTAATTTAGTTTTGGTAATGCATAAGTAAATGTTACTTATTTTCTTGAGGAAATGTGTATGAGCAACAGTAAAATAATTACAGAATAGTAGTGAAATACAAATATATTATAATGGTTTATATGCCAAAGCCATAAAACTCTGATAAAATAGTTATAAAAACATCAAATTAAGATTTATATATTCAAATATTAATAATTGAAGAGTAATTATATTAACTGATAAATGTGATTAAAAAATTTTTTAATTAAAGCTTTCTATGTTTTTATTACTGTAGAAATAATTTTATAGTTCTTTTAAATTAAGTGGATTATATTATGTAGAGAAATATAAAATGAAACTGCTTTGAACAAAACATTTTATTGTTTTCTTATTAAGAAGCTTATTTTGTGGTGACAACCAACAAAATGTTTTAGGCAATTATTTCAAATGAGAACAAAGGAGATTAAAATATCTTATAACTATTAAAGTCTGAAAAAAAAAAAGCCTTGCTACAAATCTTCCAGCATTTTATGTCTGTGATTAATATTTATTTTTAAGTTACCATTTAAATGTTCAAAGCTATTTCAGATACTGTTATTTTAATTTACTATTATTTTTCTCTACAAATAATTTTTTTTGATATGTGCTTCCATATTAATATTATTATATATAATTTTCCTTAAAATTTACTGTGCTAATAGTTACTTTTTAATTAATTAGCCAGCTCAATATGAATTAAATCATAGAGAGAAGTGAATTATTGCAGCTTTCTATCGGTTATTCTTTTAAAAGTTTGCTTAGTAAACTTTTAAAATCTTTATTCAGTCATTGTATATTCTTCTTCTTTTGTTATAATTATAAATTAATTTATAAATGTTAAAAATATTCCTTTTTTAATTTATTAGATGCATTTGGGTTCAGAGAACAGACGATTCTCAGCCTTTATGTTTCTATCCAGATGGTTATGGTTATACTTATCACGAAGCCAGAAAAACTTCAAATGGATACCATGTTGACTTGGAACGTACAACTAAAATGAAAATGTTTGGAGGAGAGGTTGATTTTATAAGTTTACAAGTTTATTTTGAGACAGAGAAAAGATTAAGATTAAAGGTAAAATATAACTTTCAGACTTAGAGCAGAATCAGACTAAAAATATTAATGTATTTGGTGATTATTTCTTGGAATTATATTGAGAAGACTCAAAAATTAAATTTCTATAAAACAAAATTTTAATAATATCTAAATATGCTATTATAAAATGGATCAATTAATTTTTATATCTGATTCAGGGAAATATTTGCATGCTCTTAATTCCTCTTTGCATTTAAATTTGTATAGTATTTATTAATTTTCATAAAAATTTAAATAAAAGATAGAGGACTTGTTATGAATTAAATTGTCTAATACAATATATATATATATATACATACATATATATATATTGTGTAAACAGGAAAGAATTCAAAGTGATCCTAGCAAATAATAAACTTTTTTTTAGTTAGTACTTCCTTTTTTTTCTTTTCAAGTAATGTTTTAATTATGGTAATATATGAATATACTGTAAATAATTATTAGTCAGTGTTGATGAAAAAATTCTAAAAAATTTTTAAATAAATGGCACTCTGATAATTGTTTACTTTATACTGATATTTCTTAATGTTTTAATATTTAGAGGTAAAGGTTAATGTATCTGATTCTGAGAAAGTACCTTTGCTTGAGAAGAATACAGAGGCTGTTAACACATTTTTTAGACGATGTATAATGTATTCACAAAACTAAATTACATAAAATTCTTGTGTTTTAAATGTTCTATTTGACACCACAATTTCCAAGATAATAATGCCTTTTGAAGTGTCAGAAGAGGTATTCTATCCCATTTCTCCTGAACAGCTTTCCAGAGTCCTGTAAGGGTTTTGGGACGACGTTTGGATAATGCAGATTTTAAAAGTCCGAAAGCACAAAAATCCATAATTGATACATCGGGAGATTTAGTAGGGATATCAGTGAAGGGTATGGCCTTGATACCAGTTTTTTGTTCCATTTCTTTTAGGAAATTTACAGTGGATTTTGATGTGTGACTGCTAGCTTTGTCCTGATGGAGTCTCACAGATTGATGGCACTGTAGGTAAAGCGATGGTATTTCATTCAGAAAAATTGGTGATAAAATATGTTCCTGATAGTATTTGGAGTTAATCTTGACATTTTTTTCCACACTCTTTATTTTTAACTTCCCATTATAAGAAAAACCAGCAACAATCATGAATCCCTTAGAAAAACTTTCTTTCGATTCTTTGAACCATTTACTTAAATTTTTTTCTCCCCTTTTATGATAATAAATGGCTCTTTTTTTGATGAAATCATTTAAATACAACCATGATTCTTCTATTGTGACAATTGCTTTCCATTTTTCGTTGGATAAGTGTTTCTCATATAGAATTCTGCAGCGTGTCCTGCGTTCAGCGATATGATTTGGAAGAAGACGATGCACATTGCGTTTTTTCGCTTTCTTAAGATTTAAATCAACGTTTATCATTTTGTTTAGAGTGGACACCGAGCATTTTAATGATTTTGCAACTGTCCTTTGACTAGGGGGATTTTCTTTTAACATTAAACAACGTATGTTTGCAATAATCGAAGATGTCCGTTTTTTTTTTTGGATACTTGTTTGGAATTTTTGTCCCACTTGAGGCTCCAATTTGACGTTTTTTTCCTTTCTTGTTGACGATATTACCTATCGACGCTTTAGATAACACAAAACCATGACTCACACATCGTTTTTGGATAACGGAGTATGCATATTTCTCTTCGGAAAGAGCATAAATGTAGCCTTCGAATCCCTGCTTTGTTAAAAACGCCATTTTGAATAAAAACAAAACTTTCAAGTTGCAGATGATAATTTTGACTTTTAAAAACATAGTACAATTGCAATTATTTCTTTTGCAGCAAACGATTTTTTATTACCGCTTACCAAAATCGTCTAAAAAATGTGCGAACAGCCTCTGTATATCAACATTCACAGAAAAAGGATTTGAAAATCCAGAAATTAGAATGTATATTTAAAGAGTCAGTTTTAATTACTGCTACATTTTTATCAACTTCAGATACCATCATCATTTTAATTTCACTTATTTAATTTAATTCTTATTCCTTTTTTGAGCTCTTTTCCCTACTGTTTTGAATTGAATGTATTTATATCTTTCAGTTTGCTGATAAAGCTAAAAAGAGGTTTGAAGTTCCTATAGAAATTCCTTTGCCACCAGCCGAATCTCCAGAAAATGTTGACTACTCTATTGATTTTGTGAATGATCTACAATTTGGTGTTTTAGTGAAAAGAAATAAAACAGGAACAGTTGTGTAAGGTCAAATAGACAGTGAAGAGTTTTGTTATTTTATTTTATTTTTTGTAGCAAAACTGAAATTCATATGACTTGAAATATTTATAAGTGACTAATTTTTGGCTGAATTTTTTTAGCTGTTTACAGGACTTTGTTTTTAAAATTCTGAAACAAATGTATAAAGTATTTTTATTTTTATAACCATTTATGATAATATTTTTATAATTGTTTAATTTTTTTGTGTCAAAATTTTTAGCTGTTTACAGGCATATATATTGAGAATTTTGAGTCAAATATATAAAATTTATTATATTTAATATATAAAATTATAACCTTGATTTGTAACCCTTAGTGATAATTGATTTTTTATTTCTTTTATCTTAGATCATAATGCAATAAAAAAAATACTTAAGATAAAAATATTGGTTGCAAAATTATCTCTAATGCATACAACAAAACATTAAAATATTCAGCTGTTATTTTAGCACATCCCATTTATAATTATCAGTGAATTTCAATAGTTAAATTTTATCTATAAGAGCACAATATTTTTTAGTTTTGCCTATTTTTGGCATTGACAAATCTTGCAAAAGATAATTTTATTAAGTTTTAAATTTTTTTACATGTTTTTGTTAACTCGCTTTCTTGTTTGTTTGTCCAGTACAAATCTTGCAATTGATTTTTAACTAACTTTCTGACTAGCTAGACATTTGAAACTTTTAGAATAGCTCAGAACACGATGACAATGCATTCTTTTGATACTTTTAGCCATCTTTAAGTGGTATTGAATTCATTTTCAGTTAATTTTGTTTTGTAGACTGGTGCAGCCATCTATCGGCCGGTACGGGAACGAAAAGTTAAGCACAAGTTAACTTCCAATTAACTTCATTTTCTTTCAAGTTGATGGGATAATTCATCAAAAAAATTTTTAAAAAGTATTTATTAATGCATAGAATTGTCAATTTTATATGATTCAACAGAAAATTTAAAAACATGGTATATAAAAAGTTCTTTTCATCTTGTAATTCCTATTTCAATGAGTTTCAGCAAAAATATTTGATATTTCATTGAATTTCAAATGTTTCCAAACATTTTCTGAGTTGTGACTCCCTTTCCTAGAAGTAAAGTAATCTGGACCCCTCACCTTATTAATATAAAGACTTCTTTTTTAAAGGAAGAGGAAACATATTTTAAATAACCTTAACTGCCCCTCAAAAAATTTACAACATTCTTGGGGGCTTAATATGAGTAAAATGTGACTCACTTTTATAAATCTTACAGTATTCTGCTGAAAGCATTAAAGATGTATTTTTTTAAACCTAAATTTAATATGATCCATTGATATTTTATTTTTCACATGCTGAAAATCAAACATGAGTTTCGTAAGGTTCAGATTCTGAGAAAATAATGCTTAAATTCTGTGGATTGTAGATTTATCAAGTTATATGGAGTAACAATGATGATTATATATTTTTTTGTCCTATACCTACTGCTGCTGTTTTGAGCATGTGGTGTCTTACAGTCCAGTGCAGTACAGTCAGATGTATCCTTTCATAAAAGGATACACCTGAAAACTCACTATCACCAAGTTTGTTGCAAACCAAAATGTGGCAATCCTATCCATATATCTACAAATCAGAAAAGATGAGGTATCAGACAATCCAATGAAATGCAACTGGAGATAATCATGTCCTGTTAAAGTTCTAAAATAGACAATACAAACGGTTCTAGGGAGATTATGGGGAATTCTTTTATGTTTATCTTCTAGGCAAGACCACTTCTTTCCTGAAGAGGAATAAATATATTGAGACCTTTCTCTTAATTGAAATCTTTTTCATTAATAGCCATTTGGCATTACAAGGAGGAATGGGGACAACTGACTGATTTGACTTTGATGCACCTTTGGGAAAATCATCCACCATCTCATTGTCAAAAATCCCACAGTGACTAGATGATGATATTATGTTGCAGTATTTATAAAAATCAGTATTTTATCATATTAATGATTTAATATGATATTGATAAAATATCTAAAAGAATTTCTTCATGTTTTGAATTAAGCTTGTACATAAATTAATTCCTTAGTTTTGTAAACTCTTCTGTTAATTATGTAATCTGTAATGTGATTTTGATTAAAAATATTGATTTTCCCTGAAACTAATTTTATTAATATAGTTATAAAAGTAACTATAAATAAGCAGAATTATTTAATTATAAATAATTCTGCTTGTTTTAATAATCATATACTAAGTATTTTTTGTCTATGTTAAATGTTTTGAGAAATTTTTATAACAAATGTACAGTGATATGTGATAAATGTTTTAAAATAGGAGATTGTTTAGCTTTTCCTTAAATAGCAAAATAGATGATAAAATAATTTCATATTAAATATCATACTTTTCTGTTTTCTTAGCTTTGATACTAACATTCCAGGCATGATATTTTCTGAGCAGTACATTCAAATGTCTACCAGATTAGCCTCTACTAATATATATGGTTTTGGTGAACATACTACTGCAGAGTATAGACATGACACTAACTGGAAGAAATGGAGTCTTTTTGCCCGTGATATCTCAACAGATGTGAGTTTTTTTCAATTATGAAAATTAATAGTAAATTTCATGCTTAGTATTCTTGTATACATGTTTAATTACAGGGAAAGACATCAATTGTAATTATTCATTAAATTATTCATCTAGGAATTTAATATTTCTACCTTGAACTATTTAGCACAAAGAAATAAAAAATTTTATGCATCACAAGTAGTTTTCAGTTTCATTTATGCTTTTACTGAAAGAGAAGCTTTATAATTTTGAAAAGTTTTCTTTTTAAATACTAGGGGCTTCGCCCCTAGGCTCGCTACACTTGCTCCTCTGTTAGGGCTAATAGTGAGATAAATAGGGGTGATTCTCGGGCAATGTAACAGCTTCTATCCATTTACTGTTGTCACCCTTATGCGAAGGGCTTTTCATCACTGTTGAACTGTCAGCTTTAAATTTCAATAAAGAATCGAAATTTTAAGATAGAGACTTAAAATAAGGTTTATATGAATAATAAAGCTTTCAGCTTCCAGATGATGTAAATATTTTCTTTGTAAGATAAAAACTCAAGGAGCATCAATATTACATCCACATAGGGGATGATATTTCTTCAAAAACTGTGTTTAATTTTTTGATGAAAATATTAGTCTGTTTTAAAATATTTTTAAACAAATGAGGTCTAGTTTGAAAGAGAAATGTCTGTAGTCTTAGATTGTAAAAAGATCAAAATTCTATGATAATTTTTTGGTCAGTTATCATAATCTGAAGATGAAAAAGTCAATATTTTTCCACAAAACATAAAATTAAAAAAAACTCAAAGTCCGGCGAAGACATGTCTTACTTTGGTCCCCCCATTTTTCTGCATCCATTGGTATCGCTCTTGACACCATACCCCCAGCGGTCTCAGAGGAGATAGCGTGACAAGCTTTTGACAGTGGCAGCGGGAGTTACTTTTTTTAGAATAGAGATATTCTGTCATAAGAAAGATTTGGAATTAAATCATGACTGAACCATAGAATAGCAGAAAAATGTATGGGATACAATAAACTATTATAAGAGAAATCCATTTTTAATTATAATGCCAATCAGCCAAGGATGATTTTAATGATGATATGCATCTGTGCATTTTCTCCCAAAAGAAGTGTTTGAATTTTTTTTTACTAGAGCCAACATTATTTTCCATTTTAATAGCTTAGCTCATAATTGCATTGTAGTATCTGAAAATTTCTATTGTGGCAGTAATGTTTAAGTTATATTTTTGCTTTAGGGGTTTTCTTGTGTATTTATCAAAATAATGTTGATTAGGCAACAACAAATTTTTCTAGCATTATCAATTTCTAATCTTGTACTGTTAATATGGATTCATATTCTTAAGACACTGTTTTTATCTAAGAGAAGTCTTATGAGTAAGATATTATTTTTGCAGTTAAAAATATTTTTTAAACACCACATCTGCAGGAAAATGCACATGTAAACATAAGTAGTAAAATTTTCCTTGTCAAATTAATATGGATCCACTTATAATTATTTGAAGATTTTAATTATATACAAGTATATTTTATCCTATGTTTTTCGTTCATTTAAATACTTATATTAACTTTATGAATGCTTGATATACCAGAGCATTTACATAAATGAATTGGAATTAATTTGATAAAATAAAATAAAACTTTTATTATGTGCATCTGAAAAGACTGATCTCAGTAAAAATGTTATGGGGCTTTTATTATTTTCAAAGAAGCATGCTACACAAGGTAGCATTAGACTTTAAGTCTGTATAATTTTGCTATATGCATTTATTATATCATAGAAAAAAATCTAAAATTAAAATGCAGTAATGAATTTTCATGAAAGTTTTTAAATAAGTTTTGTCTATCTCTCTGAAATAAACAATTTAATTCCAAGGGCAAGGTTAAATCTTATCTTATAAACAAAATAACTTACTTTTATGTTTTTTAAGTCCTTCTCATAAATGAAATATTTTCTTATTAATAATATTCCTAGTAATATTATTCTTATCAGTTTGTGTGCTTTTAAATCAAAGAAATTATTATACATAATCACATATGTATATTAATACCAGACTCTAGTCTCTCTCACAGCTTTGCAATATATGTATTTCTGAGATCAGTGTTACTATGCATTTTAAAATTTATTAGATATAATTTTTTTATAGATTTATGAAGTAATATTTAAGGATATTTGATTTGAATGTTTAGATTTATGAGTTGAGTTATCTAAAGTTGCAAAACATTTGAGAAAACTTTCAGTGTGAACAGCAATGAAAATAAGGAACTAAATACTTAATTTGTTTTATGGGTCTGTGGAGGGAGGATTATTTGAAATAAAGAATATTACTTTTTGGAAACTTTAAATGTCACAAATCAGTCTTATAGAATTATATTGTTATTATTTTATGTGATATTTTTGAAACTTTTTTTATAAATTATCTGTCATGAAATTATTAACAATAAATTGTTTCATACATTTTTAATAGTCATTAGTATTTACTTCTATATGAATATATTCTACATTTTTATAATATGCTATGACTATAGTTTCTGTTTGTTAAAATTATCATCTGATTTTCAGAAAAACTCTAATTTGTATGGAGTTCATCCATTTTATATGAATGTTGAAAAGGATGGGAATGCTCATGGAGTTTTCCTTTTAAGTAGCCATGCAATGGGTAAAGTTAAGTTTAGCTTTAATTTTCATTTTTAAAAAGTACCTTACTTTATCTGATTAGATTATGGCATTTTTAATTTTTTTTATAGCGTAATTTTTTTTTCATTTGATGAAATATAACTGTGGAAGATTTTTCCACTGTTATAGGGATAGTGTAATTTTGTGCAATCATTCAGCAGTAGTCTGAAGAAAAGATGTGAAATTTTTTTTGACTTTAGTTGGATTTCTGTTACTTCTTTTATACAAACTAAAATATTTAAAATCAACTGTATTAGTGCAAATGCAGAGAGTTTGTAGAATCAAAAGGAGTTATAATTTTTTTAAATATCAAAGATCTGGAGAGCTTAGAAACCCAGGCCCAAAAGATAAAGATATACTGTTTTCTTGAAAAGGGACTGGCATTCAGTCCAGAGTCTGTGAATTCAAGTCCACTGTTGTATGCATATTTGTAGCCATTTGGAATGGCTTTAAGCTGTAGCTCCCAGTCTAGTTATAGCCATTGTGTAGCAAAAGTTGATTGTACTGTTCTAAACTAGTGAGCCAATTTGAGATGGGATAGATAACCAAAGATGCCATGGGAAAATAGCAAAAAATGTATAACTGATCATTAGAAAGTTATAAAGTGAATAAAGCAACAACAAAAATGAATTGAGTAATAAGTGCAAGATGAAAAGTGGTTGTATAGAAAGTGAGAACTCTCTGCCATAACTATCTAGTTGTCACTTGTATAATGTTTTTTTCAAGTGAAAAGTATCAAAACCTTATTTCTAATATCACTAAAAGGAAACAGAAAGGTAGAAACTCTTAAAAATTAAATGTTAAAAATATTTCGTACAACATAGATCATTGTGCTTTTTCATATCAAATCTTACAGTATGTATTCTGTTTTTACATTCTTTCTTCATCTGGATATAAGACGAAATAGTTATATGTATTAAAAAGAATTTCTTCACTTTATCAGTCCTTGATTTATCAAGCTGAAAATTTTTTTTAGTTTATAAGATTTTGATATAAATTTTATCAACTAGTATCATGCTGTTACTGAAATGTTACTTTAAAATTTATGTTGATTTTATATGGTTTTATCATTTTAATGTTCTTAAAACTATGTTTCTAAATGTGCCTTTTCAGAAATTGTATTCCAACCAGCTCCAGCTCTTACATTTCGTACTATTGGGGGAATACTGGATTTTTATATATTTTTGGGACCAACACCTGAAGATGTTGTTAAGCAGTATCTAGAGGTGAAAATTTCAAGTTTATTTTTTTTTTCATAAATATTACTGGAAACAGAATTAAAATTATTTTAAATACTTAGTACTAAAAGTGAAGATAACATAAAATGTTATTTTTAGATATTAATAAATTGTGATTTTAGTTATTAAAGCTAAACCTGAATTTATACTATTCAGTAATTTTTTTCAGTTCCATACTGTGTCTAACCTTTTTTGTGTTTAGTTTCTTCCTTTCTTTTATCATATGTCTTTTTAATACATTTGATAAAGCTTTCGTGAATTAAGTATAAAGAATATTATATTAGCTTACTTCAAAAATTTAACTGTTATGACAAATGTTTCCGTTTTATATTTTAAGTCACATTTAACAGGAAAATCAGTATACAGTATTCTAATAGCTTTTAGGTTTTGATGGTAAATTGGTTTTCAAAATTTTGTTTTTTAAATTAAACTTTTCAATTTGATGTTTAAAATGTAATTGAACTGTTTTCACAATTTTTTTTCATACAAGTTTGGTAAAAATATTTTCCTATTCAAATTTTTATAGTCAACAGATAATAAGATTTACTCCAAGGAAATAGAAAAGCACAAATGTATCAAATATTGTATTGTTAAAATTATTCAAAATTTTTTAGGCTGACATATACTGAATGATTAAAATATTTGCAGCCAAAGATGAAACTCGAAATTTTGTACTTTGTTTTATAAAATCATGGTGCTGACATATATTAATTCTAATATAATTATGCAGGATCTAGTCTCTTAAAAATCTGTCATTTTAATAGGTTATTGGTTTACCAAGTATGCCCCCTTACTGGGCTCTTGGATTTCAGCTTTCTCGCCATGGTTATACAACTCTTGAAGAAATGAAAGCTGTTTTACAAAGAACTGAAAATGCTCAAGTACCTTATGTAAGTTTTTTTTCTGTAAAATGAAAAATTAAGATGCATATATAAATGAAATTATGCTCTTAATAGGCTTGTGTAAATTGGTTCTCTTATGTTGTTCCTTTGACTATTTTAATGTTTTCCCATTTGTTCACTTTCTCGTATATAGTGTAATCGATTAATTGATTGAGAGCAGTATGGTCTTCTTTTACTTCATTATAACAGTGTTGTTAGAAAATAACATTTAAAAAATATCTTTGAATTTTCAGTAAATTTAGGCAATTTTTGAACCCTTATTGCAGTTCATTCTTTATTTTATTTTAAAATTACTGATGAACAAATGGACATAAAAAGAAGAAGTCAGCTATTATCTTGTCAGAAACTGACTTGGAGGCATTAAAATGAATAGTTGAGGTTGAAAAAGGATTTTTAAATGTTTCTTAGAAAAGGATAAAGTAGAGATGTGGCAATTTTATTGAAAATTTTCCATATTTTTGTTAGTCACTAATTTTTGCCAGTCATCAACTCACAATATAAAGCCCCGAATCTTGTATTAACTGTGGTATAAAAAAAGGCCAAAAAATGAAGAAAATGTATCTCATTTTTAAAATATATTGTTATATGTAATATTCATACTACTACTGATCTAAAACAGACTTGAATAACATTTTTATTTTTGGTATTTTAATTTAAGAACATTCACCTAATGAGCCCTATAATTCATGATTTTAATTTATTTTTTCAAAAAATATGTATCTTTTGACTTTTGAATAAAATTTACATTATACATTTTTGGCTGTTTTTTTTCTCTTTTTTTTTCCTGATTTTATTTTGTTGACTAATGATAACAGGATGTAACATGACATAATAAACAAGTGTATGAATTGGGCCAAAATGCTACATCATGCATATGACTGATTGGTTAATAATTTATTAAATTATATCTGAAACAGATTTTCTGTTTGTAAAGATCTAAGGGAATAGAACATTTTAATTTTTGTAAACTATAGCACTGTTTAAAATGTTGTCTTGTTTTGTAGCTCACCTTTGTTCATTAACACACAAAAATTTTTCCAAATGAATCGAAAGAAAAGATTTTTTAAAAATTGATCAATGACTGACATAAGTTTGTAAAATCTGTGTTTTTCTTTAAAGTCTTCATCTTTTTTTTTTTTTTAAACACTTATAGTTGTCGTTAAAACAATGATATAGTGTAATTCTTTTAGTGTCATAAAATGACCTGAGTTCTGATGAGAAGTGTTCCAGTTGCAAGGTTCTAGAGTAAAGTAAAATTTTTAGGCCTGCTGCAGGGCTCAATATGCAACTTCTCTCACTGAATATTAAATATATTTTTAAAAATTCTGAATTATTATTATTTTTTGTTTGTATCAAAAATTTCATGATCTGTTCCATTAAAAAGAGTATTAAAATCAACAGTAGCATCATCTTTTCTATCTATACCTTGGTTGCTTCCATAAGAAAGAGCATTCCATATTTCTATAGTTAATTTTTTTTAACATCAGTGTTATTAAAATAAATAATCCTGTTTTCATTCATTTGCCACCCACAAGGTGTAGTAAGTGTTCTGGGCTTGGGTTCAAAACCTGAATAAAGCTTGGTTGTTTCCATGTTATCCCCTTCATATGGAGCAATGCTGGTTAACCTATATGGTGCTCCCATAATAAGTAGCCAGTAAATTGCAGTGAATAACAAAAGTCAAATGTCTCATGACAAAGTGCCTCCTCATTAGATAGAAAAAAAATCATTCATTCTGTAGCTATTTATAAATATGTATATTGCTTCTACTTGTAAAAGGCCAAAATCTATTTGCATAAAAGAACTTTAATATGGCGATCAACAAAGTAAGCACAAATAACATGCCTTCAAAATTATAGTCTTCAGATGACTTACTTACTGAATGGTGTTGTCTAATGGCTTAAGATGTTTGGTATAACACTGTTAAACTTAAGTCTTTTTCATCAAAAACAAAATAGACCCTTGATATATATCATAAAAGTTTGTGTTGCAGGTATGATATTTTTTAGGGTCATAGAAAGATATTTAACTCATTTACATCTTTGATCACATTGTCCAGGCTGACCTACTAGCAAATGAGGGCTATTTAGTGAATTCACTCCTGTTTGATGATTTAACTGCTTTGGAAGTTAATTCCATTTTTAAGGCCAGGCCATGCAGTTTTTGGAAAGAGCCTCCTGCACATCACTGGTATCCAGCCAAGCATTCTGGTCTGGCCTTACTCTTTAGTGGTCGGAGACCAATTCAGACTGCCCTGGCTCACTTCCAGAGTGACCATACAAATGGTATGCGCTTCGAGAATTCATCAAAGGTCTATCCCCCTTGTCCCTGTTCTGCTGCTATTGCAAATCCTTCCCACATTGTTTACTGTTTGGGTATCCCTATCAGCTTGCTTGCAGAGGATCAGGATGCAACTGCCTCTCATCTATAAATATAAAACAGTTCCGTAACTGACAGACTGACTGACTGACTGACAGATAACACACAGACCAAACAGCTGGACCTAAAGGATTGAAATTTTGCATGGTGATTCTTCTTATAGTGTAGGGGTGCACTAAGAAAGATTTTTTTAAAATTCTTAGATTTTTTAAAATTAATTTAAGCTGTTTTTGTAAAATTCTTTAAAGTTTGCATTTAAAATAATAATCTGAGGGTTATAAAATTTATATCACAAGAAAGATCGTAAAAATTCCTTTAAAATGAAATCTTTTTCGAATCTTTACCTCCATTTTCTGAATTTTAATGAATTTTTAAAGATTAATTTTTAGAATTTAATTTATTGAATGCTGATCATGTGGTTTCTTTTCTTTTTGTGATACTTTAAATTAATTTTACATTACATGCATAATAACCAAATAAATTGACAAAAAAAATTTTTTTCTCTAATGCGGCAGACGATTGGACATTATCAAAAAAAAAAAAAAAAATATTAAAATACAGTAAAAGAAATGTTCTTCAAACTGTACTATATTAACTGTACTGTATTCTTTAGTATGTTCTATTAGATTTAATTTGAATATTTTCTTCTACATTATTTTGTCTATAAAAATATCCAGTATGATTTTTTTATAAATATATATATATATATTTGGCATTAATTGCATACATTTACCTTTGTATTTATTATAAATATATATTTTTTGTTTTTTTGGCATTAATTGCATACATTGACCGTTGTATTTAATTTGAATGTACTCCATAGCTGTGCTCCATAGCGAAGCACAGGTATTCAGCTAGTTTACTCATATAACTGAGCCTCATACATCTAGTCTAGCATTTTCTAGACCAGGGGGTTTAGCAACAACAACATCAGTGAAATTTAGCATTCACTTTAGGAATTTTTCTGCATAATTTGATTTTTTGTTCTATTTTAACCTCTGCTGCCATACATTATGAAAAAAAATGTCTGTAGTACTGCATGTATAAAATACTTAATTTTAATACATAATTTTGCTTCAAGTGTACTGCGATTCCTAAGAGAGAAAATAATCTTTGTAGCCAACAAGGAGCATGATTCATTGTCTAATTAGATGTAATTAATTTGAATGATACTTTAATGATCCTTAGCTAAGAGATTTGTGATAGCATTAACAAGTTTAATTTTACTTTCCCCCCCTTTTCACCTAATGTACCATTAATTATATATTTTCAGTTTGTGTTATGTTGTCCTTTGATATCATTATCTTTTACATCATAAAATTTTTTAATTATATTTATTTATTATTTATGATATTTCAGGATGTTCAGTACTTTGATATTGACTACATGAACAACTTTAGAGATTTCACATTTGATGACAAGAGGTATCAAGATTTTCCATCATTTGTGGAGGAACTTCATAGTAAAGGGAGAAAAGCTGTTATTATTTTAGTTAGTACTATTTTATTTAGTTTTTAAAGGATTTTCTATAAAGGAACTAATGTTATTTATCTATTCAATTTATTTATTTTTGGGGATGGTATCAAAATTGCTATCCAGTAATTTTACGTTAGTAACTCCTCAATTAGCTCTTGAAACACTGTTAAAAGATAATTATCTGTTTTTCAAGTCCATTGCAATCTGTTCTTTTCATATAATTTGTCTTGATTCTGTGCTGCACTTTCTCATTTTCTCTACTCTTTTAAAATAAGTACTAAATGAGAATTATGAGAGTTTTATATTTAATTTAACAAATTATCAATTTCTTTATCCCGGACTACTAATGTAACATTCTGTTATGAAAAATTTCATGACTGAATAATGATAATTATAAATGGAAATTATAATGTAAATATTATCATGAATATGGCATTGCTATAATTTTTTTTTCTTTAAATGTTGGAAGATATGTGTAAAGTAAAAGATTAAATTATAAATTACATAATTTTAAGCAAATTTTAATTGTAAAAAATGTAAAAATTGTTACTTCCAATAATTCTGTTGATTTGGAACAATAAATAAATTAGGGAACATGATTACTAAAATCAATATAAGTCTAACAGGTCATCATATAAGAATTTAGATCTAAAATTTGTATGAGGGGAAGAATTTTTTTTATCTGCAGTTCACATTAGACACCCTGTTTAAAATAATTCATTTAATAACTTTTAATTAAATCCATGGATTCTGTCATATGGATATTGAAATGATTAGCTGAAAGTATTAATTAGAAAATACAAGAATTCTTATAAAAACTTTTAAATAGTATTATTGATTACAACCCTTATTTTTTTTAGAATCCTGCTATAGCCAGCAATAAAACACTTGAATCAAACTATCCAGCACTTGATGTGGGCATTAATCGTGATATCTTTGTTAAAGTGAATGGAACTTATTTAGATGGAAAGGTAATGGTTTCATCCATTTCATAGGAAAAGCATGTACACCCATCCCTTGATTTATGCAACAGATATGTTCTGTGTTAAAGCGAAACCGTGAAAATTGAATCTAAGGAAATGTATGTATGTATACATGGATATACATATACATTTATCCAACCAATAAATTTAGGCATGCATTATTGTAAAGTAGTGTTAACAGGAAATTCCCGTATGGAAAATAAAAAACATAATTTTTTTTTAACCATGTTAAATCAAAACCACATAAATCGAGGGATGGGTCTATTCTATTTATTAAAAAAAATTTTAATGTATTTGATGTACCCTTTTTAATGTATTTGATGTTGTACTTAAATAACTAGTGATAATAATAAGGTGTTATAAAAACTATTTAAGAAAGTAATCACACGAGGGAAATTTTAGTGTGGATTTTTTAGGTATTTATTTTCATTCTGGAACATTTCTCCCATAACTGGAATTTTAAGGTTATTGGGTAGTAGCCATATTGAATTCTAGTAGTTCAGTGTTAACATATGGAGAAAATATCTCCAATGATTGTTTAGTTAGATTTAAAGTTTTTTTTTCAAATTATACTCTGTAACAAAGAAAGTAATTTTTTACTATTGCATATCTTTTTCATTTTAGAAATTTTGTCCAACAAAGGAAATTTACCTATGAAACACAGTCTACCACTTTTTTTTCCATGTGTAATCAAATTAAAAAAATTTACTTGCTTTTCTTTTAAAAAATGAAAAAGATACCTGAGTAAAAAATTATTTTTCTATTATGAGGTACAATTAAAAAAAAATATTTGTATTAAAGTCAACAATCATTGGAAAAATTCTGTCCATAGATTAACATTGAGCTAAGCAAATTCAATATGGTTCTGACTGAACAGCATTTACTCAAAAGAATACACTTAATAATATCCTCCTACACATGCTTTTGAATCTGTGTGTTTGTAATTTTCAAGTTAAGCATGTAAAAAAAATATAAAGTTGTAAACTTTTTAACCATCATTTATATATACAATAAGTGCCTATAATTCACTTCAAAAACTTTCTCCAAAAAATATTTTGAAAAAAAAAAATATTTAGGTATTTTCTTCTAACGAAACTACTACGGGTTATTAACATAGGATTACTTATCGTTGTTTACCTCTCTTTTTTTAACACTTTTTAGAAATAATATTCTGCCACTCTTGATTTATAACTCGTGACAACGGTTTTAACGTCTGAAATTTTGCATTACCACAGACTGTTATGGAAGAACATAATCCTATGTTAAAAGCCTGCTGGCATTTTTCAGGATGATTAGATGATGGAACCATGTTAAAATCTTGTATAAAGTCAAGTTTCAATTTTATAATTTTGTGATTATATGTTTGTATCACTGAAACAAGATATGAGAGAACATAATGTGAACTTATGCACTATTATTATTAATGAAGTTTTTCTGTTTAAATATCTAATTAAACTGTTGAGTAGTAATGTTTAGAAGAGCTTTAACTTTTATTAATTCTCTGGAAGTAATTATTATCTTGATATATTCTGGAGTTGTCATCAGCTGAGGTAAATAAATTAGCATTTAGATTTTGTTTGTAATATTTTTCATTATGAAAAATATGAACCAATGCTAATATGTTATCATATTTACAAACATTTAAGTATTGTAAAACCTTTTTAGATTTATGAATATATCTGTAAAAAAAAATCTAAGGTATTGAAATAATTTTCTAAATACAATAATATAGCTTAAGTGAAAGATATTTTAGGTTTCAGAAGCTTCTGTAACCAGTGTAGTAAACTTTTAGCTTAAATTTTCATCAAAAGCCTTATGGGGGATAATTTAAGTAAAATTAATTTTTTTAGCTACTTAAAAGTGTTTAGTTCAAAACAGACTGTACAACATTGAGTGTTTAAAAGGCTTTAAAAATGGGGGGGGGGGCAGGAAAATATTGTATTATAGTCATCTCCTTTAGAGACAAGCCAGGGGATGGCCAAATGGCTATGGCGCTGGCATTCAGTTCAGATCCTGTGGGTTGGAGTCCCACTGTTGGCATGGATGTTTGTAGCCATTTGGAATCAGCTTTAAACTGTAGGTCCCGTTCTAATTAGTCCTCATATAGCAAAAAGTTGAGTGTAGCACTCCAAACCAAAACTTGATGGTTTATGGCTGGTAAGGAAGTTTTGTTGACAAGCTATATACATTTGTTTTACTTAAAGGAATTTATGTTGTTTCTTCTTAAGATATTCTACTCTATTTTCTTGTTAGAGACAATTTTAATTGTAAAATTCCAAGCAGTCATCCTATGGATAGTTTTCTATATTTGTTTTAAATAGTCTAAGCTGCAAACTGCATGAACATGTTCATAGAATTTACAAATGATCACCTTTATAGTTATTGTTAGCTTATAACATATATACATGTACAGTATTTATAAGCCAGAGTATTCAAATTTGTTTATACAATCTATTATTTCTTCAGAACTTGATGAGATTTTATGACAAGAGCTTGATCATGATAAAAATTGTCACTTGAATTTTTTAGGATTTAAAATTTGTATCTTCACAAAAAGCCAATCTAATTTTTTTTTATTTTGAATGCTGAACTTTTCTTTACATATTAATAATGTGTATAGGATTTTTTCTTTTCTTGTAAATCTACATTTTTAAATATTTTACTAACTCTATATTTCTGTCATCTTATTCTTCAGATTATATAGCTAATTTGGGAAGGCATTTTCTTACAGTAACAGTGATGTGTTTTTTTAAAGACTATTATGGTAATGTACCAGGGTACTTATCCTAAATATGTTTTTTTATGGAAAAAAAGAAGAATTAAATTCAATAGATACAACACACTTCTTAAAGCAGGTAGTAATTTTGATAATTTTAGTTTGAACATCTTCTGACTAAACAGTGTCATTAAAATTAAATCCCTTTTTTAAAATTTATTTTTTATTCAAGAAAATAGTTTTTTTAAATGTCTGTATAAAATAATCTCTCGTAACTCATTCATGTGGATTTAGATAGACAGTTTTGTAGAATACAGTGTTTACTAAGATGCTCTTATGACTACAGATATGCATTCATGATATATGAGTTTAGTAAGTTCTATTATATGTATTATATTATAATTGCTCCATTTTATTTTCTTCTTCATTTTTGATCTACAATTTTTAAGTTTTACATTCAGTAACTTCATAATATTTAATGTGTTAAATGTTGCATGTTTCCCAATGAAAGCTTCAAATAAATGTAAGGTAAATAAGTTCTTATCTTGTTTTGATCCTTTATATGACTGCCACCTAATAATATATTGTGTTTTAGTCTTGGGCAGGGAAGGTTTTTTATCCTGATTTTTCAAACCCTGAAGTTAGACCATATTGGACTCAAATGTGCACAGAGTTTCGAAAATCTGTTCGATTTGATGGTTTATGGCTGGTAAGGAAGCTATATTGACTAGCTATATACATTTGTTTTACTTAAAGGAATTTCTGTTGTTTCTTTTTAAGATATTCTACTCTGTTTTTTATAGGTTTCTCTGTATATCTAATTTTTTTTTAAAGTAAATATCTTGTTTTCATCCTACAAAACCACTTCCAAAGTATTTTATTCAGATGTAACTATTTAACTAATGTTCATGGATCTTAATTAAGGGTTACTACAGTAGTTAATATCAACCCTCAGGGACTGATGAAGCTCTATTAGAGGTAAAAAAATTTCAGGTAGTCTCTTCTAACGAAACTACCGCAGGTTATTAATGTAGGATTACTTATCATTGCTTACCCCTTTAAATTTTTTTTAAATTTTATTTATTTTTATATATTATTTATTTTTTTTTACAATAAAATTCCTACATATGAAGAGAAGGATGAGTGATAACCCTATTCATAATAGGACGATGGGAAGAAAAATGTTACATATGGCAGAAAATCAGGGGTAATGTGTCACATAAGAGTGGCAGAAATATTCTGCCACTCTTGATTTAAAACTCATGATGACGGTTTTAACATCTGAAATGTCATTTGAAATGTCTGAATTAAAATGTCAATTTAACGTCATATTTACTAGTCTGTTAGTTTTATAATTTATTTATTTTCTTTTTTCAATGCAGAGGCACTTGTCGTCAAACATTTGCCTATACTATGCCGCAATTTTACTGCCCATTTTATTGTGGGGGCACCATATAGGCAGACAGCATTACTCCCTATGAAGGGATGACATGAACAGAGGTATTTATCGTGGCATGATGCCAGGATTCGATCCGAACACACTCAGCACCGAAAACCAGCATGCTGTACCACTGGGCTGCCACAAGCCCAGTTTTATAATTTTATATTCTAGATTCTTTTCTAAAAAGAAAATTTTTTTGTCTCTTTCCTATTCAAAAGTAAAAGCTTTATAATATTCCAGAGAATATAAATATTCTCAGCAAGTTTTATAAATGTTACCAAGAATCGGACCTTTTTTTTACATTTCTTAATTGCTATATCATTGAATCTAATTTTAAGTATGTGTTATTTGATCCTTACAAAACAGAGGAAAATACTGCTTTTCACAATAATTATTTGTATCTTTTTCATTTACATTGAATACTAAAGAAATTTAATTCAATTTTTTAAAAATTTAAGATAATAGGGTTACTTTTTTCTAATAGTTCATAAGTTGAAATAAACTTTTTTTTTGTAACTAGGACTTTTACTGAGTTTTTATAAACAAAAACAGAATTAGAGGAGTTGATTAAGGAGTCACCATTCTCTTTAAGTAGTAACAAGAAATAAAGTTTTGAGATGGTTTTCAAATTCTATACAATCAACTGGATGAATAATATTGCCATTGTATTTGAAATTCCAGCTGAAAAGATCCCAAATATGTGCCCTGTGAAAACTTTTGTCTAAGTCATTTGGCTTGTTATTGTTCGATTATCTTTTAAATTAAAATATGCTGAACTAAAAAATTTAAAAAAAAATTCTTTAAGAAATTATTTTACTTATATTCAGATATCTTTGATGGATTTATTTTAATACATGTCAAACTAGGCAAGAATTAAATAAGGAAGTTGAAACGCACAAACACATTTCATGCTTTTAATCACTATACTTATGTCGAATAATTCTTGTTTTATAACTTCAAACATCTTCTTTAATTTAATTTAGACCTGATTAAAAATTTTAAGGTGTACAGAAATTTGTCAAGTATAAGAGATTTAGAACAAAAATTACTTAACACAGTGATTGCCAATGCATGAAATGATTACCTGAGTTACAGAAGAAAAAAAAATTCAGGCAAGCAAACCTTTATTATTGAAAAATTGTGAATTAGTCTACATGCAAAAGAAACTTTTTTTGCTTCAAAATGTGAGATCACTGATGATTCTCATGCTGTCATCTCAGTATTTATTCAATCATATGCCATATGTCATCTCATAAGAAGATCAGAGAAGCTTAAAAAAGCTACAAAAATCTTGGTTTTAGATTTTTAATAAGCATCAATGTGCTATTGATTAAATTCATTATTTTTGCTCTGTTAAACATCACCAAGGCTTTGCTGTATTGTTCCATTGAAAATTTTGGTGAATTTGAAAAAGACAAAATGCAAATCTGTCAAACTGATAACAATAGCACTTTAAAATAAAAGTGCTAAAAATATTATGTTTTGAATCTAATGTACTTTGTTAAACATAAAACTCACCAGATCACATCTTGTAATTATTGTGTAAAGTTCATTCAGGCTTTAACTGTAGTCTCTCTTTGCCTTTATCTTTAACATTATATACATAACAACATAACATTGCATATTTTTCCTCTTTATGCTGGCCTTCGGTACCGTGTCTGTGGGTTCGAGTCCTACTCTTGCCATGGATGTTTGTAGCCATTAAGAATCAGCTTTATGCAGTAGGTCTTGGTCTAATTAACCCTCATGTAGCAAAAAATTGACCGTAGTACTCCAAACCAAATCTCCTCTTTATTTCCTTATCCTTCTGTCTAAATCTAATGAATACAATTTTCCAGTGTTTGTACTCAAAATTTGAAGCTTTATCCAGTAGTCACTTTTATAGTTAACACTATATATTGTTGTTGAGGGACACTCAAGGTATTCACAGCACAATGGTAAACTTTTACAAAAGGTTTATCAATAATATTCATGGAGTCAGAGTAAGAATAAATAGATATAAAAAATGTTATTGAGTTTAGTACTTAGTAATATTTATTTTAATAAGGTAGTGCTATTATATCTTGGTAGATTAAGTAAACAATCTATGCTATTCATCACTATTATTGACTTGGAAAATCCTTTTCTTTTTAGACTTTCAGCGATGCTCTGTGTATCATACTTATATTTCTACAAATTCTCACAAAATTTTATAAAAGCCAGATAATTATTTATTGAGGAGCATAAATTAATGTATTGTATCGTTAAAAAATTTCATTTGTACATTAATCTTTGCAAAGAGTTTAATTTTTAACTTGTTATGGTGCAGCAAGTTTTTGCTTTTTATTTATCTAAAATTAATTTTTCATAATTTGTGTAATATTAATATATATTTCACTTATAAAGGATAAAAATGAACCTTCAAATTTTGAAGATGGATCCTTGACTGGCTGTACCAGAGATTTATTAAATTATCCTCCATATGGTGTTGGTATGTATTTAAAAGAAATGAGTGTGTATGTATGCATATCTATTATATAAAAAAAGAGCAACATTTTTTAGACTTCAAGAAGTCATCAGTGTTATGAAGAACCTCTAAATGCGTATTTTCCCTCTTCCTTTCAAACACTGGAAATTTTCATGAGAGAAAATGAGAAAAAACAATAGCTCAAAACCATACCTATGAAGGATATTTTTAACTTGAAAAGAAATTTCTCAAGAGATTTTTTTTTCAATAATCTTCACTAAAAAAGCTTTTTTTTTTTTTTTTTTTCCCCAGGAGCAAAAAAAAATTGATTCTCTAGTGACTATTTCTTTGTGTGCAGTTTTAAGACCAAAAAAGCTTTTTAATTATTTATATAATTGTTGAAAACTCAATTAATGTACAAAAATTAATTTTTTTATTGTATTTAAAATTTGTGACATTTTAAATATTTCAGGAGTGCATGGATCTGCAAAAAGTGGAAAAATTTTTGAAAAAACTTTGTGCATGGATGCAGTTCATTATTTAGGAAAGCATTATGATATCCACAATTTATATGGATATTTTCAAGCCAATGTGACTTATAGGTATTTACATTTATTTAATGTTATAAATTCATTTATTTTGTTTTTTATGTAAAGTTTTATGGATAATTATATTACAGTAAAAAACATTATTTCTTCTGCAGAGATGACTGGGTATGAATTATTTAAATGAGAATTTTCATCAGTTAGTATATGAAGTTAAATAGGTTTATGAAACATTTTCCATGAAAGCATTTTTTTAACTTAATATTTTAATTTTTTTTAAATTTTATTTCAGGACACTTGCTATTATCATCCCTGGAAATCGACCAATGGTTCTAAGTAGTTCAACATTCCCTGGATCAGGCCGTTTTTCTTCTCATTCTTTAGGAGAAAACTTGAGTACTTGGTATCAGCTAAGAGCTTCTATACCTGGAATTCTGAAATTTAATCTATTTGGAATACCTTTTGTAAGATTTTAACTAATATAAATTTTTATTATTATTTTCAATATAATTTATTATTATTCTTATTACAGACCTGCCAACTCACTGGATTTACCCCGGCAATGCCAGATTTTTGATGCATCTTCCGGATTTCCGGAATGGACACTATTATTATCTGATTTTTAGTTACATAACAAAATATCTACTCAGTTCAGGTCATCTATGTCAAGGAAAACCTTAAAAAATGTGCTAATATGCAAACTGAACACACAAGGACACTGTTATGAAGAACAATTTGACAATGAATTTTTAGAAAAAGCAAAATCAGCTACAGTAAATGCTACAAAAATTCCAAGGTTTTCTGCAATTAATTAAAACAAACATTATAAAGAAATAGAAGTACTCAAAATATAGACTGCTGGGGTCCCTGCTAGTATAAATATGATGTACATTAAAATGTATGATTACAAATTCCAAATATATAACTTTTGTTTAATATTATAATTTCAAAATGTGCTGAACATTAAGGAAATATTTTAAACTATGTAATATTATTAAAGAGATCCTATAAACTATAAGTAAGTATACATTATAATTCTTTTATGATTTTTTACTATACTGTTTTCTGTTATGTCGTTATGTCGATTATTTTATGCGTGGTAGAATATTGCAGGATTTTGCTCTTACCGAGGTTGGCAGGTCTGTTATTACTATTATTAATATAATTTATTATTATTATTATTATTATTATTAATATAATTTATTATTATTATTATTACTATTATTTTTAATATAATTTATTATTATTATTGTTATTATTTTATTATAATTATTTTTTTTGGGGGGGGGGCTTTCATTTTAATGTGCATTAGACTGTAGCACATAGATAACTGCTTATATGAGTATTTCTCTGTGTATCTTGGTTGTATAATATGTTTGCGTTCAATCTTAAAACATACATATTTTTACTTCTAATCCTTTCACACTTTTGTGAATCAGGAAAATATGAGCAATGTGGAGAATCAATTATTTTATATTTAAACTTTACAGGTCCTTATTTCAGGACCTGTTTATTTCAGTATTAGAGGAGAGTATTGCATGTCTCATTTAACAGTGAGTCCCCCCCAATTTCATGCTGAATTAATCTTTTAGAAAATTTGTCACAGTAAAAGCATAGGTAAATCTTATATAGCAATGATGAAAAATATTGGAACAGATAATATTTATGTGCTCAAAAAGTTAGTTTATATCTCTGTTATCCTCTTAATGGATAACAAAAAAATATTTTCCTTGTTTTATCATATATGTAAGGTTTTTATGTTGTTAGATATATTGCAGCTGTGGAAAACACTGATCACAATCAAAATTATGTACATAGGCTTCTAATTAGGCTAATTCATTATGTGGCACACCCAGTATCATAAAAGCCCAGTGTCTGAAAATTCTGGAATTAGATAAAAATTGCTTGAAAAACCTGAACCTTTTCTTTCAAATTTTGAGTTGCAATATATCTTCACTACCTTATTCATTTTGTTGGGTTGTAAAAGAATATCTACCATTATACAACACATTTTTTCAAAAAACTAAATTTGGCTGTTTTAAAGTAAAAATTAAAAGCATTAAACAGATTTTTAAAATGAAATTAAATGTAATTTTTATAACAAAAATCTATGATATGACCAAATTTTTATAATCATACATTTCGAATGTAGTTTATTAAGCTATAGCATTGAAAGGCTGTGTGTTGTGTCTTAAAAGCTTTAGTCATTCATACACAAAACTTTGAACCTTTAGTTGCTACTGAAATAAAATTGAATATATAAGTATTTTATATCCATAACTGATATTTCTTTGATTTGTGCTAAGTCTGTGCCATGTGTTTGTAAAAAAATACTTAAAGTTTGGGCTTTTACCATTTCTTATTATAATTAGACACTTATCTTGTTACAGTGATTCTTATTCATTTCAGTGTAGTAGTTATTTCTAAAGAATATATGTTTTCCAAAAGTTATTTAAGTTTTTATGCAGAAATGTATTTAAATTTTAGGTTGGGGCTGATATTTGTGGATATAAGGGCAATACAACTGAAGAACTGTGTCTACGTTGGATGCAACTTGGTGCATTCTATCCATTCAGTCGTAATCATAATTCCCTCCATTCTAAGGTGAATTAATTTTTTAACTAAAAACATTTTTTGATAGTTCTGACTTTGTCATGCAAATGTAGATTTAAAACTACTGTACTGAGACTGCATATTGGGAGAACCAATCCTTTGATTCAGTTATTGACTTTCTTTGACTTTTTCTTCTGATTATAAGTCTGGGTACAAGCTTTTTTTTTTGCCATTTAAGAAACTATCTTGAAATAATATTAGATGAAACAGGATTGACCCTAAAAAGTGTCATTGTGATAAAAACTTTAATTTTATTAAAATCTATAATTGTACTTCCAATGTTTTTTTATATCTATTTTTTTATATCCAAATATTTTTTTATATCTATAATGTAATATTCATTATTATACATATATTATATACTAGCTGAATACCCATGCTTTGCTATGGAATACATTCAAATTAAATACAACAGTCAATGTATGCAATTAATGCCAGAAAAAAAATTATAAAAAAAATCATAACATATTTTTATAGACAAAATAATGTAGAAAAAAATATTGAAATTAAATCTAATAGAACATACTAAAGAATATAGTACAGTTTATATAGTACAGTTTGAGGAACATTTCTTTTACTGTATTTTAATATTTTTTTGGATAATGTCCAATAGTCTTCCTCATTAGAAAGAAAAAAATAATTTGTCAATTTATTTCATTCATTATTATGTATATATGTTTTTTATTGCTTTTATCAATCATGTTATCTTTTGATTTATTCTATTTCTGTTCATATTTTCTGAATCTTTCTTAACATCATAATTATTCATCAAAGAATGTTCATTTGTTATGCATAAATTTTGCATACAATATTGTTTTATTGAGTGGATATCTTATTGTTATCATCTGTAAAGTCTTACTTGAATTTCTTGTTATTGAAAGTATTAGGTTAAAATGGGTCAATGATGTTGATCATCTGGTTTAATTTTTTCATTCTTACTGATGACTGACTTCTTCCTGTTCTTCTTCTCTTCATTTATTATTTAAGAGATTATTTTCATTGTACATGTTGTATCATTACTTTTTACGAATAAATTTTAAACATGATGAAATTTTTGATGTGTTATTTGTCCAACTGTATCAATGTCAGGCCATCTGTTTGACATTTAACCACTGAATATGAAAAGAGAACAATTCTGTATTAATGCATGAGAATCCCTATTGGGAGATAATGTTCTTGATTCTATTATTCAAACCCATTAGATGGTTTTGTAGATTAAAGTGTAAATTTATTCAAGAAATATTTTTTTGTAAACTGTATTTTAGTTTGATTTTTTCTGAAATGCTAGTTTAAGACTTTAGAGTTTACATGTTTGTTAGTTTCATGTTAGTTTCTTTTGGCGTGAATTTTAATGGAATTTATTAATAATTATCTCTTTTTGCTAACTAGTTGTTATATCATGGGATACTAATTATCTGTCATTGTGCATGAATATGGCTACCAAGATTGACAATTTAAATATTTTTATTTGTATATTTTACTTTAATATCTTTCTTTTCAATATATATATATATATATATACAGGGCTCAATTTGAGGCGGAACATGCCAGAACGGCATTCTGGTACCTGTCTTGAGGAAGAAAGAATTATGATAGTCAAAAACATTTATTTAATCACATAATTACTCTGTTGTTAGTAAGTGGGCCTGACCTATTATATATATATATACACAGTCGATTCTGGTTAATTGGACCAGCCAGTTATTAGGACCAAAATGATAGTGTCCCAATGTGGTCTAATTAACTGGAATCGACTGTATATAATTGGGAATATCCGACATACACCCCCCGGAAGGTTACAGTTCTGGCACCTCTATATCTAGAAATCTGTTGGCGAGGTCGAAACAATAAAATAAAACATGGTAGGTATCTCAAAACACCGCCGCAGAATGCAACAGTGGGCCGAAGCAAAAGCAAGCAAAAAAGGCAATCTTCACTTAAAAAATAAAACTCATATTTATTTGGCAAACCATCACAAAAACAAACTTAAAATAATATCAAGCATCGTTGATAGCTCGCTGCCTACCAGAATGCTCCGACTGACCTACCGCGAGACTAGCAAAACCATCACATTATACACATTCGCCCACGTGGGCATCTGGCTGATTTGCATAAATTACAGCAAACAAAGTGTATGGCAAATAAATATCTATATAAAAAATACATTTACAATAAATAATGAATATTACACAACTATATAAACATCAAAAATAAGAAGTATTACAAAATTATATAAACATTGGAAATAAGAAAAAATTCAAACATTGCAACCAGTGATGGTAATTGAACATCGCAACTTGTGATCGTAACAAAATATTGCATCATTCCCGACGCCAGCACCTTACACGCTGTGCTGGAAAAACAACAAAGTTCAACTTCCAAATTGGTAAGAAAAAAAAGTGGGGAGTATCCCAATAAAATCAAACACTGTGTGTATATATATATATATATATATATATATATATATATATATATATATATATATATATATATATATATATGTACTAACTGAATACCTGTGCTTTGCTACAGAATATATTTTAGGATAATTACAATGAAAAAATAATGAAATTGCTTCTTAGAGGAATTCCTTATAAACAATATTTTTTGTTTCTTCATTGGGTGGCACTAATATTACCAGGCTCATCCACAAACTAACGTGTGAGCAAGCTACGTAAAACTGACTGTGGGAGAAACAATTTTCTCTTAAATCTACACCAGCATATTTTAAAGTTTGGCTTTTAGACTGAATTATCATCATGGCGAAGCATAATTTGAGGGCAAATTGCAGTCTATTAAAGTCAAAGGGGAGGTCATTGGGTATTAGAGGAATGCGTGGCACAAACATTTTTTCTCCTTGAGCACGCCCAGTTAAAATAATGGCTTTGCTTGAATTTTTATGCAGGGCTTTGACTTGTAGTCTAGTGCCATTGCACAATTTCAGTGGTTTGAAATTCTAATGGAACATTATGGGTGTACTCTTCCTCAAATATGGTATGGAAGACCTGGTGGTTTAAGGGAATTTAAAAACTCTACCGGATAGTTAACAGCATTATCTGAATTACAGACAGTGTCTATCGACTTGTAGACCATTTCTTCCCTTCTCAAAGGACTTTAGCAACATGTCATTAATGAATGCAGCTTGATCATTTACTGGAGGCAAAATGGCCCTTTCGCAAAACCATTCTACAGGCTTATTCTGTATTTGAGCAATACCTGGATAAATGTGATCTATCAGTTCCTGGATGGTAGTCACTAATTTGAGTTAAATTCTTAAAAAACTTCCATCTCAATTAGTCTAGGGGATAAATTTTATCTTTTACTGTATTTTAATATTTTTTTGTCAATTTATTTTGTTGTTACGCACATGACGATAAATTAATTTATCATCATGTGCATAACAATGAAAAAGAAATCGTGTGAGCAGCATTTAATAATGCCAAAAATTAATCTTTAAAAATTCACCAAAAATCAGAAAATTGAGGTAAAGATTCGAAAAAGATTTAATTTTAAAGGAATTTTTATGATCTTTCTTGCGATATAAATTTTATAACCCTCAGATTATTATTTTAAATGAAAACTTTAAAGAAGTTACAAAAGCAGCTTAAAAATTTAATTAAAAAAAATTGAAGAATTTTTCAAAAATTTTGCAAAATTTCAGCCCTTTTGGTCCAACGGTTTGATCTGTGTATTATTTGTCAGTCAGTCAGTTACAGAACTGTTTTCTATATATAGATGTGAGTGTTTGTGTGTTTCTCAAAGTTTGTAATTTATGTGATTATAAAAATATTATTTGTATATCTCTGTTTTAAGAGGCTTATTTATAATGATGGTTTGTAGGATCAAGATCCTGTGGTATTTGGAAAAGAATTTGTTCAGCTCATAAATACAGCACTAAACACCCGCTATGAACTCTTGCCATACCTATATACATTATTCCATCTTGCTCATACAGAAGGATCTACTGTTGCCAGGCCTTTACTTCATGAGTAATTATTATGATTCTATATTCAAATATAATTATTTCTGTAAGAAAGTGTAGCATTAATGTGTTACAGTAATTTTTAAATAAAGTATGATAAGAAGAGAAATATTGATATCTTATAATTTTATAGTTTAACTGGCAATAGAAGTTAATAAGCAAATTTACTTCTAATTATCTGTTCTGGAAATTTCTTAAAAAATTAATCTAAAATCATAGGTAAAAGACACTCTCTCCTTCTTGAAATGTTAAAAAGGGACTGAAAATATGTATCAGTTAGGATTGTTTCTAATAAATGAAACAACTAACAAACAAAAATGGAAAAACATTTCTAATAAACAAAACAACTATATGTAAGAATTTGGTAAAAATTCTTACATATAGAATTTGTTAAAAATTCTAACATATAATATTTATTGGGCTGAGGTGGCCTTGTGGTAAGCGTGCTGGCTTTCGGTGCTGAGGGTGCTCGGATCGAATCCTGGTACACGCCACTAAAATACCTTTGTTTGTGTTGTCCCTTCATAGGGAGCAATGCTGGTCTGCCTATATGGTGCTCCCATAATAATATGGGAAGCAAAATCTGCGGTGAATAACTGGCAAATGTCTATCTGACAAAGTGCCTCCGCATTGAAAAAATCCCCATGTAATATTTATATGTATGCCACTTTTTTTATTTTTTAAAATTTAACTTCAGTTATCTTTTCAGCTTATGACATTGCCAATTTATCAGTGAGTATTTACATTCATATAAAATAATTGACTCTCAAATTTAAGTAATTTTTGTCTTATATTCAGTTATATGTAACTGAGATTTTTATAAATTTTTAATGTGATCATTCCAGATTTCCTCAAGATTCCATTACTTGGAGTATCAGTTACCAATTTCTTTGGGGACCTGCATTACTCATAAGTCCTATTGTAAATGAGGTATCTGTTGGACTCATATTTATCTGTTTCTCTATCATGTGTATTAGAGGAACATCATTAAAAATTTTGTTTTAACAATTCATTTGTAAGCTTGTTACATGATAGGATATAAATGGGAGTTATTTAGCAACACACTGTTATTAAGAACAAACGTGGATGCTACTATTTTCAAATATATTTTGGTTTAGGATATATCAGTGAACTGTGTAATAATTAAGTCATATAATGATATGCATTTGAAAAAGGAATTACAGTTCAACAAAGTAGGTTAAAAGTAACTAACTAATAGATTCACATAAGCAATGAGATTGAAATAAGTAATGACGTGAATTCAATATAAATTGATACCTTTCTTTAAAAGTTAGGTCATGCAAGTAAAAATAAAATTATTTTATTTTATTCCATGTAACTAAAAATATTTATTATTTCATGAACTAGTTGTAATTCCATCCTTCATCCACGTAACTTTAATTTCATGAAACTCAAGTCGGTAAATTTTATTTAAATATTTCTAATCTGATTTATTGATATATTAGTTTATTATGGAATGAAATAAAATTTATAAATTGATATTCTGAGAATTAAGCATAAAAATTATTAAAAATTTGTGAAAACATAATCAAAGATTTGCAGGGGTAAAAAAAATGCATAGCACAGGCAAGGCTTGATTGATTGCTGGTTTGAACAATAGATATATTAGTTAACTGGGAACTAATCAAATTCACAAATATATTGTTTAGTTAAGGCCAAACTCGGTATACATTATTAATGTTAGGCAAAAGCTGATTTTAGCACTTATCATTCTGTGTTCTGTCAAGAATGTCCATTCTGTGTCAATTGTATATGATTGAAATAATATTTTTTAAACTATTGTAAAGAGATTTTTTTCTTTGACTGCTTTAATTTTTTGATTAAGTGTTGACATCCTTAAAAATTTGTGAAAACTTAACTTTTAAGTAAATATATGCAGACAATAGGATTATATTAATGATAATTTGAAAAGAACTTATTGTTGGAAATTAGCAGGCTTTTATTTTATCAAGGGAATATAAACATTTTCAAGTCATTTGAATGAAGTCATTAAACCTCATCTTTTATAAGATGAGGTTCTTGAGGGATCTTTGGTCTTTGAAATCTTTAAAACATAGAATTTTTTAATTCTTCAACAAGAATATTCATAGCCATTTGAAGAGAACTCTAACAAACATCACTGTTAATTGAAGACAATTTTTTTTAATTTTTAAGTTTTCTTGACTGATATTTCTTGAATATAGAACAATTAAATAGGTAAGAAAATCAATGATTTTTTAAAAAACTAATCAAAAGTAAATATATTACTAAATTTCAACTTTATCAACTATAAATTCAAAATCCAAAAAAATTTGTGACTTGAAAATAAGAGTTTTAATTTTTTCACTTCCATGGGAATCTAAATATCATTTAAACTGAAAAGTTATATTAATTACATTACTATTGGTTATGTCTTTTAAAATTTTATATATCTATTATTTAATATAATCTTTATTTCTTAATTCAAATGTTTTGAAATGTTAAATGGTTGTTACTTTAGCAAATATTACGATCGATGAGCAAGTTTTTTTTCTAACCTTTAAAATCCATAGCACTCTAAAGTGATGTAAAGCTAGTTGAGTTAACTTAAAGGTAAATTCATACGTTTCATAGACCTGTATTTCACGTTACTTTAATGTAGAAAAATTATTTTATTGAGAAGATTTTCAGAAGTACTCTTATAATGCTGGAAAAAGTTAGTATTTCAGCTTGAGATTACAGATTATTATCTTTTATTAAAAACTAGCTGAATACCCATACTTTGCGATGGAGTACATTCAAATTAAATACAACGGTCAATGTATGCAATTAATGCCAAAATATGTATATATAATAAATACAATGATCAATGTATGAAATTGATGTATATATATATATATATATATATATATATATATACAGTGGAATCTCGATCGATTGTTTTTCCGTACGTGTCGTTCATTTTAGTCAGTCCCAGCGATCATATTGCTTTGTTATGTTTCCGCATCTATCGTTTTCCCGCATTTATCGTTCATTTCAATCGGTCCCTTGAAAAACAATAGATCGAGATTCCACTGTATATATATATTTATAAAAAAATCGTAACAGAAATTTTTATAGACAAAATAATGTAGAAGAAAATATTCAAATTAAATCTAATAAAACATACTAAAGAATATAGTACAGTTTGAGGAACATATCTTTTATAGTATTTTAATATTTTTTTGGATAATGTTCAATTGTCTGCCGCATTAGCAAGAATTTTTTTTTTTGGTCTATTTTGTTGCTATGCACATGACGCAAAATTAATTTAAAGTATCACAAAAAGAAAAGAAACCACGTGATCAGCATTTAATAAATTAAATTCTAAAAATTAATCTTTAAAAATTCAGCAAAAATCAGGAAATGGAGATAAAGTTTCAAAAAAGATTTCATTTTAAAGGAATTTTTATGATCTTTCTTGTGATATAAATTTTATAACCCTTTTAAATGCAAACTTTAAAGAATATTACAAAAACAGCTTAAAAATTTAATTTAAAAAAATCTAAGAAGAATTTTTCAAAAATCTTTCTCAGTAACACCTACACTATAAGAAGAATCGCCATGCAAAATTTCAACCCTTTAAATCCAGCGGTTTCATCTGTGTGTTATATGTCAGTCAGTCAGTCAGTTATGGAACTGTTTTATATATATATATATAGATAAGCTATTTTGATGGAAAGTGGTTCCTCAAAAATTTAATGCTTTTTATTGCTACCTACAATGAATTCTGAATATGGTCTTCTTCATATTGAGTCCAGCAGTGTTGCATAGTATCAGCATCACTTTTATCGAAATAATTCAACCAACCACATGCCACAACAGTTTCATGGCTAATTGTTTGGAGGTTTGAGAAGGTTAAAATTATTTTGATATGAGTAATGCTGACACTACTCAATACTTACTGACTCAATTTGAACAAGGTCTATATCCAACTTGGAGTTTTTAAGGAAAGCATTTATCTGACAGTTAATTAAAGTATTAACACATAATTCTCCATTATCAAAAACTTGCCTTGAATAAATTTGGATAGGTTTTTTAAACTAAAAGTAGAAAGATATACCTTTTTGTAATTTAATGTTTGTTTCAGCTGGTTTTAGCTTAAATTGACCTGTATAGTTAAATATTGAGATCTGCATTATCAGAGTGCCCTTTATTAAAATAAAGAATACAAATACAAAACCCCAAATTTTTAATTTTTAACAACATTGTTATTTTCTATAGCAGTTTATTTATTCAGAGTTTACATAAATTTCATTAAAGTTGTTTTTCCAATCATTGTAATTGTTTCCTAACTTTAAAAATCTTATTATAGTGTATAATAACATTTGCTCTGAGTTCATTTTAAATTGATAAGAAATTAATTATTTCCTTGTACATGTAACATTATACTTTAACTATAACTGATTGATTTTCACCAATTATATGGAGTATTTATATTCTTTTTTATAGGGAGCTCTGTCTGTAAATGCTTATTTTCCAAGTGGTATATGGTATGATTTTTACCAGGTATTCATTTTGTCTTATTTTCAATATATTGTAAGTTTTCTATTTTATTTTGCTGGCAATTTTGAAAGCATATCAAACAGACAGATCTGTTAAGGTTGAATGCTTAGAATAGATTCAGTTCCCTGTTTCTCCAAAATATTCCATTTTTGATTTTACAAGATTTTTTTCAACCTGCATGTATTTAGAAAAAAAAATACTGTGTATTCTGGTTAAAAAAATTTAAGCTTATTCAACTTCTCAAGGGTACATATAACGCCTACCTATATATTACTACATACTATTGCCCTTCCTGTATGTAATGGGTTTCTCTCTATATATATACATATATATATATATAGAGAGAGAGAGAGGGAGAAAGAGATATATCTCTGTGTTGGCCCTTTGGCATTATTATTATATATATATATATATATATATATATATGTGTGTGTGTGTATGTGTGTGTGTGCTTAATTTTCTTGGTTTTTATCACGAGAGTGCATAAATATGCTAGTAGGCCTAGGGTCACAATGTCCGAGAACTACATAATGGATTCAGTTATTTTATGCTGCTTTTATTTATAAGTTATGCATGAATAAATCAATATTCATAAACCCATACAGCCAAACAGTATGGATTTTTATCATGATTTAATCAAAACATGATCAATGGGGGTTTTTCTTTGCAATTTAAAAAAAGACTTTGAAATAATTCAATTTTAAAAAAAAATTTAAATTAAAAAATATATATATCCATACTTAGATGTACTGAAGAACACCATGATAGTGTTTTATATATCTCATACTAATTTATAATCCTTATTGGTTTGCAAAGTTTAATTCTTTAAGAAAATATGTTAGATATATTTGCTCTTTAACTATATAATCTGAAAATGCAAATATTCCTAATATATACAGTTACAAGTACATATGCTTTGTGTCTGATATTTCAAAAACAGATTTATGCTAATACAATATTCTTTCAGGGAAGTGTGACTAAGGAAGGAGAAGGACTGTTCTTAACATTGATGGATGAAGGTTATATTAATTTACATGTCAGGGGAGGTTATATTTTACCTTTACAAAAGCCAAATGTCACCACTGCTATCAGGTAAATTTAATTTTTTAAGTGTTTGATGAAAGGCTTGAGAACTTTATTCCAGATCTTTTAAACTAGCACATTGATTATGTATAGGGAAAAATGCAAGTACAGTACTTTACTATACACACTTAGTTCAACCAGTCTTAAGTGGTATCTAATAAACTAAATATATATAACTATCTATTTCTACATCTAGATTACAAAAGTTTCAACATACAAAAGGATAATCAACTTAACTTTTTTCTTCAATTGGGTGGCATTAATTGTTCAAAGTTAATAAGATTTAATACTGAAAATGAAATGAAATTTGTAATTTAGACACATATATTAAAGGTTAAAAGAAAAAATCATCATAAGTATTGATAATAAAATGACATGTATAAACCCAGTACAATATGCACTTTTTAATTGTGAAAAGAGAGCAGCAATTGTTATGAAAACAGATTAAGTTAGCATGGAAATGATCAGTTTAATTTTGAAGGTTAATACATCTAGGGTATGTATTAACTAATGGTTTTAATGGTGGAACACACAGATTCTTAGTATCCATAAAAAATAAAAGGGTGGCAGCTGGTGGTGAATTAATTAATATTTAGTCAAACCAAGGAGCATTAGGTGCGATTGTTTCTATTCTAAAATGATTTTGTGAATTGTCCATAAAGACAATCGAACTTAGGCTCTTTGGCCTGATGATGAGCTACTAATTAGTTCTAAACTAGTATCCACTTTTTTTTAAGTGGATATTAAGAATTGGTGAGTTCCTGTTTTACGTTTTCAACAAATTTCCTGCAAGTTGTTATGATTTACTTGTCTCTTGAGTTTGCTGTATCCTAATGCTTGATTTTCTTTTTCATTTAATTTACAAATGTGTTGAGAAGTTAAATTTTTACTTTTATTGCTTAAACTTATATAAAGAAAGACTTCAATGCAGGACAAAACAACCGACCACACTTATGATTGTGCATAAGATAAAAGAAATTTCAGAAGCTCTTACTCTTAAGGAAAGTTCTTGCAATGAGAATTGAAATATTTCAGAATATATTTCCAGTGGCGCAGGAAAGGAGGGCAAGGGAGGGCACTTGCCCCCCCCCCCTAGAAAATTTAATTTTTTGTTTCTACCTAGCTAGCGCTTGTAAAATATTAGAATTTTCATTTAAAATCATGAAGCCTAACAAAACTGAATACTAAATTGCAACCTCACACTCGTTAAAGCAAGCGCGATAAACGTCATTCCATATACGCAGGAGTGATTAATTGCCAATTTCAGGTATGCAAGTGCGTTTAAACGCCAATGCCAGATGTTTGCTTTTGCGAGTCAAAAGCAACCCTACACAATGTTTTTGCATCGCAAAAGGGAATCTTGAATCTGATGCATTGGAAACGCGTACACGGTTTTCTTACATGGACACAACACGTTGCTTGCATAAGGTAAGAGTTGTCTTTTAAATAATATGGATAATAGGTGTTGTTGTTCAAAATACAATGAAAAATATTTGCAGTAGTTTAATTATGTAGAATTTCAAAGTAGATGATTTGTATCATTTTTTTAAGTTCATTTTTCAATTGTTGTTTTCTGGCAAAGGATTAGAGTGAAATAAAACCTAGGAGTTTTCTACTATTCTGCTTAACGATTTTTCCTATTTTATGAAATCATATTTTATTTTTACTGCTGGACATGCTAAAATATCAATAGGTATTTTATTTTTAGAAATCATGGATATAAGAAATTTTTTTAAGAAAAAAACTGACAGTAATTACAAATCGAAGCTTCTTGAACCACTAGAAGTAGAACCTAGTACATCTACTAACATAGTTACTAGCTTAGCAGTAGTGAGTGAAGGTTTTGGGTCATTACATTCTGATGTTGATCATGAATCGAATACGTCATCACTATTTGGTGTTGGTGACAATCGTACTGTTCATATTCATCCTTTAGATATAGGAGATTTTATTGAAAAGCATACTTCTATTTCCGATGAAACAAGATAAGCGTTATTGACTCGACATTTTGTTCCTGATTCAAGTTACAATTTTAAAAGGGACTCAGATGGAAAAAGAGTTTTTCGTCACGAATGGTTACAAAATTACGATTGGTTAGCTTATTCCAGTAAACTTAAGGGTGGACTTTGTAAAACTTGTGTTACATTTCGACCGAATTTAAGAAGAGGGTTTTTTTTATCTTTCATTGTAAAACCTTTCAAGAATTACAAAGACTTCCATGAAAATGCAAAAGAACATATGTGTTTGGAGTGACATTGTTCATCGACAATTAAAGCTGTAAATTTTCGACATGTTATGGAGGGTAAAAGTACTTGTGTCACTGAACAGCTCAGTAGCTATGAACGGGAACAAGTTAAGTCTAATCGAGAAAAACTTATGCGAATCATTTCCACTATAATTTTTTGTGGTAACCACGATTTACCTCTCCGTGGTAAAACCACTGGAAATTTTGATGATCTCCTAAATTTTAGAGTTGAGAATGGAGATTTAGTATTAAAAGATCATTTGAAAAATTGTGCAAAAAATGCTAAATATACTTCTCACCAGACTCAGAATGAATTAAGATTTGTGGTGATATTATTCGAGAAGAAATTATTACAGAAGTGAACGCCAGTGAAGGTTTTTCATTGTTAGCTGATGAATCTGCTGATATTTCTGGTGTTGAGCAGCTCTCGATAGGAGTAAAATTCATGGATAAAAATACTAATTCAGTGCGTGAGGAATTCTTGGGATTTACTGAACTTAGTTCCATGAATGCAGAAGGTATATCATCAGCAATATTACAAACTTGCGAAAATTATGGCTGAAGTATGCAAAAGGTAGTAGGATTAGAATTTGATGGTTGTGCAACAATGGCAGGCCGCTAAAACGGAGTGTAGAAAATATTTCGTGAGAAATATAACGAAGCTCTCTTTTTTCATTGTGCTTCACACAGACTTAACTTGGTGGTCAACGATTTAAATAAAATCCAGGATGTACAAAATTCAGTAGCTACTATAAAAAAAGTCATTAACTTTTTCCGCGAAAGTCCATATCGGAGAAAATATGTACCCAAAATTCCCTTATTTTGTGAAACTAGATATGGTCTGCCAAGTATAAGTCTATTAGAATATTTTCAGAACATTTTGAGGAAATAAGAAATGACCTAGAACATTTATCATATACGATGGAAATAAATAGAGATACACGATCGAAATCCAACCAGTTGTTATGCGCAATTTCCACTCCTAAATTTATTGTGTGTTTGCATATTATTTCATACTATAGTGCCAAACTGGAGCCTGTTTGTAATATTTTACAAGCAAAAACAATAAACCTTTTATCGACGAAGAAACATATTCAATTACTTTTATCTATTCTAAAAGATCACAGGGCTGATGCAGAGAATTACTTTAAAGATATATTTCAAAAATGTATATTGGACGGAAGAAAATTTGACATTGATATTAAAATACCTAGATTAGCTGCAACACAAATGCAAAGGGCTAACTACTCTACTGATAGTGCTGAAAATTATTTTCGAATTTCTTTATTTACTCCATATCTGGATTCAATTTATGAACCCGGACCTACCATTATAGGTCCATTGAAGTCCGATCTTCCCAAGAGACAGATAGTGAATTTGCTCTATTTTTCACCCACAACTAATAATACAGGCAGAAACCTTTAGTTTGCTAAAATCAAACATTCATAACATCTCAAAACTGTATGAAATTGAAAATTTGAATTGTGAAGCCGAAACTTGGAAAGAAATGTGGGTTTTAAAAGTCAAAAGTAACAATACTGAGACTGATCTCGAGGTTGTTGAATTAATAGATAAACATTGCCAGTTCTTTCCTTGCATCAAAAAAGCATTACAAATTTTTTTAGCCTTACCTCCTACCACAACAACAATTGAAAGATCTTTTAGTATGCTCCGATGGGTAAAAACCTGGTTGAGATCAACCATGTCTCAAGAGAGACTTTCTGGTCTCTGTATGCTTAGCATTCACAGAGAATCTGTGAGTAAGAATAAAGACACATTTATTGAAAAAGTAATTAATAGATTTTCTCAAAACAAAAGAAATCTCTCATTACTTTTCTCCGATTAGAAAATAACATAAAAGTGTATTTTTTAGAACCGTATATATATATTTTTAATAATAAAGATGTAAAAGTTTTAATCTATTTTACTTTGCCCCCCTCTATATTTGACTCTTCCGGCACATTTGTAATCTATATGTATCTATATTAGTTCCGTAACTGGCTGACTGACTGACAGATAACGCACAGACCAAACTCCTGGACCTAAAGGGCAATTCTTCTTATAGTGTAGGGGTGCACTAAGAAAGATTTTTGGAAAATTCTTAGATTTTTTAAAATGAAATTTTTAAGCTGTTTTTGTAACATTTTTTAAAGTTTGCATCTAAAATAATAATTTGAGGGTTATAAAATTTATATCACAGGAAAGATCACAAAATTCCTTCAAAATGAAATCATTTTCGAATATTTACCTCCATTTTCTGATTTTTGGTGAATTTTTAAAGATTAATTTTTAGAATGTAATTTATTAAATGCTGATCACATGGTTTCTTTTCTTTTTGTGATATTTTAAACTAATTTTGTGTCACATGCATAACAATGAAATAAATTGACAAAAAAATATTAAAATACAGTAAAAGATAAAATTTAACCACTAGACAAATTGAGATGGAGGTTTTTATAAGAATTAAATTCAAATTTGTATGTTTTATGGATATTAAACATACAAATTAATTTCATACTACTGTTGTATATAATTTGAATATTTTCTTCTATATATTTTGTCTATAAAAATATCCATTACATTTTTTTATAAATATATTTTTTTGCTTTTTTTTTTGGCATTAATTGCATATATTGGACCATTGTATTTAATGTGGAATGTACTCCATAGCGAAGCACGGGCATTCAGCTAGTATATCATAAATAATAACATGCCAACAAATGAACCAACTTTTATTTATCAATTTTCTCTTGTGTAGCCGAACACAAGATATGGGACTTTTTGTTGCTCCAGATGAGAATGGATTTGCCCAAGGTATTTTATTTTGGGATGATGGAGTATCATATGGTAAGATAAGTTTTATTTTTGCTTATATACTTTGTTATGTAGGAAGCTACATCAATTTGGTTATTTATTCAAACTTTTAAGTCAGCCTTAAAGATTGATTGATAACATGACACAGTAGTTTAGTAGTTACGTGCTGAGGACTGTAGTGGAATGAAATGTGGTTGTTACTGAGAAGTCAAGTGGAAATTGGATTGCTTTTGTCAAAGTATGCAGCCTTGTTTCAGTGGGTGAGAAATTATGCTTGATAAGCAACACAATAAGTTCTGTGGTTATAATATTGATTCACAAAACTGAAGATTTTTTTTAATGGAATAAAATATATATATCTATACTTATATATAAAGAGAGAGCGACATTTTACGTGGAGGGTAATCTTCAGAACCACTGTACCTATTTGAAAAATTCTTTCACTGTTTGAAAGGTACAGTATTCCAGATGGACATAGGCTATATATTATGTATATCTAATCAGTAGAAATAAAGTTAGGGGCTTAATCCTAACAATCTCCACTGTTACCGCTTCTGTCCTCTACCGCTTTTGTGCCGAAGTCTTCAACGATCCTTAGCGTGGTGCTATCTATCTATGCTTATATATAGAGCGATTTTGTACGTGGAGGGTAATCTCCAGAACCACTTTACCTATTTGAAAAATTCTTTCACTGTTTGAAATGTACATTATTCCAGATGGACATAGGCTATATATTATGTATATCTGATCATCTATACTTATCTATACTTATATATAAAGAGAGAGCGATTTTGTACGTTGACGGTAATCTTCAGAACCACTGTACCTATTTGAAAAATTCTTTCATTGTTTGAAAGGTACAGTATTCCAGATGGACATAGGCTATATATTATGTATATCTGATCAGTAGAAATAAAGTTAGGGGCTTAATCCTTACAATCTCCATTGTTTCCGCTACTGTCTTCTACCGCTTTTTGTTCCGAAGATTTCAACGATCCTTATCGTGGTGCTATCGCGGTGGGCTTCTGTTCTGACGCTAGCGGTTCGAACCTAGCCGTTCTCCGGCACGACTTTTTCTTTTAAAAAATTTATTTTAATTATTAATTAACTTAAAATTAATTTAAGGTATTATTTAGGTTATTATTAAGGTAAAAAAAGATTTACAATTTATTGGCTATCAACTGGAAATTTATTGGTATAACATTTTGTTCAACTCGGACAAAGTCGGGACGGGCCGCTAGTATATATATAAAATAGTATAAGAGGATAGGTTCATGACATGTTTATTTAATTAAATTGCTTAATTTCTCTGATTATTATATTAATAATTTTTTTTTCAGAAACCCAGGAACACAAAACTTATATTTTGGTACAGTTCTTTTATCAAAAGGTATTATTTGTTATTCATTTTACATTAGTTATAATTTTATACATTTGAATTTTTTGGTTATGCTGTTAAATAAAAGAATGATAGAACTGCTAGATATTACTTGTTTTTAAAATAATATTCCCAGAAATTTAACAAGGCTAGATTTATATTTAGCCTTGAATTATTTCTTGTTTCATTAAGGCAAGTACACCTCTGTTAACTTAACTTCCAAAGGGAGACAGAACTACTAAAAGAATTATTCTTTCATAGTGAAGGAATTAATAAATAAAGTTGTACTTTGTACAATTGTAAAATCCATAGAAATTTTAATATCCCTGTAGTTTATATTGTTAACATAGTTAAAGTCGTATAAAAAGATTATGATAAGAAATTATACTTAATGTTTCTAGAATGAATGGTATTTTTTATACGTATATGTATTTTATACCTTAATATTTGTAAAATGTTAAATGTGGATGGCACTGTATTTCTACTGATGCTGAGAACTAAAAGATAAAGTTGCAATTCTACTCTTATATCAGGTTTGTAATTTATTACTGTTTTAAACCTATAACTATTACATAAAACATTCATTCATATTACAGTTTGCGGAAAAATCTGTTCTATCATCAAATGTCACAACCAGCAATTATCCTGAAGGAAATAGTATACAGTTTGGCTACATAACAATATGTAATGAAAAACAGCCCTCATCAGTAGTTTTAAATGGGAATAGTTTGGAGCAACAACAGTGGCAGTATGATGGTGGATCTCACGTAAGCCTCTTAACATTTTCAGAAAAAATATTCTCATCTAAAAATGAGGACTTTACCTCACATTTAATTTCATGCATGTGTGAATTTTTTGTTCACTTTGACCAAATTTAAATAAATCTAGCTTACTGCACATACATTTTATTTTAAATAACTATCCTATTTTAAGACATGAAATGCATCAGAAATTTTATGTTTCTAATAGCGATTTTTGATTCCCATTCAGTCAATGCATTATAATATATTATGTAAATATATTGAAGAGGATATAAAGTGAAGTAAGTTTTAAACAGGCAGGTATGATATAGATGTCTTAAGAATATTTAACCTGGTTAAGCACCTTTTATACAAGGTTTTGAGATAAATCATATATTGTACTTTAAATATAGATCTTTTTTCATCATGGTCAACAATTTGTCCTGAGGCATTCAGATATACCCTGCAATTTTGTTGCCCTCTTTATTGTAAGAGCTCCATTTAGATAAGCCAACATAGCTCCTCATGACGGTTCTATCACAATTTAGAATAATGATTCCCAACCCGTAGAAGTCTGTGGACCACTAAGCCAGAAATTGAACCATGTGTGGACCATCACTACCCCTCACCAACTTGAGGGGGAGGGAACTTACCGGGGGGTATAGAATATCCCTCAGGCAAAAGGGATAACGTACAGAATTAACGTACTCACATTCTAACGTATCATATTCTAATAATAAAATGTTAAACTTTTAAGTAATTTTAATCCATTACCTGATAGACATCAGATATATTCCGCCCTTCTAGTTCAATGAACATTGCTTTCAAAATCCCCATTTATTTGGCAACTTTTTTAATGTGGTCACGGACCACCGGTTGGGAACCAGATTTAGACTGAGCATTCTCAGGGATGACATCTGGTGGGCTTGTATCCCTCTCCTACCCTACAAACTCCCAAGAGGGACTTTCTGGCTTACAGATTTAAAGTGCCCATATCCAGCATAGACACAAAAGCATTTAGTGGCTCTTATCATGATTTGAACCTAGCTCTACTGAATCCCTACGTAACTACTTGGCTGCTCCAAGCCCCATAATATATAGAAGCTTTATTTATAAAATAGCATTAAATGTTAGAAAAATCAAAATGCATCCCATAAAGAAAAGGGTCTTTTAATATAGAGAAACAAAAGTTGCTTATAATAGAGTACTACAAATGAGTTTCTGGCTTGTGATTGTTTGAAAAAAATGAATTATACAGTTCTTTGTGTATACATTGACTACCCCTTATATAAAAATTCAAAATCTTAACTGTTTAAAGAGTAAATAGATATAATTAAAAAATTAAAATCATTTTGCTTTTTCTCTACTAAATGAAACAGTTATTGGTTCCAAAAAAACTACTGATATCACTATGAGTGAAATGTTTATCTGCATGTGGCACATTGAAACTAATTGTTAAAAAAGGATTTTACAGGTGGGAAAGAACAAATAGATCTAATTATCCATATATGTGGCTGGTTTGATAGCCCAGCATCCTGATAGTTCATTCTTACTTTCATGCTCATTATTCTAAAGTATAAATTATCTTTTAAATTTTGCATACAATATGTATAAGACACAATAGGTTTTGTGTTCAAACTTGGTCCTGTCCCCAAAATATCTTTTTGTACAATTACAAGCAAAATAAAAGTAAATGAATAATGAAAATCCAAAATATTTATGAACCCAGGATATTCAGCTTGTATAATTAAATCTTCAAATTGCTCTAAACTCAAAAGTTATGAAATAATTTTGGTTTGGAGGCAAGCCAAAAATATATAGATTACTAGCATTATTGCCCGGGTAGATATATAGATGTTAAATTTTTCATGCATATTGAAGCCTTCGATTGCCTTCTTCTTCTGTTTCGACTACTCTTTGTGCTTGTTTTCTTTTCACATCAGAAGACTTTCCAAATGAAGCATGTTTCTTTGGTGGCATTATTAGTTTTTATCCTTTATTTTAATTAAAGATAAACATCCAGATGCATTTATTCCTTTATACTTTTTAAGAGCGTCATCCGTTTAAGAATCCGTTAAAAAAATCGTCTGCATTACTTTCCTCATGAAAACGAATCATCTGCAGATTTCACAAAGCAGAGCCAGGAAAGTTGTGCTTATCTGGGGAGCCAGGGCAACACCGACTCAAACACACACACACACACACATATATATATATAGATGATTGAAGCAGCAAAAAGTGCTAATATCAGGCTTTTAAATGTACGCTCATGAGCCGAAACCGGACGATTCGAATGGCCGGGGTATGTGACGTCACAGACTGTGCGGAGGCTTTGTGTTTGAGTCGGTGTTGGCCAGGGCCAAAGGTCATTCCCAATCCTCTTCCTCCCGCGCATTGGAATTTGACCCCCCCAAACCAACCACTCTGAACGCAGCTGGTTAGGGAAAAGAGCTATCCACAGGGGGTACGGGCACCTCTTAGAGGCACAAAAAAACATTAAAAAATTAATTTTAAAAAAACTAATTGCGCCCCAAATTTCGTTTTTCCTGATTTAAGTTTCTCTGGTTCTAAATATTAACTGTGCCGAATTTGGTTCCGGTGGGTGAAACAGTCTATGATTCTATAGCGGACAAACAAACAGACAAGCTCTTTTATATATATAGATTCAACATACTTTATATTCTAGTTTTAAAATCTATATATAAAAAAATAGAGAGATGTGTATAATTTTTTAAAAAAAATTCATTAGAAAACAGTTTACCTATAATCTACATGCACTAAAGCGAAAAGAGAAACTTGTTCCCATAAGACTTTGAGAGAATATAAAGTTGTAACACTGAAGTAATAATGACTTTTGACTAAACTAGTAATGTATTACAGTAATTTAATTGTTGTTTTTTCTATTTTCAGGTTTTACGTCTCAGCATTACTGCAGCTATGCCTTCAAAATTAGAGCTAGTGATAAAATGAAATTAATACCAAAATTTTTTTTAGATTTTACAATTTCATTTTTAACTATCATATCTAATAAAGTTTATTAGATTGTATAATTTTGACTTTTCTCAAAGTTCATAAAAGAAAGCATTATTAAATAGTTTTAACAAAAAACTTGATTAAACATAAAGATTTCTATGATCAAAAATTTTAATTAGAACTCTAAAGCAAAATTTAAAGTGTTGAAAAGACTTTAACACTCTGAAGGCCGAACCGGACGAACATTCAGAAGTACAGACGGGCAGCTGAAATTCTCCTAGATTGCCTCCCCCTCCTAGTGCCTGGTAGGTGGTCATTCTACCAACAGTTCAATGTCACCGCAGAGTCGTTCTCTTATCTGTTCAACCTTCTTTTATTGTCTAGAACTGATCTCAGCATACTTTATGACCTGATGCTGATAGTGGCGAGGCTTTCCTGGCATTTGTCCATATGCTCGAGATGGGATTACTTGTATTATAGGGTTTTCCGGACAGGCAATCCCCCAGGTCAACACAGACTCTTCAAACCCCACGACAAATTTTAGTACAATAATCAGGATGTTCTTGGGGGGGGGGGGGGGGGAGAGAAAGAAGCTTCTTGTTCTTGGCCGGGACAGTCTTTTGGGATAAGCTGCAAAATGGGCCTTTGGTCATCAGAGGGTTAATACGGTAAAGGCAACATATAACTACAATAGACAGTTAAGCCTCTTTCTGTTGTTCCTACATAAATTGGTTTCTTATGTCATTCAGTTTCAATGATCTCCGCTACAACTATCCTTATTATGACCACTTTCATAATTTCCCTGTATGAATCTTTTTTCGCCCTAAATCCTACGAGAAATGGTGAATCGAGGATTTACTGTATTTAAATCACTTTGTATGTAATCATAATGCATCTTGGTGCAGACAAGAGATCTTGAATAAAGAAATCAAAATATCTAAAATGAAAGTAATCCAAATTATTATTTGATCTATAATATTTAATATAAATCCAAGCAGCATGTGTAAAATATGCTAGTAAATATCGTAAACTTCAGAGAGGCTCAGAGACAGCATTCTATTCCATTGAACTGTTACTACTATGGGCCTATTAGGTATGTTGTTGTTTCTATACCCCCTGGCTGGAAGTATTTCATACCAGGTCCATATAGGTTGGGGGATGTGGCTCTGGTTTATAATGGCACCACAAGGGTCAGAGACTTATTTAGCCTGGTGCCACCTCAATTTTGACCGAGCAACCGCAGAACTAGAGGGATTGTATACTCTCCCTTCCCCCTCTGACCTCATAGAGGACTTAATGTGCCAATATCTGGCCTAGACACGGAGGTATTTAATGGTACTTGTTGGTATTTGATACAAGCCCCAAAAGCCAAAGCACTTCCTCGAGCCCCCTATTAGGTATGATGATATTGCTTGTGCATGATGACAATCCATTACATCTATGATGATAGCCAGTTGGAAAGAGGTATATCTATATGCCAATGCTTTCACAGTTCTAATGGAGAAAAAAAAATTCAACTTATGGAGAGTTGTTTAAATAGCTCTCCTGAACCCAATGGCACAGTTCTCAACATCAGTTTGAAAGTCAAGAGTGCTGATGCAGCAGATATTTTGTGGATACTCTACACTTTTATTTATTTTTAATTTACTATGGAAATTTTGAAATCAAAGCAAATTATTTGTAATGACAAATGTCCATAAACTAGTCCAGTTTTAGGACTATGAAAAGAAACTGTTTACTCAAAATTTGACAAGTTTATGCATTTTTTAAAAAGATATTACAGGTTTTCTTTAAACTTTTATTAACATCATTGTCCCTGCTCATCTAAAGTCATAAAACAATTTTTATAGAGAGAAACCAATTAACTTACTCACCGTAAGCATGCAACACCAAGATTTTTTTTTTTTTACACACAATAAATTTATGTGATGTCACATCCATGACAAAAAGTTACTCACAGAATCTTTAAAATAAACAAATAATAAAAAGAAAAACACTGAAGCAATGAATTTTTATTTGTACAGACTTTTATCACAAAAAATGGGAAGGTTGCATACAATATTTCAGCAATTGGGCAACAGCTGCACAGTGCGACAAACATTTGATGAAGAGTAATATAGCTTTTAAAGTGTTCAAGTTACTACAAGAAAAATACACAGAAACACTGTCATGTTACAATAATCTACACTGAGATAAAAATGCACCCACAATGAAAACTTTTCTTATCAAAATTCCATAATCATTCAACACTGAACAGTGGTTTACAAAAAAGATTTCATTAATGTATATTACCAAAATTGCTAAACTAGTCTAGCCTATCATTTATATAAACTAAAATTGCTTTTAAAACTTTAACTAGGCCATATATGTTTGAAAAGTTGATACATGTATGGTCAAAAATCAGTATAGAATAAAGCATATAAACATTGAAGCCTTAGAAATTTTTGAGCATTTACTATACAAAAAATTAGAGATTAAAAGTTTTTTTTTTTTTTTTGAAAAGTGCTGCTCCTTAATAAAATCAATAATATAGTATAAAATCACAATGTATAACAAACAAATGATTAACATGTTGATTGCATAATATTAAAAATCAGCATGACTGTATTAAATAAATCTTTGTTCTTTTGGCAAATGCAAACTTTGAATCAGAAATTATACACATTTGTTCTCATTCAAATTTATCACAAATTTATATTAAAAATGCTGACATTTTAAAAAAAGCACCAATTTTTTTTTCTTCTGTTGTGCATACTATTATAAATGATGCACACTCATTGATTATGTGATTAAGATAGCACAATTTAAAAATAATAAAAACCATGAAAGATTTTTAAATGAATATAGTTTAATTTTTAAAAATTCCCTAAAAGAGATTTTTTTTTTCATCAATAGTTAAAATTATCATGTTTCTGTATTACATACACAATTTGAAAATAAATTTTAACCAAAAAGTAATTTAAATGCCACTTTGCACTTTAAATGCATAGAAGTGAGACCTGATTAAAGAGTAAATGTTATCAAGATAGTATTATATATGTGAATTACAGACTGTTTACAAGCTGTTTAAGAATAATACTAATCGAATGACATTGTAGTTAAGTAACATTGCAAAATTTTTTTTTTTTTAAATTTATTTTGTTACAAATATCCATATACCCTAAACATTTCACCTTCATGAAAATAGAATATTTAAAATATATTAAAAGAAAATTCCAAATCAACATAACCACTTTTAGTGAAGAGGTGCTTTTAATTGATTTTATATTCTTTACTTTTAATATAGAAATCCCCAAAGGGATATTTTATACCCGAGTTTAAAATTTAATGTAAACCTTCTGTAAAATTTAAAATGCTCAATTCGATTATAGATTTAGAATGTTACAAACTAATCTTAAATTTAAGGTAATATGATCATATTTTTTAATCTTGATTTTTTAAAGGTATTTCTTGCAGCATTGTAGAACAAAGAAGACAATTGTGCATATAAATAAAAATTCATTAGCATGGGAGGATTGAAAAAGGAATTATTCAACACAAATATATATATATATATATATATATCAGAGATTTTCAACCGTTTAGTTTGAAGCAAGATTTGTGCAAGAAACTCCTCAATTCAGGATATTGGTTAGAAAAGGTCCTTACAAGTCCAAACCCCCTTTTGAAATTGAGGTCAACATATATATTTCAATGAATTAACCCAAACTGGCCATTAATTACATTTTAGTCAAATGTAATTTTTAGCTACATCACTAACTCAATCTTAAATTTAATTCCAGTCACAAATGCAATACTTGGGAATGGGGTACCATTTAGGGACTCTTCCATCTTTAAATAAATTTATAGTACTCGGCACCATTTATAAATAATTATATATTTGGATTAAATTTCTGAAGACATGGAAAGAAGGTATGTCTTCAATTAATTTTTTTCAGCCCCTAAAATTGGTCAAACATGAAATAGCATTAATAATATGCAAATATATGATATTGATTTTGCAATTAATTGAAAACCTCTGACATAATAATGAAGGGAATGTGAAGGGGGGAAAAAGGTCCTTATTTGGACGGGAAAAACTTAATGTGAAACAATCTGATAAGATTTTTAACATTGTACTCTCACACTGAAGTTATTAAATATGCGATAAAAATTCTATGGTGGTTTAAAAAAATATTGATAAAATAAAAGAAAAAACTAATACGAACAGTTTCAATTTATAAACAAATATCAATTCATAAACAACTATATTTCATTAATATTTTTGAACAAAACATTCAAATTAATATTTAAATGCACTCCTAAAATTGCTTAGAAGTTATGTCACCAATTTCTATAATGGTTAAAAATAAAGGTTAAAGTAATGACTTCAAACTTCTAGAATGAATCTAAAATAAATCATTACACACTTAAAACAAAAAACTCCAAATTAACATATAAATGAAAACTTTTGTGAATAAAATAAAAATGCAAATGGGAATGGTTTACTATCTGTGCTTTTTTTTTTTATTTATTTAAAATGGAAAAAATATTGACCTGAGTTTTTACAAACACACACATAAAAGAGAGAGATCGTAAAACAGTGAAATAAACTTCAACAAGGACTAGTTTCATGATGTTGAGAGGAGAAATTCACATAACAGAATTAAAAAAAAAATTTTTTTGATCAAAGCTTCTTTAATAACAAAAAAAAATGATAAAAATTATACTAAAACATTCTGAAACGATATATAAATAAATACATACACAAATAAGCTGAAAATATATCACTACGATATACTTAGCAACTCACCCAGTAAACTGAGTAAAATACACATACTTGTAAAAGATCAACTGTTAACATAAGAATTAGAAAAAAACAATCCCAGAATAATTTTTTTTTTAAATGTAAAATCATGTAAAGGAAAAAAAAAAGTTTCCTGCAAATATACCAGTATTCATCTGTGAAGTAATAAGTTTCCTACTTGATATTTACAAAAACTTTTCAAATTACAAATTTTTCATCAAAGATAAGTGTACAAAAGATGTGAGGAAAGGACATTTATCGTATATTTCTGTTTCCAAATTATATTAGTGTTATTGATAATATTAGTAATGATGATATATGTGTTACTGAAAATTTGGTGTATTTTTTGTGTGTATGTGCATATATGTTTAAAAAATGACTTTTTCCAAAAAAATTCTGATGAAGAAAAATGTTTGCAGCCTTCTTGAAAACACAATAAAAACTTTATAACTTGAGACACATAAGCATTTCATAAAAAGAATTATGTGTAAGAATGAAATATTGAAGCAAGTGAATGAGCTTTTTTTTTAAAAAAAGCTAAACAGACAATGCATAACTGATAGGTAAGTATATAACATACAATATTTAATATTTAAACATTTTTTGATGCACCAACTCATTAATTTAAATAAGACGTAATATGCATCAACTATACATAAAATTTTTTTAACTATCTTACAATACATAAATAAACTAGTATCACAGTAAATAACTAACAATACATGCATCACAATGAAGCTAATTATATATTTCTATATGGCAATGGAATAGTAAATGTTTGTAGATAAATTAATACAAACTGAAGTAAATATGTTAAATTCTAATTACTCCATTTCTGTCATCCATAAGTATATTCCTTGGACTGTTTCTTCTTTTATAGAATATATATTTCTTAAGCAAATTATTTACTTTCTAGTTGTGAAAATATATATACCAAAAGCAAGCATAAATTATACTTAATATAATTTCTGCAAGTAAAGTATAACAGAGTTAATTTTAAGAATATCTACTTGTCAAATTAGGAACTTCAAGTGTATCACTTATTGATAAGAGGGTTTAATTTACCTAATATTTTTTAGATAATTGGAGGTTAAATTGTATATTTAAAAAGAATAAAACATCTAAAATTCTCTTCATGTTGCATGATACATATAATATGCAAATCAAGGAGAACTGTTTAAGTTATTAGGAAATAACATTTTCCTATTTAGAATTGAGACACTTTTCCTCATCTTATTTAAATTACCAGTACTATTTTAAGTGTAGGATTCTCAGATGCCAATATCCTATTTACCTTAAAAATCCTAGGGTGATAATTAAAAGTTATTATCAGTTTTACAAAACAATTTGAAATATGACTTGAAAGCAAAAAAATGTTGAGCATCATTTATAAATAGATAAGAACAAACAGTGACTGTTTACTGAGCTCTTATAACAAGCATTTCTCTCACCAAATAATCCACACACAAGAGCCTGTCAATATACTTTACAATACATATAACCTACAATAATTTAGATATGGGTATTATTTATTTTGGAAAAGATTAACATTATGAAAGTTAAAAGATTTGAATAATAAAAATTTTCAAGCTTCAGGTGTGAACTATTACCTAATATATTTCTTTTAAAATTTGAGCTATAAGTTTTGTACTTCAAAAAGATGACCGACCTATGTATGACATAGAAAAAATACATAAATGTGTAACCTGTAAGAAACACAGGCCTACACATTTATTCAATTAAATATTAAATTATGTTATTTAGAAGGACGTGTTTTAATACATAAAAAATAAATAGGTTTAATAAAATTAAAAAGGGGAAAAAACATACAGTAAAAAACAATAGCTGCAAAACTAAAATAATTATTAAACCATTGATACTTTTACCTGGAAATAAATTCCAAAAGTAAAATTAATCACTTAGCAAAGAGGTAGCAAACAAAATATTTCAGGATTTTTTTCTTGGGGAGGGGGGGAGCTATGTTAATAGAGGATTTACCTGCCCAAAAGATAGACAAATGCAAAATAGAACAGCCAAATTAAGCTTTTAAATTCAATTATTAAAAAGAAAAGTTCGATTATTCCAACACCAGCATAATGAAAAAGAAAATACTTTAATCAAAAATTTGGAATGAATGTAATAGTTGGAAAGGTAAAAAAGAAAAAGTAATTAATTGATTAAGCAATTTGCCATAATGTTTGTACAATTTTTGAGACTTAATAAATGCAAAAGTTAGAAACATGTATTGTACACAGAAAACAGCGCTCTTTGGCAACAATTGCCAGTCACTCAAAAAGCACATTCATCAATTGATCATCTGAATATTTATAATAAAACAGTAAAAGAAGTAAAACTTCATCCATTTCTCATGGCTATAAAAGTACAAATCCATAAAATGCAAAATCTAAGAGTTTATAGTTACATAGAGGACATTTCAGTCACGTAAAAACAGAAGGTATATATAGTTTAGACACCAAAAGTGACTACACTTCTGCAAAAAGACTGGTTGGCATTTTTTCCCTTCAAACACTGTACTTTAAACAGTGATGAAATGAGCAAGAGATAAATGAAATTTAAATGAAACACCAGACAAGGATGGTAGAATTTCTGCACAGTTAAAGCCAAACCAGAGCCCTTGCAACAACATAGTCTCAAAAGTTAACAACTTCCAATTATTTAACAGCTGACTAATCATTTACAGCTAAGCTTACTAAATACTGATGGCTTTAAAAATTGATACACTAGTACATTAATCATGAGACGATAGAAAAAATCGTTTCCTAAACAATAAACCACTGATATGAAATGAAAGCGATACTTTTACAAACATGCCATATGATTACTTGGTCACACATATGTAAGAAACAGGGGTGGACATAAAACAATGGCTTTCAGTATTAAAATATAGCCTTCACTCACGTACAATAATTTCAACATCAAGAATTAACTCTCTTCACTTGATTTTCATGCTTATTCATTAAAGTAACACATTCTTCATTAAAACTTCAAGCTAAAATATGCAAATTTAGAAAGTTCAGAATATTACTCTTAAGCGTTGATAGCTCATATGAAGAAACAATGAGCAAAATTAAGCCTGAATTATGACATACTAACTTCTGCATTTATAATATCAGAGAAAAGTGAATTAGCAATCACTGAAATCCAACCAACACTTTTTTTTTTTTTTAAGTTCAAGGAAATAACACACTTTTTAGTGTAAAACTATGGGTTTCTTTTAGTTCTAAGTTTTGTTTTTACTTTTATAACACATTAGTTAAAATCAAGGCATAACATTTACATTAATACAGGCTGACTTCCAATGTTGAAATCATTCTCACAACAAAAGAAATTTTTTAAATTTAGAAGTTTTACTCTTCTTGGTGAAAAGGATAAGCTTTCTCCCATATAAGCCAAAACAGTTATGCCCATCCCTGTGCCGTAATAAAACTTTAATGCTATTAAATAATTTTTGAACAAATAAATATCACCAAATCCTAAGAAAAGACTGTGAATGATGGAGCTGTATAAAAGGTTTAAATATACAACAGGATATAATTTAAACAGCTAGACATTCTTCCAAATTAAATCACACAGCAAAATAATAAATGTTAAGCTTTATATGTACATTGAGCAGTGAAAGAGGAGAAGACACTGCTTATGCTTCTACTTGCAATCAAAACCTATGTGCAACATTTAGTTTACAAAAATTTCAAAATTTAAGAACAGAACTGTGGTTAACTCAGCACCACTTATGATTGATGTTTTGTAAGGAAACCTGACCACAAGTAAGAAAGAAAATTATATAAAATTTTTATAAAAATTATACTAAAATAAAAATTTTAGAACAATTAAACAGCATCTAACTGTAAATAGGGGAAAAAGTCTTTCCTATCTCAAAAAGAAGGCAGTATAATATAACTCTAAAGAATATTGCAATGTTGTGCTACTCAGACAAAGAAGACAGTTGAGAGCCAAGAAAAAACACAAAACTTGTATATGGCAACTGATACTGAGAACATTTCAACTAAAATTGCATGCACCTACTTTGAGCATACATTCCCATTAAGACACTGATATCAGAAATATAAGGCTTACTCAAACGTTTTTCACTGTGGTTTCACACTAACTCCAGAGAAAAAAAGATATCAACTCCTCAATCAGCAACTCCCCTGTGACTGTGCTCCTCTTGTATTCAGGGGGTGAAATGGTTAATGAAGAACAGAAACAAGATAAAGGTCCCATCATCTTGTACTTAATCTTGGAGTCCTTTCTTCTGCTTCTAGAACTTGGTGGCACAGGTGAGATCAGCATCCGGCTGGGGAGGAAGGTGACATTCAGGCCTGGTAGTTCATTTTAGATCCCACATGCCCCATGAGATGTCCCCCAGACAACTGGTCATACTGAGGCATGGAGAGGGACATTGGGGTAAGTCACAGAACAGATCAAGCAAACTAAACGTCAAGTGCAACACAAAGTGCAAGGCAGCAAGCATATCCAGTGGTTGATAGCATTACATGGCAAATTCTTAGAACCCAAATTCAAACCTTGTTTTCATAATGATATAAGTTAAAAGGAAAACATTCTTGTTTAAGGATAGATAGTGAGTGTGTTCAAGACATGTAAAAATCAAAGTCACTCTATTAATATTTATTATACATACATATACATTTGTATGTATTAATATATATATATATATATATATATATATATATATATAAAAGTGAGACAAAGAACTCCATTCCTCTCACCTACTGGAAAAAAAAATCTTGATTTCAAAAGTCATTTTCAATATCTACCATTTAAGAAGCATTTAAAAAAAAGAAAAAAAAAAGGACAAACTAATAAAATGTCATTATTGTCTTTCATATTGAGAGAAAAAAAAAATTTACCCCATTGTTAAAATCTAATACCCCTTCCCCCAAATATTCTGATTAATTGTACATCATAGTTAACTTTAATAGTGACACAACCAAAATACCTGTCTACATAAATTCACCATACTAAAAAACCATAATATTTCCATTCAAAATCAAAAAAATTTTAGGAATCTCTAAAAATGAAGATCACTAAATTTCTATGAAAATTTTCTACTGTACTGATCAAGCCATATTTTTTCAAGAATAAGTAAATTACATGGAATGTACATTGAACTACACACACAATCTTATGGAGTAAAACAAAATATTCAATGGTAACAGGAGAAAGCCACAGATACCCACTAATGCTTTTGATGTTCTAGAGTTCATAAATATTACATGCATAATTATATAAACCTCATTTGAAGGAACAATTTCATTTAAAACCTAAGCATAATATATTGACTACAGATCTTATTTTCATTCAAATAGTGATTACTATGCACTTGTCATGCAACATTTAAATACCACTTTGTGATTTAAAGAAAGAGAGGGTGAGGAAAGCTATCATTTAAAATATTTTTTAAAACTTGGCATGTACTGATAAATGATCACAGCCAAACCCATGATAGATCAAACAACATGCTGTGTTGTTAAAAACAAAACACTTAGAGTTATTCATTTGGACTGTGAATGACTATTAAATCAGCGAACTGAGGTGTTTTTAAAGAAAAAAAAAGATAGTACAGATAATAAAATAACCTTAAAAACACATGAAGCATACCAAGGAAATTGCCACAGACTTAATGTTATGCTTCTTAAAAGTGAATCACCTGTACAACATAACATTGTGACCTGTTGTTTCACTCATGCAAAACACTTACTGTGATTAGCACAATCGAGTTTCACAGATCCTGTCACATACATACGAAAGAATGTGTGTGAAACAAAACACACTACTAAGAAAAACATAATCTTTCTATTTAAAACAATGATGAACTACATGACTGAAGGACTGGTATGCACAATGATGCCTCATGCCAAGTTTTATGCATATGTCCCAGCTTTCTATACATTATAGAACTAACAGATGACAAGAGAAAACAGGTTTGTTTTGTATCATTGAAACCAATGTGCTATTTCAGGGAAAGAAAGAAAAAAATTTTTAGTCTCAAGATTTACTATAAAAAAGGAGAAAATCTGTAGAGTAAGAATTATATTATGGCTTAAACCAGCTTTTTTTTTTTAAGTTTAACCCCTATTCAAAACGTGCTATGCAAATCCCCCCCCCCCCCTTTTCAAAAAAAAAAAAAAAAAAAATTTCCTGGGTAGATTTGCAGTAATATTTCTTTAAAAATAATGAAGGTGAAGAATTCCACCGCAAAAAGTCGGTCATGGTCATACAATGGACAAAATATAAATGAAGAAATACAAATAACTTCATTTTCCAGACTTGCATGTTAATTTTAAAGGCACACATTTAACTTTAAGAAAAAACTAAAAACTGTTTAATGTAGCCTGAATTTCTTAAAGAATATTAAGATTTCCCAAGAGAGTCACTATTAAAAAACATTGCCAAAATACTGTTCAGTAATGAACATCTTACAAAATTTAATCATCTGAAAATTCAAAGAGCATTTGTTGGAAAAAAAAAAAAAAAACTAATGATAAGGAATATGCCCTTCAAAAACTAATGACCAGTGAACAATTTTAAAAAGTTTTATTGACATACTCAATATATTTTAAACAAGTATATATAGTGTACATGTAAAACAATTAAATATTAACAGAGTTTTCTAAACTTTATGTACTTCATGATTCAGGTAAGGTTTCAGTAAGACCAATGCACCTAATTTTTTCTTCTTCAAAATGATAATTCTGATATATGTGTCTTGTATTTATATATATATATATATATATATATATTAAGTTTGACTGGCAGAAGAAACCAAACCACTAGCTTTAAAACTGTTTCAAAAATAAAAATTTTTAGTAAATGATATAGAGTTAAACTTTATATCCCTTAAAATGTGCCTGATAAGCACCATATTTCAATAACAGCACTTATTTAAAAAAACTACTAATATGACATTAAAAAATTCCTTTAGTTAAGAAAATGTGTGTTTCAAGAAGTTGCAATGTATAAACTTTGATAATGACTAATGAATATATAATACATTTAAATTAGTATGTATGACTGTTCTCTCAAAATTTTCTGATGTTTAACTTACATATATATGAAAATATTTTACAAAATTTACACATATCAGCATCAACCACTGGACCTCAGTGCACTAAATAATTTCTTTTTCTTCAGAATAAAAAAGACATGACAAAATCATGCACATGCAAAAATAAAAATCAAAGAAATATAGAAAAGAATGCAAATAAACTATAGTTACCACTAAGAGGAAAGAAAACCTACATAAAAGAATTAAAATAATTCATTCCAAACATGCTACACAAACACAAACAATGACTTTCAAATTTCCAGGATCTTAAAATAGGAACTCTTTATTACATTTCTTTCAGTATTGATAGCTTCAAATTCTCATTACATAAACAAAAACATTTAACATAAATTGATGGCTAAAGTTTAGAATACTGTAATAAAAATTGCAGTACATGCATACACTAAAAGATAGACACAACATTACTGTATATATTTTTTTTAAAAATCTCAATAAATATCCATAATAAGGAAAGAAAAAATATTTTCTTCAGGAAATTCTTAACCTAGGAAAGAGTTTTTAAAGAATTTTTTTTTTTTTTCCCACTAAGGAATTCAACTTCTTTTGCAGCCTTTTAAAGCAGTTAATGACATACATTATGCCAACTTTTCATAATTAAATTATTCAGTCAAATGTAAAATTTTAAAAAAAGATGAGATTTATTACCATTTTTGGAAATGATTAAATGTACAATATATAATATGGGGTTTATATTATTTAAATTAGTGTTATAATTAAACAAACAGTCTTATAAAGAGTCTCTGTAATATTTAAATATAACTAGAACTTATTTTTCATTTTAAAACTGTAAAGGGATTTGTCATATGAGTAACTACTTGACAGCAGTTAAAAAAAGAATTCAATTTTTATGACTAAATTTTAGATCATAATATATAAGGTGTTTAAAAAAGAATCATCTGATTTTAAAAAAAAATCATAACTATTCATCTTTTAATCTATTTTGATCGAATAATGTATAGGCAGAAAGAGGGAAATCTCGAGTTTCACACAGTTGCTGACAAGTAGCACTAATGCTCCTCCTTCGCCAGCCACTTCAGCATTTGTAAAGATGGCAACTGCACAACAGAAATCATTTTGTGTTCTACGCTTTGCAAAGTGTGAGTCCGCAACAACTGTTCAGCATGATTTTTGATGACAAAACCCTGGTAGATTGAAGTTCCTACCTCTCAGAGCATTAGGAGATAGTATAAACAATTCCAAGAGACGAGTTGTCTGTGTATGCATAACAGCCATGGAAGCAGTACATGCAGACATACTCGCAAATGTTTGAGACGAATTTGCCTACTGTATAGACATATATCATGCATCCAAAGGTGGGCATATTGAGCACCTTTAATTTGGTTTGTGAAAAATCTTTACGATTAGCCATGTAATAAAAAATTAATTTTCTATGTTCAATATTTTTCATAATATACTCATTTCAATTCAGGTGATTCTTTTTAAACACCCTGTACATATTAACACATCAATATTAGTGATGCAGCAGGGCCATACACACAAATTTTTAAAAAATAATTTTAAAATCAAAAGTATTATTAGAAATGAGATATTTATTTCATGCAACTGACATTTATTTTAAAATGCGTAACTTGCCAAAAAATGTTTTTCTTTAACAAAACTGCCTACATTGGAAAAAAAAAAAACCTTTTTTTTTCAACAAACATGTAACCCTGAGAAGAAGGCTTAGTTCTTAAATTTCTATTATAACATGTTTTGGGGAAAAGAAAAAAAACACAGAAAAACAATAACAGTAATATTACCTTACATCAATTACACTGTATAATTGAGCCATGCCTCACCATGTGCCACGAGACTAGAATGCTACTGTATTTATTACATCTTGTTTCAAATATCCCTATTTCAGAGAGTAACAGTTAACTACTGACAACTTAAATTTTATCTTTGTAGGTAATATTCAGTAACATTTGAACAAGAGTATTCAAATGTTTACATGCATCATAATAATTGAAATCAAAATGCAATAAGTTGTTAAAGGCAAGTCCTTCGGGCAATATATTAAAATAATTTAGTAATTATCAAGAACTTCCTTATTCATCATGAACATAAAACACACAATCTTAACAAATATGAAATCCTAAGAAGCCTAAAAAAACACATCACACTATTTCTCAAGTATGTCTAAAGAGATAATACCAAACACAAATTTTAGACATACCACTGATCTGAATAATTTTTTAAATTCTGCAGTAAAAATCAGTTAATATTTTTAAAATGATCTTGAAAATTTCGAAAGTCATTTGCATGCATACATAATTTCTCAAGACAGGAATATTTTAATATAAGAATATCCAAGAATCAGGCAGTGAAAATTCAAAATTATTCATGCAATTCATGCAATTATATCTTTAGAGCAATTGGAAAAGTATAGGGAAAGTAGAAAAAATATTTTAAAGCATTCAAAATCTCAAAACTAAAAAAAGGGTGAGGATTATAACTTACAAGACATGTGAATGTAGAAATACCCCAGTATAATCAAAATAAATAAATATGTGAAAAAATTGGAAGGGTAGAGGGATTTAAAAAAATTCTTTCTATCAGGTATTCTTTCAAAAAATTAATGAAAACAAACATTACATTTACATGTATATTATATAAACATACACACTGGTACACAAACAGTGAACACATTTTGTAAATCAATTGACATAATAAGGTTATGTTGAGCTTCTTATATTAACAATAGTATGAATGATAATTTATATAGATTATTTCTATCAATGTTAAAACCAGTCATTTTCACTAGCTTAATAATTCTAGCAATAAAATCTATCTCTCGTAAATCTGAATCAAGTACTGTAAAGCATTAATATAATATATATATATGTGCAATATATGTATATATATATATTGTAGCGTAATGGAAGTATGGGGTTATTTTTCCCAAGATCTCACAGGCTGCATGACACACAGCTGTGTGTTTATCTTGGTAGTTTTTTCCAGTTCCCACCGTTTTTAAACATGTGCAAGAATTTGTGGCCTGAAAGCTAATCCCGGGCATAGCGGTTTCTCTAACAACATGTGAGGATAACTGTTTGGAAAAACAGAGACGTTGGCCATCACCATCGTAAAGCTGTCTTCCTAGCGATACTGGAATGTAATAAAGTTTTGGCATTAGGAAGAGCTGTCAGCCGATAATATGCCAGCCCTACCGGTTTAGTGAGAAAACAAATTCTAAGAAAACGGACCCTGAGTGCCAAGCCGAGAGGGAGAGATTTGTTTTTTTTCAGGAGACGCTGCATAGAATGCACCCTGAGTGGACGTGCTTTTTTTTTTAGGCTCCTGTGTTTTGGGTCAAGCTGATCCTGGTGCGTGCATTGCAAATCTGCATGTAGATTAATTGAGTATGTTGCAATGGTTTAATGTTAATTTTTTTTGTAGATAAATTTTGTTAAGTTGTTGTTTCAAAAATTGGCCTTTGCATTTTATTGAGGACTCTTGTCTATTTGGTTATGGATCCAATAGTTGTAATAATTTTTTAAAAGTGCCTCAGAGACTAGCCTTAAACGTTAACCCTGATGCCACAATATATACACACATACTAGCATCTTAGCAAAAATATTTTTAAGCAACAAGATTCTTTTCTTTCATTCTTAGAGAAAGAGTAATTTTTCCAGAGGACTGTTTTTTCTGCCTTGAATAATTTTAATTTGAAAAATTCGTTGTTTTGCTAGTCTAAAAGCCTTTATCAAATCACTAAAAATATCTAATTGCAGCCAAACTGATAGAACATCATCAGCTTTTTAACACCTTAAAAATGACAACTCTGCAAAATTGTACTGAAAATCTAAAGCAGAAATTTTGTAAGAGATGTCATTCCTCATACAATTACAAAATCTCAAAATACATTATTTTGATTGATTTCTAGAGGCATCATATTTATAAAAAACAAATGCAATTTGTAGCTTTGATAAATATTTCAACAATCATTTGAACTCTTATGAACTAATGTACAGAGAGTTTGTTTGCACTCTCTCATTTAAGAATTTCTGGAAATCTTTAAACTCAGAATGTTTTGTAAAATGTTACACTTTTAAGCTTGAATTCCCTATCTTTATATTTGCTTTATTTTTATTACATTTTTAAGTAGAAAAAAGCCTTAAAAATCTAGCTAATGATGAGGTTTTATTCCATTACTTTTTCTACCCCCCCCCCCCAAAAAAAAAAAAAAAAAAAATTTAAAAAAAAAAAAAAATTAAATAAATAAAAAATAAATCTTGAGAAAGAGAATGTTCAACAGACTTTATGTGTTGCTTTGTTCACACAGAAGAGTTACAAAACATTATATATATATATATATATGTAACCCTGCTGATGCAAAGCCATTCTCATATTAGGTATCCAGGTATTTTGAAGTTTCAAAAGAATAAAAAGAAAACTTTTTGTTATGTAAATCTAAACATTCACTGTTTGTGAACCTTTATGTAACCAGCATAAAATACTCAACAAGGTAAATTAAAACTTACATCATAAATACTAAAAACCTACACAAAGAAAAACAACACAGCTTTTAAACAAGAAAAAGTAAATGTTAAAACTACCACTACTTAATATTAGTCAGACTTTTTAATTGAAAAATCCTTTGAATATCATTTAATTTTTCTTTTTTAAAAAATCTTTTGTTTATGTATTCATTAGCTAACACAAATGGTGCTAAATAGAATTTTAATATACTACTCTTCTAGGTTGCTAAGGTTTTAACAATAGCTTTAAAAAAATTGATAAAATCTCAAGATAAGATTGAGGTAATCTCAAGATAATTTTGTGGTTGGTTCAAGTAAAATGATTGAGAAAATATGGATATTTTTTTAGAATCATGTACTACAATAACTCAAATATAAAATTCTGTTTTTATTTCAGATGGAAATGTTGAAGTATTAGCTTACCTATGAATAAAAATGTTGATTTTTGCTTTGGAGAAATTTTCAACTTAATTCACACAGAGCAAAATTTGAAAATTATTATAACAGTCAATTTTCTCAATGACAGACACTTATAACTCATAGTATGGTGATTAAGGAATACTTATATTAAAATAAGGATTTTAAGTCTTTACAACTATTCTGCTGAGTTATGAGTCTAATAAGAAATTTGCTATCAATTCTAGGTTTGCAGTAAGTTTTCCCCAGACTTACATACAAATTCAATTTTTTCTAATAATGTTCTGTTTTCTAGGTTTTTCATATGAGTTTGAACCTTGCTCAGGAAATATGTAAGTACCAGAATAGCAGAGTTTATTTCAAAAGTATTACTAATTTGTATTTTACATGCAAAATTTCCAGAGAAAGAGGTTAATTGCATGTTGTTATAAGAAATATCCTCAGTTCAAAAGCAGTTAAAAATCCCTATTCTTTTTAAATATAAAAGATCAAATCATAGATCAAATCTTTGTTAATACTAACATTACATTTATTAAATATCTAAAATTGGTTTAGACAAATAACTGCTTCTGAAAATAAAATTAATTCTCTATAATGATCGCCTCTTGATATAAAAATTATAGACAAAAAGCTGAAAGTCTTTCAATGAAGAGTTTGGATATTGTGGTTATTAGAGGGCACCTTCTGAATTAAATTACTGAAACTAATACAGACCATCCTTCGTAAATTATTGGTTGCCATTCACACATTCTAACACTGAATGTATTGATTTCTACAATTAGCGTAATAGCTAAAGCTACAATTAAAAAATCAAGTAACAAATAGAAAAATATGTAACTCAAGAGTTGATTTCATTTTCCCCCTCCTTTAAAAAAACAAAAAACTCTTCCAAGAAGTGGGATCCCTGCCTCCCTATAAAGGTATGCTGGAAGCTAATTTCAAATACTTTTAGCAATAACCCTAGCAAGTCATCTTAACAAGATGGAAAATCATGAGGTGGTTAAAATAACAAAAGCTGGAGGAAAGACAACAAACAATGAAGAATGATCAAGGAATTATTTCCTTTTTGGCTAGAATCATAGAGTGATCTCAGTTAACCTTATTGACTGATATTATTTATGAACATCAGATAGTAAGTTTCACTGGGAAATCACCTTAAATCCTGGACCAAAATCCTTAATTCAGAAGAAGCAGAATAACGTTTTCAGGAAACAAACTGTAATTCATGACAAAATGATCAATGCTCCAAGTATGATTAATAAAAAGTAGTGTAAATCAAGTAGCTTACTCATCATTAACAAAATCAACAAAAAAATAAATATATTATCAAACAATAAAACTAAAACTTAAAAATTCATTTTCATCTTTCACAATATGTTAAATTCTAAAACTACTTACTGCAGGGGGTGGTGTATAACGTCCATGTAAATAATTATGATCTTCATGGGTGCCAGGATGTCCATTTCTATTAAAGAGTTATCATGATAAAATTTTTTGCAACAAATTAATTTATTTCCTGAAAAAATCAATATTTAACTATAATAAAAATATATATGTCAACTTAATGAAAAAAAAAGCATTATCTTAGTGTTACATAATCTGGATGACCACAGAATAGAAAAACACAGAAAATCAGGATATAGCCCCCCCACCCCCCAAATTAAAAAAAAAAAAAAACTACTTTAGGAAACACCTGTAAAAAAGTATTTAAATTTTTACAAAAACTAAAACATTTCAATTTCTAAAAAGAATTCCAAGTATTTATAATTTGGAAGTGAGTATTTTGCGGTCACCCTTCCTGTACATGATAGGCACAAAATATCAATTTCAAAAATGCATGCTTAAAATAATTCTAGAATTCATTTAACCTTTCACTGGGGCCTGGAAAAAAAGTTATAAAACCTAGGCTGAGAATTTTAACATACACAAAATAAAATGCTTTTAAATTCAAACATTAAACCTTAAGATAAAAAGGTTAGTAAATAGTCTCACTTTCATTTATGGCTCTACTTTATTTAATTAATTGAGAAGCTTTATTTATTTATTTATTTTTTTAAAGCTTTAACCCCCCCACCCACCCACCACCACCAAAAAAAAAAAAAAACTGTACATGATTATAAAATTTAATCAATATAATAATCATTCACATACAATCTAAGTATTCTGCAGAAAAAAAGTGGAACATCCATTCAAAAATTGATATTTCATGACAGAAATCACACGGTAAAAGCAACCAGGCAAGATAAGCCTATATAAGAAATGAAAAGCTCAAAATAAATTTACCAATAATGTGCTAATGCAATCACATAGGAGCTATATTAAAGTAAAGAGTATGATCAGACGAGCAGAAACTATGCAGTCATGCATCTTATAACAGCTCTAAGAATTTAGCAAGATGGGTAATTTAAAACTCTGAGTATCCAATAGAGGATTAAAACAGTTTGACATAATTATATACATAAAAACTGCACAATATAAAAATACTGTAAAATGAAAATTATACAGATAAAGTATTACAGATTTGCATATAAATATGGATTGAAAAGTATATTCAAAAGATCACAGAGGAAAATAAGTACAGAGGTGTTAGTATAAGCAAACACAAGCAAAAGATAGAGTAACTGATTGGGTTATTTTACCGTGCTTCTATTTCATAAACATTCACAAACAAAAAGATAAAATATCAATAAACTGAGGAAAGGAATTTCATTCAATCAAAATAAAGTAGTTATTGAAAAAAACTTTAAATCTGTACATTGAATAACACATTTTACTGTATTTGAAAAAATACTACATGTGCCCCTTTCTCCAGGATGAGAAAAGATAAGTTGATTCAGTAGTATCTAAATGAGAAAAAAATTTAAACCAAAATCTACAGTATAACTTGAATAGCCATTAAAAAATCAAATTACTCAAAAAACCAAAAGAAAAAAAAAAAGTTTAGCGGAAAGATACTTGAAAGCTGTTTTAGAAACTCTGCTAAATCAAAAGTTGCACATGCATTAGTTTAAACTGATATATTAATAACAAACATGAAGTTATAAGCACTAACAGATAGAGAAAGAAGTAAAAGACTTTGAACTGAAATACACCATACTAAACAAAACTACATTATAGGAATTAAATCTTTTAATTAAATGAAGATGAAGAACATTTACTGCCTATATTCCTTAATTTTTTTTTTTTTTTCTTTAAGTTTTATCTGTAACTTTCAATTAATATTTACAAAAATTTCTATGCAGAAAAGACTAATAAGTCAAGAACTAGATTTAAATTAGTAAAATTTAATATATAAATATGGAATTAATCTTGTTATTTAAGATTTTAATTTGCTCAACTTTGAACATGTTAATTGCCTTTTATGAAATTATCATCAATATGCATACCTCTCGATGCCAAATCTAAAAATAAATAAACTTTCAATAAGAATTGAAGCCTTAAAAAATTTCTTCAAAAAGATAGTTGTCAAAAGAACAAAAATTGACAAATAATAACAGTAAAACTACCTCATAAAAAAATACTTTAAAAAAAAGTTTTAGCAATCTAAGTTCACTGATAACTGTTTTAATCAGTCAAATTATCTCAACATTAGAATGGACACTGAAGACAATGGGCAAACCAAACAAAACAAGAAATGGACTTAGTAAGACAGGAATAAAGAAATTAAGCGATATATTTTCTCCCTGTTTCCTCTGATAACAACGACAGTTATCAAGTTTCATCATTACCAGGTATTATAAGGATTCAAATGTTATTTCAAGATGTCTATGAGTTTCTGAAAGCTAATTCATTCTTTGATTTTGGGGAATACTCTAAAAAAATTTCCAGACTTTGTAGAGTATTCCCCAAAATTTAAAAAGATTTTTAGTGATATCTGTCCAATAAAATTAAAGATTACTGCTTGAATTTTTTAAAAAAATATTTAAAAACCGTTAAATTTGAGCTTAAAGCTTTTAAATTGTTGCTTTAAATTTGAGCTTTTAAATTGTAAAACCTGGAATTATACTATTAAAAAAATTACTGGTATAAAATTTTTACAATATTGATGAATACTATGCCAAAAATGTAAGATATCAACAGAATCTAAGAGTATATCTTTTAATAATACTAATATACTCTTGCAGATTTATATAGATTCCAACAGACACTACAGGCTAATAACCAAAATAATTTTTTATTGATATTTTACAGTTAAGTTTTTAGCAATTCCCAATGCATCATAATAATAATGAGTATTTAGTACTGATTAATTTTTTATTAAATTAAATTCCAGTGAATAATTTTTCTGCTGATCAGCTTCAGAAAGGTGTAGTTTCCTCATAAATTTACTTGAAAACATAAATAACATTAATTGAAATTGTTATTTCTAAACAAAAATTCTTCTCTATCTAAATTTTGAAATGTTCTTGTTTGCTGACATTCTAAAAATTATAAGTACTATAAATGAAAAAAAATCATTCATGTATAGGATACAAAGCATAGAAAAACCACAAAAATTGCTACTGAGGATCGATAACATTAATATTTCAGAAAAATTTCATAGAAAATTTTTATGAAATGCTGCCAATAAAAAATCACACTTGTTGAAAAATTAAAGGCAAAGTATTCGACAATGTGAATCGTTTCTCATACAATCTTCTGAATTACCACAAGAATATTAAGTAAATCATTGAAAATAGTCAGCTTTAAAACAGATATTTAACAGAAATGTTTGCTTTATTCCAAGGCTAAAATGTAAAGTATTAGAATACAATAGAATAAAAAAGTCATGTATTAAAAATGTAAGATTTTGCCGATTCCCTCAAAAAACTCTAACAAATTAGATTCACAATGCTGATGAGTAAAATTATTTCAAATACTGATTTTGTAAAAATTTCTGGAAGCAACCCACCTGAATATATCTGCTGTGTTTGGAGTACACACATTCACTTGCATATGCAATAAACGAGTACAAAACTCTAGAATCTTACCAGAAAAAAAACTGTTCCACAGATTTTGCACCTTGGTAAATCCATGTAAAAGTTGACATTAGCATGAATTTGAATTTTTTTTTTGTTTGAAAAATTTGGAAAACCTTTCAACGAGATGCTTAAAAAAATTTGCAAGTTTAATGAGCATTATAATTTTGTGGAACTTTTTAATGTTCTAAATCTCTGTTCTCGGTTCATTATTTGTATATTAGGAACTTTTCTCCATAATCAAAGAAAAAAAATTCATTAAAATCTTTCATGTGGCCTATCTATGATCTGAGCAATGCATAGCAATAAAATTGCAACAAAAATAATCCTCACCAATCATTTGAAAGAATCATTTGGCGCAATACACCTTTCATGTATTAAGACTTCAATGGGATTCATAGGTGTAGCATGCTTGTAACTTTTGGAGGGGGGGGGGGGGACAAATCAAATTCATTTAGGGCCCTCCTCAGCACATTGACTACCAGACGATCCTTAAAATATGAAATGTTATGATTTTTTGAAATTGAATAACAATAGAATTGATGTTTGAGTAGTATTCAAAAGTTATACAATGAGAAAAATAAATACAGTCGAACCTCCATATATCGAAGTAGCAAATTGCAGGAAAATAATTCGATATATAGAATTGAGCTTAGTTTTATCATAATTCTCCTAAAAAAAATTAAAGCTAATTTTTGTACACGGAACTCCATTTCTAATTTATATGTGAATAAGATTAAATGAAAGTTAATAACTAAAAAATGAATTAATATGAAAGAGTTATTGAGTACTACATATCTTTAAAAAAACAATAATGCAGACAGTGGTTACAATGATCACAGTTACATTCTTTAAAAAAAAACTACGAATATCTTGCTGAACTGCCAGTTTTGCGGAAAGTTCAAAGAAATGTTCCTATTTATTCAGTCCACTAAAAACTTCATCAGGGACATTTTCCGCGAATTGAAGTCCACGACGTATTGTTTCAAATGCCAAAAATTGGGAGATTTTATTCTAAAGTGGAATAAAATCTCCCAATTTGTCTTGAAAAAAATTTCGATATATAGAGATTTTTTTCGATATATAGAGATTTTTTTCGATATATAGAAGCAATTTTTCTATGTAATGAACATGGAGATTCGCTAAGAGTTCGATATATAGAAAATTTCGATATAGGGAAGTTTGATATATGGAGGTTCGACTGTATAATATAAAAAAAATGAGAAAAAATATATAGCATCGAATTTTTGTTATGGATCATAGTTTTTAACGATATATGTTAAGGCTAAAGACATAATCAGAACGTTCAGTTTCACAGTTTGAAAAGCGGGGAAAAACCAACTTTCTTAAAAGTTTTCTTCAATTTTTTGATTTTAACTGAACTTCAATTAACATTTTAATTTATTTCAAGTAAAGTTGGGGGCGGGCGGCATTTTTATTTTATTTAACATGAGACCTGCTTCTATAGTATTTTTAAAGTGAATAATGATTAAATTGCATAATTTTATATTTGTTTGATCATCAGAATAATAATTTGTCTTAAAAAAATGATGATTTGCTCAGATTACGTTTCAGTTCATGATGATTTTATATGGTTTCCCTTTTCAAATATTTCTGAGAATATAAAAACAAAGAGAATAAATCATAACAATAAAACTGGCTTTTTAACTCTATTCAAAAAAGCCTTTTCTCAGCCTGGATGTATTTCTGCTTTTTTTTTTTTTTTTTAATGTGAGTACACTATTTTGTTGCAATGAATTTCTTTTTCTCAGTACCAGGAAAGAAACTTTTATATCAATTAAAGGAAAAAAACAGAATGAGAGCATTTGTAAAGTGCAGAAGCACTGAGAGACTGAGATAGAAGCTCACAGAGACGCATAGAAGTAAGGGGTCTGGGGTGGGGTGTGACTGGAACGGGGACGAAAACCAGTGCTTCCATACGTCTCACGATTTCTTCTAGTATTCATCATTGCTGAAGATGGAGGGAGAAAGGGATCTTCTTCATCAATATGTTCCGTAGGTGGCCTACAGTGATGATCAGGAAGGATTCACAGGAATAAATACAAAATCATAAACAAAATGCATGCATTAGGTCAGTCAAGTCATATAAAACATGCTAAAAACATGACATTATTAAATTTAACAGAAAAGGGAGAAATTAAGGTATTAAAAAATTTAATGTACATTCATTCATATATATAAATTAATGATGTGACACAAAAATCTACAAAGTAAAAAAATAAAATAAAACCTCTCCATGTACATTCAAATACTAAAAATTTTATCAACTAAGAGTGTTTAATAGGCATGACATGCAAAAATGTAAGTGGGTTTCATCCTTTGCATGAAAAATCTACAAATCCTAAGAAAAAGTAGTTAACTTTTAAAAAAAATTAAAAACAATTCTTGAGTATACTTCTAAATATCTTAAGGGGAAAAAAATTCCTACTATAAACAGAAAAATTGTATGAACTCTAGGTACTCTAGGTAATTTACATCATATTAGTATGCTTAAAAATTATATAATCATCTACTACACTGGGCAGATCATTTTATTTCATAGTTTCAAACCTAAACTATGCATAGGTAACTATTCTAGTTTTAAATATCATGCCAAACAGCTACATAAAAATATTAATGCAGTGAGACACATAACTACTACATATTCAAATGAAACACACACACACAACAAAATAAATAAATAAATAAATAAACATGCAAAGATAAACATTCAGAATTAAGTACACAATCAAATGTAAAATAAGACAAAATTAAACTATGAAACAGATTGACATAACATTATTAGATTACATGTTATTCATTCTCTTTGAAATTGCAAATACATGCTTAGCATACACAAAATTTAAACAAATGCATTCATTTTGTGCAGGAACTGTAGTTGCTTTAATATTTTTCTATAGTTTGCCAATGTGGGACACTTGTCAATGAATACATTTGCACTATATCCACGAGAATTGTTGGTTGCTTTCAATGGGGACACCATATAGGTGAAATATTTCCATTGTTATCCTTTAAATTTCCTTGATTTCCATAATTTTTTTTTATTCTCATAATGATAACTTTTACTTGGCTTTAAAGCTTATTTGATCAAGTCTATATTTGAAAAAAAATTTATTTTAGTGGTCAGACTCTAAACGGTATATCTTAATATGAATAATTCTCCAGGGAATAAATGGATACTTGGCAGCAAGGCACAATAAATTTGAACAAAACTGAAAATATAAATATTAAATTTAACTTGATATTTTACCAGATAAATTCAGCACAGAATTAAATTTTCTTTATAATTTAATCAAATTATACATAAAATTTTAAGATATATTTGGTAGCTTTAAATTATCTATCATTAAATATAGGTAAAACCTCAAAAACAATACTCAGAGAAATATCTGAAAATTCAACTCTTTAACTCTTAGGTAACACAGTTTTGGCTACACAGCTGGAAAGAATAATTTCATGTAGAGTTAATATTAGTAATTTATACCTTGATTACATACATTCACAAATATTTAAGATATCATACCCTAAAAGAACAAAGACTTAGAGATTAAATTAACTTTTTTGATAATAAAAAAAGAAATAAAAGATTACTTAAGGCAAAAGTGGAACTTCTCTGAAAACTCAATTAAAAGACTACATAGAATGCAAGAAAACTGAATGCTACATATTCATTTATTGTACATACAGCAGTTTCACACTACTGTTTTATATGTTCTTCAGCTTCATACTAGTAACATACATAAAAAAGGAAGAAAAATTACAACAAGAGATTGCTAGCTATGGTTTAATCTTTATCATACCAAATAATTTCAGAAAGGGAAATAACAATCATTGAATTTTACTTTCCAATATGTTTTAAACCTGTTTAAATGCCCAGACATTTTAGGTTTCAATTTTAATCCTGTAGACTTCCCTAGACACACATACACGGTGGTCAAAATAAAATATTATGAATCAGTTTATTCTTATGTTTATCGAGTGCCATTTTCTAGCCAATATGGTTGAAAATATTTTACATCACTACTTTTCAACAAGCATAAGTTATGATACTTTTAAGAAAATATGTAGCTGAAATACTGCAATTAAAATGTTTTGAAAGACTTACTTTTTTCTGATGTGAATCCATGTATGTGAGGCAACCCAAATAAGAACTGTGAACAGAAGTCCACTACCAACAGCTGATACCAGCATAAATGCAGTCCCTTCCCTGGAGGAAATAAACCAAAGTTTGAAAATTACAACTGCAAGAGCATAACTCCAAAACGTAAAACATCAAAAAGGTTTTGCAAACAAATAGCAATAGAAGAGTGAGCAAAGGAGATAAAAATTCTCATTTGTAAAATATAAGAGAATTTTATCCAAAGGGATTTTTGATACTGAAAACTGATTTCAAAATTTTAAAGACTACAACTCAACTTTTAGACAACAGTTACAGTTGAAATTTTAACAAAAGCTTGGTCTCAACTATTTTTACATACAATATGCTAATGAGAATACCTACAATAAATAATTTAATCCAACTTCTTACAAATTAACCTCACTATCCATGAATTTCTTTAATGCAGCTATTTTCAAATTTTACAATAACACACGTGTTTCATTAAAAGTGAGAAACTTTTGTTTTTTAATTTTTTAAAATGTAACTGAAACACCAAGAAATAGTTTAGGTTTTTAAGCTGAAACATTGATGCATACATAAAAGCTAATGGTTTCTCAGCTACAGGCTTAAATTAGGAACTTGACACAGAAAATCTATACTTGGTGATCCACCATTTTAGATACTTGATAACTTATTACAATTCAAAAGCTAAAGATTTATAAAGAATCTTAACATCAAATGATTTCATAGAAGTAGAACTGAAATGGTATAATTAAGAGACAAAATTAATTATTATAAATGATTAGTTATAATACGTGAATATTCACAAATTATGTACATTTTAAAAGATAATTCTTCCTTTCTCTATTCTTAATACTGTCACAAATTATAAGACACTTTTATATTGGTACATGAATGTGAACAGTATGTTTGCAAATATGTACTCATATTAGTGCATTTCAAACTACTAAAAAAGTCTAAATATGTGCCAAAAAGATTTAAATCAATATGGGGTTAATATTTTGTAATACAGGAGAAAAAAAAATCATTACAACTATTTACTGGCTTGGGAGAATGATTCTAGTAAAAGAAAACATATAATCCCTTCTTTCCTCTTTACCTAAATAATCAGTTTTGGAGGGGAAAAAAGTGAATGTTAAGTATTTAGTTGAAGTATGTCTCCCTTCTTCGAAACAATTCTTTTTCCTACAGGCTTAGATGCCCAGATCATGAATCTGATATTTTATAATATTAAATTCCTTTTGTTTCACAAATTTATAGGAACAGATTACAAGACAAAACTACTAACAGGAAAGCAGTATTAAATCTTTGCATTTCAGTGAGTTCCCTTTGACCAAAGATTCTCAACCTTTTTATATCTAGCCCCCACTACTCTAAATGACCTTCAGACCCTCCACAAGGGGGGTCACATCTCCCCAAGGGCGTTCAACCCTGAATTGAGAACCACTGCGTTAGACCTTTTAATGCTAAAATTAATTACACCATGTTGAAATATGATAGAACAAATTATTTTTGAACTCATAAAATTCTTTTGGCCTATACAAGTTTTAAAATAGCATCAGTAACACTACATCTTGAGACTTGTATGAGACCTTGGAATTTTAGAGACCTAAAAAAGAGAGAAGCTAAGACCTTGAGAAGAAACCTTGGAATTTACAGATAACCAAGAAATCCAGGCAGATGAGCCAGTTTTCAACTACTCTATACACAGAGACCTAAGTTACAATGTAGCACAAAAGAAAAGTATTAATGTTTCTTGTCATCGATATTAGTAAATATTATTAACAACATTCAACTTACAATAATAATAATTTTTAAAAAATCAAAGAGCTCACAGTGTTTCAGTGCATGCAGCTTCCAAAGCAGTCTTGTATTCGCCATTTATGTAATTACACTTGACTACATCAATAATTGAATCCAGCAGTGTTTCAGTTTGGCTAATGTGATCTGATAAATGATTGAGAGTTTCCTCAATCTACAGAAAAATAAATTAAATTTCAGAGTCATAAATAAGTACAAAATAAAACCAACTTGTTTACATAATATTATTACAAACACATTAAAATTACAACTATGAAAATATATTGAATTTAAGGAAAACTAAACTTTTCTTTCATAATGATTAATTGATATAAATGAATTTGCAAAGCTTCTGAGCATGCATAAATTTTTGATACTGTTTGGTAAACAATAATTCCTCTAAGAATTTTTTTTATATTAAAAAATTATACTAAACTTACCAATTTTTATAAAATAAGTTCAATTCTCATCTATTTATTTATGTGACCTTTAAAGGAGTGGGGGAGAGGGGAGGGGGAACATCCGACTCGAGAAACTTAAAATTTAAGGACCTTTAAAAGCATTTTAATTATTTTACCAAAATTAATGATTTATGATGACAAAAAATATTAATAAGAACTTTTAGAATTTTTAGAGTTTGAGAGAACACTGAACAAAAAAATAAACAATTTAAATAACTTCTAAACAGATAGTATTCTGAGAAAATTTCTTGAGTAGGTGGTACCCTGGAACTTAAGATTTTTATGAATGTCAAGAGACTAGCAAAAATATTCATTAAACTCAGATTGAAAATTCCTTATACGCTCTGAAGAAATCAGATTGTTTATTAATATTCCATGTTTATTTACATTTTTCTTTTTTTTGACCAAATAAAATTCCACCCATTTAAGAAAATCAATAACATACCTGCCAGTAATATATTCTTTAAATGAACACATATTTAAAATTTTTGACTGTCAAAATAAAAATGAAGCATTGCTTCAATTTCTAATTAAATTGCACACAATAAAGAGGCTCTTCCTTCAGGATTTTCCAACAGAATAGTTTATAATTTTCTATCATTTTCCAACAGAATAGGACCCAATATTTTTTCCTTCAGACCAACATATTGACTGCCTGTTTAAAAGAGACTTTTTGAAACAGTTCAACAAAAACATCATTCTCTGAACCAAAAACTTTTTTTTGCTGCCTGATATCAAAAATTTCATTAGCATTTTGCAAAAAGTTACATTATCATAAGAATTCTCATAGTCACATACACATTACCTTCAAAAGAAATGATTTTCTAAAAATCAAGGAAGGCATTTTATTAATCTATGATTGTTATACATGAAATTTTGTTAATCTATGATTATTATACAGGGGTGTAAATTGACAGGCCTCCACGTGGTACACCCTGGGTAACACAAAATCTGTCACGATGCTGTGATTTACTGGCTTCCTTTTTAACTGGACATGATTGTCTCAATGTCCATCTTTTTAAAATTGGACTAAAGGACTCCCCAGCCTGCTGTCTCTGTAATTCTGGACTCTCAATGGACAGCTGCCTCATTGACACATGCCCTGCTCTTTAGTTTTAAATGCACTGCTCAGAAATATTGGAAAGCCAGAAGGTTAATGACTTGTTAAAGCAGGGGTGTCAAACTCAAAGGCCAACTTGGGCCAAACAAACAAGGTTTAACTATAGGTGGGCCGCAAAAAAAAATCAATATTAATAGAAACGTAGGTTTATTTTAAATAATACATTATAATAAACATATACAAAAGAACAGGAAAATTTAATGTTTACGTCCTGACACTTGACATCTATCTTCCTATCTTATAATTCTGCGTCGGTTATTTTATTATATATTATTGTGTGCCAATATTTTGGCCGGGCCACAAAAATGTTCGTCGTGGGCCGCAAGTTTGACACCCCTGTGTTAAAGCCTGGCATTTGAGATAAATAAATACCTGAAATTCAATGCATTTAGTCAAAACCAGAAAAATTGATTTAATTGAAAAATTCATTCCATTGTAGTTTATTATAATATTTTTAGTACCACAGAATTTTTAATTTTTCCTTCACATTTTTTATTGATTTAAAAAGTTGACTTCTTAGAGCACAGAGTACAGGATCATATGTGTTTCCTTTAAAACTCTGCATAAACATTAAAAACATTATTTATATATAATGCTAGTGAGAAATAATAATTATTTGTATAATGATGTAAGGGAGAAAATTACTTATTCATTTCCATACTTTAAAATCAACAAATTTTTTTTTTAGTAAAATTAAATACCATAGATAATATTTTAAACAACAAGTTTTTAATCTTACCACTTGAATTTTGTCTTGCAAAATTGGCATAGCAAGATCAATAGTTTTATTCATCTGATCTAAGGTGTGCTTTACATTTTTCAAAGCCATGGTACCTTCAGAGATTGCCTACAAACAAAATTATATGTTCAATTTTAAAAAAATAACAAACTTGATGATTAATTATTTAAATTTGGTATAACAAAGACAAAAACTTTAAATAGGACCATATAAAAACACAAGATAGTTCAAATCGATGCTATTCATAATTTTAGAATTTAAAAAAAAAAATTTTTTTTATTTATTTTCTTTTTGTGAACCATAACTAGGGGTACATAAATTTCGCATAAAAAATATTGAAATTTTGCAAAAAAAGATTAAATTTACAATATATAAAATTTTGCATTTATTCGCAAATATATTTTATATATAAATTAAAAAATTTCACATTTATTAAAAAAAATCACAATCACAATTTTACTTGGTTAGGTATGTATCAAAATTCTTAGTTAAAAACTAACATTGTAGTAGTCTTCACATTCTCTTCCATAAGTCTTTAGCAATAAGTAATAAGCAAATTTCGAGAGTGAGATCTCTCAGTTAAAGACTGTGGATGGTCTTAGATAAGCAATTATGTTAATAAATTATTACTATCATTACCAAATTTCACTTAAAAAGCCGTTTATAACCGAGATTTTGCCGAAAAGTAGTACAAAAATAATTTTTGTATTTATTCGCATCTATTTCGTAAATACAAAAATTACGTATCCCTAACCATAACCAAATAATGAAATGCATAAACCAAGCCAAAGAGGTGAAACTTTTATTTTTTTTTAAACACTCATTACCAAATCCTGTTAAAACTAAAATAAATCCTAGCCTCTATAAAAAAATAAAGTAAGAATATTTACACATTCCAAAAGATAGGAATGAAAAATGTTAAAGATTTAAAAATAAATAAATAAATAAATAGTTAGTTATTAATTTTACTTTCATTTAAATTGGGATGAGAAATAAACCATTAATAAGAAAAATTCAACTTTTTTACATACTTATGAACAAATTCTTAATAATTTTACACAACAAAATATGAAAGTTGAAATGCTTTTGATTTAACTATAAATTAAAATAAAGCTTTGAAGAAGAAAAACTCAAATATATTTATATATATATGTATATACATATATACACTATGAATATAAAAATGGAACTGTAAAGAGTATTCTAACTAATCAATAGCTTTATCTCACCACATATATGTTCTGTGTGTGTATATACAGCTCCCATTCAAAATATTAGAATAATGAAAGAAAATATGGTCAAGGGAATTGCAAATCTAATTTATCAAATAAATAATCAATGATATCAGATATAAATTATCATAATATAAATCTGCATATTTTGCAGATTATACAAATATGAACATATTACAATGAAATAGAAAATATATTTAAAACAGCAAGTGAAAAAAAATTCAAAATATTAGAATACTTCATAACGTGGTTCAAAAAATTAGAATAATGTAAATATATTGTACACAATTTAAACTCGAAGGGTTTTTAAATGCTAATCAGTACTTTGTTGCATAACCCTTAGCTTTAATGACAGCTCTTAAACGGTTTGTCATATTATTGACTAAAGGTTCACAAATTTTTTTATCAATATCACCCATATGTTCTTCAAACTAGAAATAAGATCTTTTTTGTCTCTTGGTGCAACTTCTTGAAGTCATTTTTTCATAATTACCCACAAATTCTCGATGGGGTTTACATCAGGTGAATTCGCAGGCCAAGGGAGTACATTTATTTCCTTCCGCCATTTAGTTATTGATTTGGAAGTGTGGGAAGAAGCTGAATCTTGCTGAAACACGAAATCGTCATCACATAAATCCTCATATGAAGGTATCATGAAGTGTTCAAGAATTTCTTGATACACTTCTGAATTTCTGAATATGTAACAATGCTGGGGATTTTTTGGAGGCTTGTAGCATTTTCGAGGAAAACTTAAGAAAAAACAATTTCTCTAAAAATTTCGGCAATTTAAAAGTTTAAAAAAAATGGCATTTAGACTCAGGAATTTTTAAAGATGTTTAGAATAGTATTTGTGTTTTCATTTGGTTAGGCTGTAATGGGGGGTGGCGCTGTAGTAATGTTACAATGACGTAATTTTTAGGATAGAATTGGCTGCTGTTTCGCCATAACCGTCACTTACGGAATTGGGGTATGTACGCATCTTTTATTTTGCATTAGGATTTTGTGTGCTTGCATGTAAGGTGCGTTGAGCCCATACTGTAAGTTGTGTTTGTCTTTTCATTTTCTTTTTGACTTATTGCTTCATTGGGGGACTCGGGGCCTTGGGATGTCTTTTGGGCTTACCTGCATCCTATTCAGAAAGTTCCCCTTGAGGTAACTGACATGGTTAGGCTCCTTGACGAAGAGACCTGTCGGTTACCTCTGTTGTTTTATGGTTCAGTTCCGGCACTTATACAGAATCTTGCCGTTGGTGCGTGGATGCCCAGAGTGCTTGATTTCTGTTTGTTTCTTGTCTATATTTGTATTATTTTTATCTATCTCTGTTGGATTATTTATTTGACTTTTGTGTAAATAATACACAACCTACCTGGGCCTTCTGCAGTCATGCAGCCCCATACTATAACAGAGGTTGCAAATTTAACCGAATGTTTCAAACACTCTTTATCAAAAGCTTCTTGTTTAAGTCTCCAAACACGTATACCTTGATTACCATGGGGCACACAAAACATACTTTCATAGCTGAAGAGTACCTTTTTTCAGTCATCTTGACCCTAAAATAGCCTTTGTTTACACCATTTAACTCTAGCAGTCATTTGCTTAGATGTTAAGAGTGGCTTTGTCTTAGGCACACGTGATCTAAAACCTAATTTGTGAAGTCGTCGTAATGTTGTAGATTTAGAGGCATTTGCACCCACGTCTTTCCATTTTCCCTGCAAATATCTCACACTTCAAAAGCGGTGTTTCTTCACAATCTTTTTCAATTGCCTTTCATCTCTTGCTGAAGTTACTGGCTTTCGACCACTTTTAAAGTGTTTATTTTGAAAACACTTATTATTACAATATTCTCTCAAAACTCTACTCATACTTGCTTGAGAACATTTCACTTCCTTTGCTACAAACAGTTGTGTATTTCCTTCTTTGTGCAAGTGCACAATACGAAATTTCACAGCCTCAGATAAGTCGCTCTTTCATCCCATATTAAGCAAATACTGAACTAAAACCAAATGCCAAACTACTTTTGATTTTCCGCAGAACACATTTTATAGTTCCGTAGCTGTTCTCTAAACCAACAGGAAAATAGTAGCATATTCTAATTTTTTGAACCATGTTGTCCAGATATTCTAATTTTTTAAATAATTCTAATGTTATTTAAATAGTTAATAATTAGTATAGCAAATAAAAATAAATATTTATGTTATATTTATAAATGTTCTGAAGATATTTAGACATTTTTAATATTTTTTTTCTGAACACAGTATGCAAATTGACACTTTAGCAACATTAAAACAATACTTTTTTGGAACAGCTTTTTCAGACGCACCACCCTTGGCGACAAGTTGGCGACAAAAAATTTTTGTTGCCAACTTGTCACCAAAATAGGTCTACGTGGACATGTTAGGCTTAAAATAACATGTTAGGAATATTTTAAAAAAATTTTATCATTTCATTACCTGTTCACCCATGTGCTTTCCGGTGCCGCACCATACTGTAAACAATTCTTATTGGTTAAATTCCTACGTGAATCGTTGCCACGATTCACTCCCCCTTTCATTTTCCTTTACAATCTTATTATTTTAACTTTAAAAATATTTGCCTTCCATAACAGAATTTAACATGTAACTTTTGTCAATCTGATTCCGCCTGCCGCTCCCGTTCAAGTGCCGTTCCCTGCCGACGCTGGACTCGATGGAAGAATGAAGATGCCGTGCCTGTTCTGACCGAGGAAACGCCAGCCATTTTTCAACGCCATGAAAGTCTCCTACATTCTATTACTTTAAGCAGGACTCATGTAACTCTTTTATATATTTGCTATTATTTTGTTATTTTGTTATGAACGGATAATTAACCGTTTCAAGTTTAACAATGTTTCAGTGATTTTTTTACCTCACCTCCAAGCACATACCTTAGTATTCTTCACCTATTTTTAGTTAAATTTAATAAGTAGTTTTTATAAATATTTTTCGCTTCATTACTATAGAACGCTCCTGCGCAATTTCACTCTTTTTTAATTTTTCAGTGGAATCTTTTGCATGATTCCCAACATAACAAATATAAACAAAATATCAATAACAACCCAAAAAATAAAAACAACTTCAAAACAAACTTACCAATGGCAATAATAAACTTCCAAAAACATGACAAATCCTCAACAACTACTTTAAAAACATACACGATTGTGCGAAATGTAAACAAATTATGGAACAGATGTAGTAAACGTAATAAATTGGAAAACAAACTTACTGCTGGCTTTAATAAATTCGTAGCCGCGCACGTGATCTTAAAAACATATAAATTTGAAAAATAAAAGATTAAAAATTGTTGAACTTGATTAAAAGCCATAGAAAACATATGGTAAATATATATATAGCAGAATGTAGCAGTGAGCTGAAGCAGGAATAAGTAAAAAGAAGTCGTCGTTTAAAAACAGGAAACGTTGGCTTATTTTCAACACAAAGTAAACTCGAGCTAACATTTAGCGTTGGCGATAGCATTCGGTCTAATACAATGCTCCGACTGACCTCGGCGAGAGCTAAGTAAAGCCAGCACGTTATATGCATACAAACCACGTGGGTATCTGGCCGATTTGCATATTCAGGAAAATTTACGCCAAATTAACATCAAAATAATTGTCACGAAAAGTAATACTTCACTTATAATAAATAACAAAAATTACTACACATACAATAACAAATATTATAAAAACATATAAACACCGGAAAAAGAAATGTTAAATTAAAACATTGCAACCAGCGTCCAGGAATGACGTCCGAACATCGCAATTGTGATACTTGACATATTAGTCTTGTATCGTAAAAATAACTTAATGCAACAGCGATACACCACTGCTAAACTATAGTCAGACTCGTTATATATAGTGCTTAAACAAGGTTAACAAGCTGCAGTTACATTTCTGGCAGCCAATCACAAAACAATGAAAAAATTTGAATACTGACAAAAAATTTGCATTTAGCGAATCAAAATGCAATGAGAGTTTATCTTTCGCCGGAAAATGACGATGACGTCATTTTCCAACATGGCGTTGTTTACGAATAAAAGTTCGAAACTCCCGCACTCCGCGGCAAAGCGAACATGAGAGGACACATAAATTAAAAGGAAATAATAGGTGGTTTTATATGTTTAGGTGCCTTTATTTGCGCATAGTTGCCGGGATATAATCAAAGTTAGGGATAGCGATCTTTATAAGTAAAATATGCCGATAAATGGCGCTTACTCCTAACAATAATAACTCATTTAAATAAACATAAAGTACACCTTGATTAAATATACCTATATTTTTTCATTAAACAGAATAAAAGAACAAAAATAAACTGGAATATACAACCAGATGCATCCACGTTGCTTCCTAACGATTAAGTGCCAAATTCAAACTTAGAACACCAAAATTCAAAAACTGTTGCCACAACATAATACACTGCTGGCCACTGTAAATGCAACACCCTGAAGGAAACATGCAAATAACATAAAATTTACAACATGCATTAGCGGAGGTGAGATATGCAAATGATTAGAATTTCAGCGCAGACGCACATCACATGCGCCCGTGGCGCCACTTCAAAGCGCTATTTAAGGCTTGGAGATTTCGACGATTTCAAGTTCGGCAATTGTGTTTTCTTGTGGTTTTTTTTTAAAAAAAAATGATCAATTATGCCTCGTCGAAAACAGCGATCATCTTTTGATCAAGTATCCGAGTTCGACAGAGGAAAGATAGTGGCCTACCGAGATTGTGGATTATCTTTCAGGGAAATCGGTAGTCGTGTTGGACGAAACCAAACAACTGTAATGCGGATATGTGATCGTTGGATACAGGAGGGTACGACGGACCGGCGTGTTCGATCGCATCCACCTCAGCGCACCACTTCACGTGATGACAGGCAAATTGTGCGCATGGCAATGACGGATCGCTCAGTCACATCACGAACCATAGCACGGCACATGCAGTCTATAACTGTTAGGAATATTTAAAAAAATTTTTAATTTCCTCACCTGTTCACCCACGTTCTTAAAGCTTTCCGGCACCGCGCCATACTGTAAACAATTCTTATCGGTTAAACGCCTATGTGAATCGTTGTCACGATTCATTCACCCTTTCATTTTCCTTTACAATCTTATTATTTTAACTTTAAAAATATTTGCCTTCCATAACGGAATTTAACATGTAACGCGTCATACAAATCGTATGAGATTAAAATTGTATCGCATTGCATCAGTATTTAAATTTTGTGTAAAATGTAAATGTACGCAAATATCGTACATGCAAATATCGTACATGCAAATATCGTAAGTACATGCGTACTTCGCCCGATCTGTTATTGGACGTTCGCGCCAGCCGCCGTGAATATAAGGAAGCTTTTACAAGACTTTCATCAATCTGATTCCGCCTGTCGCTCCTGTTCAAGTGCCGTTCCCTGCCGATGTCCTAACTCGCCGCCAATGGAGGAATGAAGATGCCGCGCCTGTCCCGACCGAGGAAACGCCAACCGTATTTCTAATCCTGCGATGTTCTATTCTAAGCAGGACTCACGTAACTGTTTTATATTTTGCTACTTTGTTATTTTTATGAACGGATAATTAAACCGTTTCAAGTTTAACAATGTTTCAGTGACTTTTTTTTACCTCACCTCCACGCACATACCTTAGTATTTTTCACGTATTTCTAGTTAAATTTAATAAGTAGTTTTTATAAATATTTTTGGCTTCATTTCTATAGAGCGCTCCTGCGCAATTTCACTCTTTTTAAATTTTTCAATGGAATCTTTTGCCGGATTCCCGACAAGGGTTATGGGCCGTCAGGAAAAATTAATCTCTATAAAAATTTAAGAAGCCAATTCCCAATTTGTTTAAATCCCAATTTAGTGTGAAAAATTTTATTGTGTGTATTTAAAAATTTCATTGTATGTGCTGGAGTTTGAGTATGTTTTAGTGGGGGGCCAAGAAAATATTTAACTTTCCTATATTTGTCTTTGTATGTAATATTGTATAAATTCATGATGTGTGACTATGATCAAAGAGTAACGATTGAACCTTTAACCAGAGACAACTATGTCTCATGGTCAGAAGATTTAAAGGCTATACTGCTTGACCGTGATGCATGGTCAATTGTTAAAGGGATAGAAGAGCCACCCGCAGCTACCGCTTCTGCGAAGGAACAGAAAGATTTTAGAGTTCGCGTACAACGCGGTTATTCTACAATTTATCTGAATACTAGTAAAGAATTAAGAAATTTAATATCTGAAACTGAAGATCCTCGCGTAGCCTGGGAAAATTTAAGAGATTTCTTTCAACCAAAATCTAGGGCTCGGTTAATTGGTCTTTTAGACACGTTTTTTAATACCCGGCCAGACGGTGAGTCTGTAGGCATGTATGCTGCTAGATTGAGGAAAATCATCATACAAGTGAAAGATGCAGGTTACGACCTCGATGAGGTGTTCCAATCTTTTCAACTTATTCGGTTTTTACCTGTTGAATTTGCTGGAATCATACAAACTATCTATCGATGGGAAGATAAGGACTTTAAATACGACGATGTTTTAAAAGAATTACTGTGCGAAGAATCGAGAATTAAGCAGAGTTGCTCTGATCTCGAAACGCAAAATTCTAGTATTTATAGTGTAAAGTTTAATAAAAAACAAAATTCTAAAAAGAATAAAGCTAAAGTTGAAAAATGCACAACATGCGGGAAAGGAAATCACAATGCCACAGTGTGTAGAAGTAAAATTAAAAGTAAAGATAAAGATTTTGCGGCGAATGTTGAGATGAGTTTAGGAATAGAAACAAATTTAAATACCGTAGCGGATCCAAATGCTTGGATTTTTGACACAGCTGCTACAGCTCACTTTTCAGGTGACAGGTCACTTTTTAATACTTTTAAACCAGTTCACAATAAGGAAATGAGCGTGGCTGTGGGTGACGCTACTTACCCCATTGAAGGAGTTGGCAATGTCAAATTAACTTTTCATGATGATCCTGATCAGTCTCAAGAGGTGACATTACTTAATGTTATGTATTCACCCAGTATAAACAGAAACTTAATCGCGGGATCTAAATTTGATGACGCTAAGGCAAAGTTTGTTGGTGGTAAAAGTAAGATAAATGTCTACTCTCAATCGGGTGAACGATTGTTTGTTGCTAAGAAATTAAATGGTTTATATAAATGCTTTCCGAAAGTGAAGCGCATAAAATCCGAAATTTCAGCCAACGCAAACGATGTGAATCTAACAAATTTTAAAGTTTGGCATCGAAAATTTTGCCATATTAATTCTAAATTTCTAATCAACACTAGCAGAAACAAATCGGTAAGAGGTCTGCCGTATTTTAAACATTTCAAATTTAATTGCGACAAGTGTCAAATCGCTAAAGCTAAACGCCAACCTCATAAAAGTATAGGCGGTCCAAGGTCTCAATTTCCTTTACAGCTGATTCATTCTGATTTATGCGGCCCTTTTCCAGTTAAATCCTTTCACGGACATCGTTATTTCTTAACTTTTGTGGATGACCACTCTAAGAATACAACAGTTTACCCTCTAAAAGATAAAACCCAAGTGTTTGAATATTTTACTAAATTCCAAAAACGGGCGGAACGATTTTTAAATAGGAAAATTATTAATGTCCGAACGGACAACGGCTTAGAGTTTGTGCATGAAAAATTTAAAAACTTTTTAGAAAATCAGGGCATTCGAGCAGAACGCAGCAACGTTTACACGCCTCAGCAAAATGGTGTGGCGGAACGATTCAATCTAACGGCGGTAGATGCTATAAAGGTCATGCTAGAGGACAGTTCACTAAATGATAGTTTCTGGTCAGAAGCCGTTCTATGTTTTACATATGTTTGGAACCGTGTGTGCCATTCTCACCAAGAGAAAACCCCTTTTGAGCTTTACGGGGGCCAAACGCCATCAGTCAAACATTTACAAATTTTTGGTTCTAATGCTTTTGTTGTTGTACCCAAGCAGCTCCGTACCAAACTAGATATGCGAGCAAAGAAAGGGATAATGGTAGGATATGCCATGTTAACACGTGGTTATAGAGTGTGGATTCCTGCCGAGAATAAAATAGTGGAAACCAGTGATGTTAGGTTCGGCGAACCAACTAAAAGCTTTACTAAATCTGGAAGCGAACTGCACCCTTCCCACGTTTTTACTTACCGCAATGACCAAAATTTAAGCTCAGATGACGAATCAATTGAGGAACATCAAACAGAACCTGTTGAAAAAGAACCTACCCAAACCGTCGCGATACAACCAAGTACAAGCGGCGATATGACTTGGAATAGACGCGCTGTTTTACGTAAAGACCGATCGAGGGTAGACGTTTATTATGATCTTCAGGGATCAGACGTTACACTTAACTCATCTGTAAAAGCTAAAGAATTTTGTGAATCTAAGAATCTTAAATTTGATCCTATATTCTTTGATTTTAGTGGTAAAAATACTTATACAGGTGTTGTACCAGGCAATTTAGAAACCTCAAATATAAATGTTGTAGGTAACGATGTTAAAGACTTTTGACAATTACAGACTTTGAATGTACCTAATTCTTATGAGGAAGCTATTTTTTCACCTCAAAGTGAACATTGGCTAAGAGCTATTAAAGACGAACTCTCTATTATTAATGAACGAAAAGTATGGGATCTTGTCCCAAAACCTAATAATGTTAATGTAATCGGTAGCCGTTGGGTTTTTACCCTAAAAGCTAACGAAAACTCTGATGTCGTAAGGTTTAAAGCCAGACTTGTTGCTCAAGGTTATAAGCAACGTAAAGGCGAAACTTACGATGAAGTTTTCAGCCCGGTAGTTAATTTTTCAATTTTACGGTTTTTCTTTTCTGTTCTTGTTCAAACTTGTAAATGGCTCAATTGTCAACTTGACGTGAAAAATGCTTACCTTTATGCAGATTTGAGTTATGATATTTATATGAAACCTCCCGAGGGAGTAGATATTAAACCAAACTTTGTTTGTAAGCTTAAGAAAGCACTTTATGGCTTACACCAATCAGGCCGAGAATGGTTCTTTGAAATTAATAAAACTCTTTTAGAATTGAACTTTGTTAAATTCGAATGGTGTAACTGCCTTTATGTATTTTCAAATAGTATTCTTTTGATATTGTATGTTGATGATATGGTACTTTTTGGAAAATCCAGTGCGGATATAGATAATGGTATAAAATTGCTAAAATCTAAATTTGATATTAAAATCCTAGGAAAAACCAAAAGGTTATTAGGTATAAATTTTATACAGGAAAAAGACCACCTATCTATCAACCAAACTGACTACATTGAAAAGGTTTATGACACGTTTAAACATTTTAAAATTCCTCACAGCTCCTTACCAATCTCAAAGGGAACGATACTCTCACGCAATCAACGACCTACCACTGAACAGGAAATCGACGAAATGCGTAAATGTCCATATCGGAGCCTAATAGGATGCCTCTCTTATATTGCTTTGAAGACACGTCCGGATATCGCCTATGCCGTGAATAATTTTTCACAATTTCAAGAAAATCCTGGACAATATCACTGGCACTTACTACTAAGGTTATTAGGTTACGTTTACGACACACGACATCTCAAGCTGAACTTATCAAGAGTGGAAACACCGGACATTCACTGCTTCAGTGACTCGGACTTTGCCTCGAATCGAGACGACCGGGTGTCGGTAGGTGGAATACTCCTTTTAGTTGATGAATCACCACTATTTTGGCGAACCTTCAAGCATAAAAGCGTCACTCTTTCAACGATGGAAGCTGAGTACGTGACGTTGACTGAAGCTGCAAAGGAGCTGGTATGGTTTAAAAACATTTTATTAGAGTTTAATAAATTTAATTTAATTGATACTAAGTTCGAAAATTTTACATTATATTGCGACAATGAAGCCGCAATAAACTTTTCGAAGTCAGCGATCGAAAATGTCCGGACTAAGTACATTGATGTAAAGTTTCATTTTTTAAGAAACTTGGTCTTGGATAAAACCTTTGAAATTAAATATATAAAAACGAAGGCAAATCCTGCTGACAATTTTACTAAACCTCAAGTTTTAGAGAGGGTTAACTTATTTAATAAGAAATTTTTTATTTAACCATTATTTAATTTAAAATTTAAAATCCAGGTCTTAAGATATTAAGCCATGGTAACCAGCGATTCCAATAGGGAAAATTTAATTTATATCTCCCTTATCTATATGGTTATCTGGATTCTTCAAAATTTTCAAATTGTAAAATTTAAATACTTGTGTATATTGTATTGTTAGACTAAATGTCTTGTATATTTTATGTTAACCTTTTACTCTACTTTAAACCCAGTGGTTGAAGGGGGCCACTTGTTAGGAATATTTAAAAAAATTTTTAATTTCCTCACCTGTTCACCCACGTTCTTAAAGCTTTCCGGCACCGCGCCATACTGTAAACAATTCTTATCGGTTAAACGCCTATGTGAATCGTTGTCACGATTCATTCACCCTTTCATTTTCCTTTACAATCTTATTATTTTAACTTTAAAAATATTTGCCTTCCATAACGGAATTTAACATGTAACGCGTCATACAAATCGTATGAGATTAAAATTGTATCGCATTGCATCAGTATTTAAATTTTGTGTAAAATGTAAATGTACGCAAATATCGTACATGCAAATATCGTAAGTACATGCGTACTTCGCCCGATCTGTTATTGGACGTTCGCGCCAGCCGCCGTGAATATAAGGAAGCTTTTACAAGACTTTCATCAATCTGATTCCGCCTGTCGCTCCTGTTCAAGTGCCGTTCCCTGCCGATGTCCTAACTCGCCGCCAATGGAGGAATGAAGATGCCGCGCCTGTCCCGACCGAGGAAACGCCAACCGTATTTCTAATCCTGCGATGTTCTATTCTAAGCAGGACTCACGTAACTGTTTTATATTTTGCTACTTTGTTATTTTTATGAACGGATAATTAAACCGTTTCAAGTTTAACAATGTTTCAGTGACTTTTTTTTTACCTCACCTCCACGCACATACCTTAGTATTTTTCACGTATTTCTAGTTAAATTTAATAAGTAGTTTTTATAAATATTTTTGGCTTCATTTCTATAGAGCGCTCCTGCGCAATTTCACTCTTTTTAAATTTTTCAATGGAATCTTTTGCCGGATTCCCGACAATAACGCATCATCCAGTGTCTGCGCGTACCATTCGACGCCGTTTACAGCAGAGTGGTCTGTCCGCAAGACGTCCATTGCTTTGTCTACCCTTGACGCAGAACCACAGACGTCTCCGCCGCCAATGGTGCGATGACAGAAGGATGTGGACGGCAGAATGGAATGAAATTGTCTTTACTGACGAGTCACGCTTCTGTCTGCAACACCACGATGGTCGCATTCGAGTCTGGAGACACCGTGAAGAGAGGATGCTGAACAGCTGCGTTATGCACCGCCACACTGGTCCTGCACCGGGTATTATGGTATGGGGCGGTATTGGATATCACTCTCGCACACCTCTAGTACGCATTGCCGGTACTTTAAACAGCCAGCGCTACATCTCCGAGGTGTTGGAGCCAGTTGTCCTTCCTTACTTTCAGGGCTTGCCTACAGCCATATTTCAACAGAATATAATGCGAGACCACACATGGCACGCATTGTCCAACGGTTCTTCGTCAATCGCCAGATTGAATTGCTTCCCTGGCCGCCTCGCACTCCGGATCTTTCGCCGATAGAAAACATGTGGTCCATGGTTGCTCTACGATTGACCCAGATTCCATCCCCAGCTGCCACAGCAGATCAACTTTGGCAACGTGTGGAAGCTGCTTGGTCTGCTGTACCTCAAGAACTCATCCAAAGTCTCTTTGAATCAATGCCGAGGCGTGTGGCAGCGGTGATCTCCAACAATGGCGGCTACTCTGGCTACTGATTTTTGCAGGAACCACACTTCACAGAAGTCTATAAATTTAATCATTTGATACTTGGTCAACATGTTATCTACAAAATAAATTTTGTTGTGATATCTCTTGTCTTTCTTGGTGTTGCAATTTGGGTGGCCAGCAGTGTATTACTAAACTAAAGAACGTAAAAAAACCATTCACGGTGCCTATAAATGACGCAAAACACAAGACAAAACAAAATCTGGCAACAACAAAATCCTAAATGCAACAAAAACCAAATTGGCAACACCAAAGTAAAAACCGGCATACCTAAAAAACCCGCCAAACAAACAACAGATTTGGCAAAAAATCACCCCTTGGCATTTGTTGCGTATACCCCGCCGCATTTTAAATCAACCACAATGTTTTCAAAAACTTAAACGTAGAAACACATAACACAACCAACATGTAAGTCCATCAAACCACATCTAAATTAACAGTTAAAATTAACAGTTAATTTGAAATAAACCGCAAAAATCCTCATTTAGCCTCTAACTTTATACCTCTAACAACCCCCAAAAGTATGCCTCTCTCTCAAAAATCTACATCTAATACTATCCAAAATACGTCATTAATATTTCGCAACAACATATTATATCACATAATCGCCACCATATTATATCACATAAACAAATGCACAAAACTAGCTATTCAAACTGTGTTGCCACAAAATAACAAAATCGCATGGTTACCATGCCAAACACAAAATCGCTAAGCTTGACAGGGCGGTGCGTCTGAAAAAGCTGTACCTTCTTTTTTACATTATTCTAATTTTTTGAATCGGAGCTGCATATAGACACCATACACATATTAATATATTTATATATCACGTTACAATAAAATCTCTGTATAAGAGTTCACACAATTAATTTAACAGAAAATGTGATCTAAACCCATAACACTCATTGCACAAAATGTATTTCTTTAGCTTCTCAAATTTGTTACTGAATGTAAGAAATAATTCAAAACCTAGTTAAATTTAAGTAGAAGGTGAAAATTATGTAATACATCAAGTATCAACAGGTTTAAGAGATTTTTTAAAAAAGTAAAAGAAAAGAAACTCAAATGTTTTGATTTAAGTATAATGAGTGTGTATATGTACAGTCGATTCCGGTTAATCGAACCAAATCAGGAAGCGATCATTTTGGTCCTAATAACTGGCTGGTCTGATTAAACGAACATGCATAATATTAGGCTTATGCAATAAGATTTGTTTTGGTTCTTTAGGATTCAGTCCGAATAAGCGGATGGTCCAATTAACAGGATTCGACTGTATATATATCATATATATATATATATACAGAGAGAGGGGGGGGGGGGGGTATTAGATTTTTGTCTAAAGAGAAAAACTGATACTTACATTTAATGCAGATATTAGCAGAACACAAAAACGAATTTATTTACAGTAAATATGTCTAAAACCCTTCATAAGTATTTACAGACATTCATAACAAAATATGTAGTACAGAGTGAAACAGTAAATGTGTAATCTCTTACCTTGTTGAAAGGATCTTGAATTTTTTCATCACAATGAATGTAGTAAGTCAAAACTCCTACAAAACACAATTCATTATATTTTAGTAAAATACCATAATATGATAAAATAATAAACACCACTTTAAATATGAATTTATCACAACACTTCTATTTAAAATTTAAAATTAATCTTCAAAAAATTTTTAAGAATTTGACAATTATTAAGTATCGTTTGTTTTGACATGTTTTTGAGCGAGCATTAAGCTGTAATTATCTCTTGAAAAGTTACATAACTTAATAAAGAAAAAGACTGATGATATGAGTTAAACTAAAAGCTATGAGGATTTCATATTCTTTGAGAATTATTATATTAACTAGGTTTTTAATACAAAATATTAAAACTTTTTTCAAGTATCAGGAAACATACAAAGTTTTATATAAATTCAAGATGTATATTAATTATGGGCACAGATAATTTAAACTACACTGCTCAAAACAATTAGGGGAGCACATGGTTTTAACGAAATTACGCAAATACTTACACCGATATGTAACATAAAATAAATCACCCATAATTTAAAGCCTAGCAGGAAACAGAAGAAAACTTCATATGCAAATCAAAGTTCAAGAAGTCAAAAACCAGAAAAAGAACATAAGGGCGGAAATCGGGATGTTGCAGAAACGATTGTTTCACTGCCTTAACTGTGAAATTCGATTGCTCAGTTATTCTTTTTGAGAAAAGGTGACTTGAAAATGTCTCAACAGCGTGATTTACCAGAATCCATGTCATGGCGTATTATAGGCAGACTTGAATCCGGGCAAACACAACGTAGTGTCGCGGATGCTGTTGGAGTCGCCTAAGTGTCGTTGCAAGGCTGTGGAATCGATTCCAAGAAACAGGGAATGTTAGACATCGATCAGGGCAAGGTCGGCCACGCGCCACTACAGCAACTGATGACCGGTATATACTATTAACAGCTTGTCGGAACAGAACAGACAATGCTACTCAGCTGCAAAGACAGTTGCTCTTGGCAACAGGATGAAGGTTGTCGAGCCAAACAGTACGTAATAGGCTTCATCATGGAGGTCTCTATGCACGTAGGCCAATGGTCTGCATTCCGTTGACCTCACGCCACCGTGCGGCCCGAAGAAGATGGGCTGCTGAACATCGAGATTGGGAGCAACATGATTGGAGCCAAATGCTGTTTACAGACGAGTCCCGATTCAGTCTGGAGTGTGACACCCGACGTGTTTTGGTATGGAGGGAAAGGGCCACTCGAAATAACCCCACATTAGTTCGTGAAAGGTCACAATACAGATGAGCTGGTTTTATGGTATGGGGTGGAATCAGCATAGGTGGACGTACGGACCTGCATATCATTCGGAATGGTACTTTGACGGCCCGGAGGTATGCAGACAAGATACTGAGACCTCATGTCATGCCTTATGCTGTAGCCATTGGAGATTCCTTTGTTTTCCAGCATGATAATGCAGACAGCATACAGCTCGTCCTGTGGAGAACATGCTTGAGCGTGCTCTCCTGACCTGAATCCAATCGAGCATGTTTGGGACATGCTCGGACGACGCATTACTGCGAGACCAAGGCCTCCTTTTACTCTCCGAGACTTGGAGATTGCACTTCTTGAGGAGTGGAACAGTATTCCCCAAAGTCTTATCAATAACATCATCGCATCCATGGAAAACAGGTGTGCAGCAGTCTTAGCTGTTCGAGGAGACCACACGCCATATTAAAAATCTTGCATCATTTCTAAACAATACTTTTTTTTTATTGTTTACATGTAACCAAATTGTTGCCCTAAATCATCTTTTCATGTTTTTTCCATATTTTCAAAGAATTAAACCTTAATTACAAATTGTTTTACGTCTTTTTTTCTGTATTGCGCATTGATACGTGTGTACTATCCATTTTATGCCAATACGTGGCTGTCTTGCACAGTTTTCTTAACTTCTTTGCTTGCTCCCCTAATTGTTTTGAGCAGTGTATTTGACATAGAAAGTTTTGAAAAAAGACCAAAAAGTACTTTAAATTGAAACAAAACACATGACAGAGAAACATAAATAAATGAAACCTTGCTGTACCAGAGTCACCACCAAAAAATTATCATATTCCTGGTTAATTCCCTCTAATTGATCAAATTTTTCCATGTAAAATTTTTGAAACAGCACTGACAGTGATTAAACTGATATGAGTATTACAGTGTACACAGGCATTTCTAAAGCAGTATAAAAATAAAGCTGAAGTTATACAGAGACTAAAGAACATTATGCATAAAAAATGGGGGAAATAGGCAGTTCAACAAATTTTTGCAGAGTGATGATAAAGGAAGAGAAAACTGAGATCTAACTATAGGCCATGCAATCATAAACATACATGGAATGGCTAAGCTGCATGGATAGTTGCCAGGCTTGTTCTTTTCTACAGGTATGCCTAAGTTTATTAAATAACAAGGAATCTAATTAAAAGACCAAGACACTTTTCATGATTTTTCTTACATATTGTATCGGCCGTATCATCTTTCATATTATAACTGGATATTAAGTAAATATGTGAGAGTTGGAAGGGGGCTTAAAGTCAACATAAGCAAATATATAAGAGTTGTGATATACATAATTTTACATCATTTACAGATTTCACAATTTTTTCAGTTGGCATCTTAACTTGTTATCACAGAATTTCCTGTAATATTTTTTTCTCCTTAATTTCAGGTTAATTTTTTCTAAATGCAAATCATTTTTCAGTCAAAGATTGTATAGATTCATTTCTCTCTTTTCTTTAATACTTATCAGTTTCTTTAGTAGTTTGGTATTTTTCTATGACTGGAATTAAGGTTGTTATTGACATTTCTAATATTCCTATGATTAAAAACTGCATTATGTTTAGTATTTAGAATAATAAAGAATTAAGGTAACTTTTTTACATAATCAGAACCCATTTAACAATTTTAAAATATCAATGCTTCATACACAAAGTTACATCTTAAAAATACTAAATTATTAGTCAAGACAGAACCTGAAGGACACCTGAAGATTTATTTTAAATAATGATTAATTCTGTTGAGTTGCATACAGCAGATCGCAAAAGTATAGTAAGCAGGCCGAAATAATTATTTGCGCACAGGATGTAATAAGATTGAAATGAAATATTTTTTCTTGACTTTTTACTATCACGAAGGAATGCTGCACATAACAAGGCTAAAAATTTAAGTTTTTTAACAGCATGATGAAATGTACAGGTGTATCAATAAGCCTGTCTATGCAGGGGGAAAAGGGACTATTACTCACAAGGTCAGGAGATTTTGAGGTCTAGCAAAAAAGATTATTTGGAAGCCCTGGAAGAAATTTTCTTGAGCCCGCCTCAGCTTTATTTGACTCAAAGTATCAATAAATGCTAATGTTTTAACTAGAGATAGGCACAGTCATCCCCCCCCCCAAAAAAAAAGGGGCAAACCTTCCCTGAAATCAAATCAGTCAATGCTTGGCTTACAAATATAGCAGTTACCCACAGCCTGCAGTTCAAGTTCAAATTTAGGCAGAGATCTTTTAATATTCAATTTAATGGTGTTTGATAAATGAAAGAAAATCCTTATGAAGATAAAAATTAAATTTAAACATATCATTATATCCCAAATACAGCAATGAAAAGTTCGAAATAAGAAAAAAACTTATCGAAAACTTTGTTTCGATAAGTTTTTTTTCAAATTATTTTAACAGAAATGCAAATTTCTTTGAGTTATTTAAACTCATAAATTGTACTTATATTGTCAACTAGCATTATTTCCCGGCGTTGCCCAGGTAAATATATAGATATAAAATTTTTCATGCATTCCATCAAAAAAATACTGGGCTGCATGTTGTATAAGTAAATGCACATGATGACTTTAACTTTTGAAAATATACCTTTCACAGCAGCAACCAAGAAGTCAGATATAGATTTTAGATTTGGTCCTCAAAGATTTATGTATGTGTATATATATATATATATATATATATATATATATATATACATATATTTTAAAGCATTGTTTACATGCTGATGAGTTGAGCTATTTTGGCAAAAAATTTCCCTGGATTTTTTTCCTGATGCTTCTAAATGTTTCAAATTGCCTGATTTTATTTATTTTTTTTTTTTTTTTTGGGGGGGGGGGGGGTGTCTGTGGCCACTGTGTACCCATAATTCATGCAAATTTTACTAATTATACAGAACACCATTTTCATAGATGACAAACAATACTTGAATATCAGCATGAACAATTAATATGACTTTTCCAAATAACATTAAGATTGCATTTATTAAAAATACAGATATAATTACCAGATTCAACTATTCCGTGGGCTTGTTGGTACAAAAAGGGTTCAGGATCAAGGCAAAAGTCAGATCCAGCCTACATTGCAAAGAGTCAAGCAATTAAGTTTTAATAAATCAAAAAATAATCAACACCAAATAACTTAAAATCAGTATTTGACAGATGGTTTGAAATCTAGAGGCAGAAGACAAATACCTCAATATGATTAGTGAAGTTTCAAACAAACCAAAAATTAGATGACAAAATGCAATCACTCACAAAGGTAAAACAAAGGTGACAAAGGTAATCACTCACAGGATGTGCCAAAATTGCAATACACACCTCAAGTGGGCCAGGCAGCCTTGGATCTAGGTTTCACCCAAGGGTAACTAGGTTTTTAAAGGATAACTTTGTCAGTCAGCAGTAAAATTATTGAAAAATTTAGCATTCAGATTTCTTTTCCCTCTACCTTGCTATGGAGCCCATGACAAAGGTGAAACCTAGGGCCAAGGCTACTGGATACACTGGAGGAGTATATATTTAAAAACTGAATGTTCTGTTTTTTAAATATATGTACAGTAGAACCTCCCAAATCTGGAAATCTCTGAAATCCAGAACGTTTTAATAAATGGCCAATTTTACTATTCTATTTTACCGATAGATGTCGCCAGCAAAATGATCAGTAAAAAAACGTGTTTCCTTTCAAGGAAGTGCAGCAGTGATTTTGAAGGCTTTCAAGTGTCTGGGAAAGAAGCTGAAATAGCAGAATTAGTGGAATGTGCAAATAAAGCTAACATTAATTAGGATAAATCGGACATACAGGAAGTTTTAGACATTGAAAATGTGCCGATCGTCAGTTCTCTGAGCGATTCTCAAATTATTGGTAGTGTGGTAAATAACAAAGGTTATGATGACAACGATCGTGAAAGTGATTCAGAATGCCCTGAAAATGAAAGAATGTCAACAGAAGACCTGATAAAATCATTAGATAAAACAATATTAGGCTTAGAACAGTGGAATTTTAACTCAGAACATGAAATTATGGCAGTATATAGTATTTGAGAAAAAATAATTTCTAATAAGCTGAAACTAAATTAATAGACATTATTAACTGAAATGTTTAAATTATAGTGTAATTATACATTCTGTATTCAGGTTTATTTTATAATTAAACCATTTTACATGTTTTTTTAGGTATTTTTTTTCCTCCTAAAATTTTGTAGTGTTATTTAAAAACCTCTCAAATCCGAAAAATTCCCAAATCTGGAATTGCTGTGTCCTGAACGATTCCGGATTTGGGAGGTTGTACTGTATTTACTAGCTGGTGTATATATATTGCTATTTTTTTTAAAAGGCTCATTATCAATTGTTTTTTGATGGAAGGATATTCTATTCAGTAGTGATTGATTCATTACATGTCTAAAACAGTTTTAATTACAAAATAAAAATGGATGAAATATGATAATAAGTAAACAATCATTTTCAGAACATTAACTGATGTTAAAAACAAGAAAATTTGGTCATAATCATGCTCATACCATTCATAACACTTAACCAAAATGATCCTGAAATGAAGAGAAATTTACGCCTTGTTCTCTCTTGTTTTCTTTAAAATTTAGCACAACCAATTTGGGGTTAAATTTTGAAGTTAATTTTCAAATACATTAAATGACTTTTGATCGTAACTAAAGTCATTTAATATATTTGAACTTTCATTTTTTTAAAATTAATAATTAACAATAATCTCTATTTCAAGATCCTCAATTTTCAATATCACAGTAAGATATTCAGAATTTCAGTCAATGTAAAGGATGTAAAAATTTAAACAAGGAAACATTGTCAATATGCATCATAAAAGACGAATTTTTTTAAAAACAAAAAAATAAGTAAGTCCATTTGAAATATATCACAAATTAAAACCCATGAATAAAATAGAGAAATTCATGTGGACGATTTATTGTGTGATGCATTTCACAAAACCTGCTTTTTTCAAAAAACAAAATGCTACGTAAATAATTTAAAATCAGATATCACCCTGGTTAAAAAATGTACTCATTTTACTATACGTAAAAAAGTGTTTTTCAATTATCTTACCACACATATTCCAACATACAATGACACCATCACCCAGCATACCACTACGGAAAGGAGTCCAAATACTGAAAATCTGAAATATTAAGAAAAAATATGTAGTACTATAATAATTCATATCATATATATAACATTTTCCAGGGAAGGAGTACTTTATAGACTTGTCCCTTGACTAAACTGAACATTTTCCTGTAAAACAAAACCATCTAATTTACAACTTCGCATATTTACAAAATTACATATAAAGTCATCTAAAAATTGAATTACTTTTTGATGCCTGTGTAATAAATGTTACAAAATGGAAACCCATGTGCAATGAATTAGAAAGACATATAGAAAAAGAAAAATAAGAAAACGTTAAAGTGATCTCTTTGCACACCAACTGGGAATTTTAAAAATATAATTTATTTAATTAAATACCTAACTATTCTAATTAAAATTGATACTTTAAACCTTTACAAAATTCCAGAGACTTTTCAATATGAATTTTAAGAAAAATTTTAAATTAATAAATAATTACTTTATTAAATTAAAATAAGTAATTAAGAAGGGAAAAGGGAACTACTGGCTATATTATCCTAATACAGTTAAATGTAATCATTATCAGAATATTAGCAGTACTATATTACACTCCTTAAGAGTTATTAAAATAAACATAGTGTGAAAAAGCTCGCCAACATTAATTGCACAACGCATAAGACCATAGGAAATTAATTTTACTTACAATATCAATAAGCATCGTGAATGCTTGATAACTCCCCATATTAAGGTTAAGCAGAGAATGATCAGAAGGCACAACAAGCCAATAGTAGAAGGCCATCTACAAAAAATACAGTCATTAAAATAAAGCATATTTTTCAAATATTTCAGTATTATTCCAGTATTCATAAATATACTAGATATAATAATTTAAACACAGAGAAATAACTTGAAAATCAAAGCCACTCATTGTTTAAAGATAATTTCTTGATCTTATAACACTGAAGGAACTAATTTTAATAAAATAATTTACTTCAAATATCACTAAATAAGTCACAAAAGTATAAGAAAACAAAGAGAATGTCAAGCTCATAGGAGTTACCTTTCATAAACTTTAAGTGAACTGAATTTTACCCTAAATTAATTTAGAGAATTAACTTAATTTTTCTTTCTTTACTTAAAATTATAATTTAGTAAAGACTTATATCCCATCCCCAACCCCAAAAGGAATGCATCCCAAAATTTATGTCATAATTTATATATATATATATATATATATATATATATATATATATATATATATATATATATATATATATATATATATATATATATATATATTTTATATATATATATATATATATATAAATCAAGATGCTTTTTTTCTTTATTTCCCTTGTCCCTTGTCCCATAGACAAAAATTTTCACTTCATTCAACACTAACATTAAAATTAAAATACATCTCACCTGATAAATTCAACTTCAGAAATGATGTCAGGAAAAGCCTGAAAGTTGATGCCATCAACTTTATGATTGATATCCTGAATTTTATTCAAACCAATGGATACATTATCATTCATATAATTCAGCCCACTCTCTAGAATCAAGCGCAGTGTATCATTGGGCACTACACCAAATAAGTCATTTAGTTTCTTCAAATCTTGAGTCACATCATCATTCAGCAAGGTTTCAATTTTTGTTGACTAACAAAACAAAATTTAACATAAATTAATAATTAACAATAAATTCAAATAAACAGAAATAATCTGATCCAGTTTAAAAATATAATTTATAAATAAATAATTTTTTTAAAACTTCCTCTATTTTGACCTATTACAGGCAAAAGCTACACCTAGATATTTTCCTCTGATAAAAATTTCATAAATTAAATATTGTCCCTAATAAGAATTATACATCATTGCAAAAGCAGATTAGATAATACAAACTTTAAAGTATGAGATGAAGTTTTTGATGAATAAATTAAAAATTTTAAATAGAACAAGTGACTACATAGAATATAAGACTTCTTATTGTCTCTTAACTAAAAGAATCTGAAAATGTTTATGAAGAAAACATGAGACATTATATTGTATTTATACTTATTTAGACAGAACATAGTACCAAACGAGATACACTCATCATGAAAGCTGATCCCAATATGTATATTTCTAAGTTATTGATGTGTTAGCTCCAATCAATCCATACTAGCTCTCACTCAAGTTACAATTTTTTTTTTACTCATATTCCTACCCTAGGGAGTAAAATTAGGTAAATAAAAATTAATCATTCATGCATCTTGCTGTATTTCATAGAATTTCATGCAAGCACAGAATAGTCTGTCAGCAATTGTCATGTTAGAATTTGGAAATTGCTCAAAATCAATTTTAACTGATGCATGGAACATAACAAATAAAACACAACCAAATACCTTATGACAGGGTTACACATTTAGAGAAATAAATTTCAAACTTAATTGGAACAAATGCTCAGTTTCTGAACATTTAAAATTTAATGATTTGCCCACAAGGAAATACAGTTACACTTTTTCTTTTTTTCAAATAGCATGCAAGGACAAACCTAAAAGATATGGTTAGCAGAATAAAGATTTGATTAATTTAGCAATTTCTTCTCTTCCAGTAAAATGGTTTAAAAATGATAAAGATAAAGTAAAATTTTGAAAATTTTTATAATACATTAATTAAAAATAATGCGCAAGACACTTAACACTAGAACTACAGTAGGGGTCAATGAAATTCTTCCCCTTGTATACGTTTTATTTTCTTTTACAAAGTTGCAATTTTATGACTTTTTCTAAAGTATTTTAAATATTATGCTTGCAAAAATTTTTTGAGTTTCATTTATTAATTTATTTACAGTAACTGCTTATACCTAGAACTATGGCTAGGGGTCAATTTGACTCCTAACACTAGATAATTCCTAGAGTTTGCCTTTGTTTGTGTTTCATGTGTTTATAATTCTGTAGATAATGCAATCTTGTTTTGAATAGCACCTCAGTTTGTGGTCAAAATCTTTGGGTCACATTTTTTTTTTTTTTTTTTTTTCCAAGAAACTATGAGACAGATTTGTAGAAATCATGACATGCATACAATTGGATATGAAATCCTCGAGATCCAAGCATTTACAAAATGACAGATTTGCTCTCATATCTGAAATATGGAATATTTTTATCAAGAAATGTTATTTGTGCTACAAACCGTATGAGAATATAATGATAGATGAGCAACTTTTTTTAACCAAGATGCAAGTACAGGCCTAATAAACCAGACTAATTTGGAATAAAATTCTTGCTGGCTGTTGATATAAAGTCCAAGTACCTGATAAATGGAATACCTTACTTGGGCAAAGAGGCTAACAAGCAATAAGAATAAATCAATGGCAAAAATGCTGTTATCTATCTACTTCAGTCATACAAAAATCAGTCATACAAAGTACGATGTGTACTTTTTACATCAAATCAACGCAAAAAGAGCAAAAATGTGCTTCTTCTAAACACCCTACATAATTCAAACAAAATATCACAGAATACAAAAAGTACCACAAGAGATCGAATTTTATAACTCAAGTAAATACTACTTCAGTCATACAAAGAAATGTAACAGAAGAAAGCTTTTTTATGTTGATTAAACTTAAAACTTCGAGATGACGGTCTGAGTTTAGTTAGCGACTATAAATAGAGCTAAAAAGGAAGTTCCCATATCTTTGAAGCCCACTGCATTCAACTACAAAGGAAATGCGATGTGTACTTTTTACATCAAATCAACGCAAAAAGAGCAAAAATGTGCTTCTTCTAAACACCCTACATAATTCAAACAAAATATCACAGAATACAAAAAGTACCACAAGAGATCGAATTTTATAACTCAAGTAAATATGGGGTGGATATCATAGATCAAATAGTCCGAAAGTATTCGGTAAAATCACCCTCACACCACTGGCCAGTACATGCATTTTTCAATATTCTTGACTTAGCAGTAATAAATGCATCAGTACTTTTCAAGGAAGTAATGGAAAAAACAGTTAGTTGCTGAGACTATTTTCTTACTAACTAAAGAGCTACGAGAAAATTGCATTTTGAAGAACACTGAATCGTTTGTAGTATGCACACAAAGAATGATTACTGACTCTTAACTATCTCTCAAATGTAAAAAATGCCAAATCAAATTATGTAAAGGAAACAAAACTTCTGTGAACTATTTCAAATGTAACTTGGCTGTATTTGGATATTATACTAGGGAAAAGGAGTGCTTTAACTACAGCATAAATTGCTGTAAGAAGGAATGAATCTGTAAGTACTAATATATTTAATAAATTAACTTTCTATGATGTCATATTTTATTTCAATGCATCTTCAATTAAAAAATACTTTTAATCAATTATTAACTTTCTATGATGTTATACTTTATTTTTACATGTCTTGCATGCTATATTCTTTAAAAAAAAAAAAAAAAAAAAACTATTTTAAAGTGATGCACGGGTAGAAAAAAAAAGCTTACTTTTTAATATTTATACATATTATTTGAAATAATAAGGTTATAAAGGCTTTTCTTCCGAGTGGTCAAAGTGACCCCTCTCCATAGTTCTAGGTATATTCGAAATGTTGTAGTGTTAAACAACTTAAAAGGATTCAGTAATATTTTGACTGAAATCGGTAATGAAACAATTCGCTGTATTTTTGCAGAAATACAAAGGGAATCTTGTAAGAAATTCCTTAACAGTTTCAAGTAATTAGTAAAAACTGTAAGGCTTTCCTAATGTGCAAGAATCCGAAATGTATCAATGCAAGAACAAACCTGATTTTTATTAAGGACAAAAAGAAACCAACCAGTTTTAAAAATAGAAAACAATTTTAAATAGGTCACTTTTAAAAAGTAAAAAAAAAAAAAATCTGGATGTATGTGTTATTAGGAAAGAGCACCTGAAAAAAAAATGGCAAAGAGGAACATTAAATAGATTTAAAATCAAATATATCATAATCTAATACCTTTCTTGATGAAAAATACCTTAATTTACTTTTAAGAGAAATCAATAATGCACTTAAACACAATTAGCAGAATTTTCAGTATCCATTCAAATAGTCTGTAATGAAATTTAAAGGATGTCAAGTTTATAAAATGTCCGATGATTGCAGTCAGTACTATTTGCTTAATGTGGACAAAAAAGGGTATGATTTGCTCATTTATTTTTTATAAAAAGCCTTTAAATATAAGACATAAAATCTGTTTTATCTAATGGATATTAAAGTTTTTAGTTACACTTAAAAATAAGCATATATCTTGACTACAATAGACAAACTTATCTCAATTTTTTACTGTTTAATTCTTTAAAGTGAGATGTAAAAACCAGATAGAAAAACATGCTATTTCTGTGCAAAAAATTAAAACCACAAAATTAGAAAATATCTTTTAAAGAAGTAATTTTCTCTGGTATTTTAACCTGAATATTTTTTTTTTAAATCTCCTTCTAAAGAATCCATTAAAAAGTAGAAAAAAATTTCAGAGTTATCTTCCATGTTTTCCTTCAAACAAACAAATAAAAACTCTGAGGGAGGGGGGGGGGGGGGAATTAATGTTATAATTGAAGCACAAAGACATTGTTTCAACTTTTTACTACAATTAATAAGGAAACTAAACATATGAAATAACAATTGCTTTAACTGAAAACTAAACTGTCATAATCAACGTTTTTAACTTTAATTTATTAAATTTACAGATTAAAAAATTCAAAATTAAGGACATTAGTTAACTGGCACTTGATAATTTTTTTAAAATAAAAAAAGATGGGTTCAAAAAAATCGTATTACATCAAACAAAGGGCATTGATTCTACAAACTAATATTTTAGAGGCAATTTTATCAGTAATTCTTAGTACAACAGCAAAAAAAAATTATCACTGATAATTTTTTCTAAATTATTAAAACAGATTCTAACAGATAAGAGTGGCCAAAAACATATTTCAAAACTGATTATTTATAGCAGGATAGTTTCCTCATAAATTTATTTTTGAGACTTTAATATGAATCAGCATTTTAAATACTTGTCAAAAGTTCTATAAGATTCTCTAAATAGCACCTTAATGCCCAAGAAGGAAAACAAGCAAACAAATAATTGAAATTTCAAACAGAGGAAATTTCATGGCCTTTCTGAAGGTGCAACTACATTTTTTTAGACAAATTTTCTATTTCTATGTGTTTTTGGAACATTCAAAACTTATTTTCCAATAAGTTCAGTATTTTCATAACTTTTATACCAGTATACAAACTGATAGAGTATCAACTTTAGGAAAATCAGAGAAAACTCAGCCCATGATGATATGATAAATAAAAATACAATATTCTAGCCATGAAACAGATTTAAAACTTTAAGCCTTAGAAAAAATTTCAATCACTATACTGATTCAAAAGAAATAAATTATAGAAAAAAAAACAGTATTTTTCCACAGAAATTTAAGATAGAGTATTAGCTTGGTATAAAGCAGAACTATTGCTGTAATAGATAACTGAAAAGTAAAATAATGTTTTTAAAAAATCTTACCAAGGTTTTAACAGATTTCACAACTTCTGAAATATTTCTTGTAGCGGATTCAATTTTTTCAATACCATTGTGAGAAGTATCATTGCCATATAAACCTACAGCAAGAGCTCCACTGAAAGTTTTTAAAGATCAAGTTTTAGTCATGTAATCATATATCTTAATAAATGAAAGTATTCAATACTTTATAAAGCAATAGCTGCCTCTTATAGATTAAATATCTATATGATCAAAAATTTAACTTTCTCTCTTGCATTCTTGTCAATAAATTGCATAGAATTTATAAAAAATTACACTATTTACATATTTTATTTATGCTTGAAAAGTTATCTTTCATTTTAAAAAAAATTAACAAAAATAAAAATGAGAAAAAAAAATTTCTTGACAGCTAAATAAAAAATACAGTACTTTTCTCTAAGTGGGGCCCCACGCAAGAAACTGCCAAATCTGAACTATAGCTCACTCTAACTGCAACCTTTAGAAATTTTTTCTTCTTCACGTTCATGACAACCATAAATAGAAAAGTGTTTCATTTATATTAAATTCATTAAAATATTTTGACTGTTAGCTTACTTTTTAAATGCAAAGGCTCAGGTGGACTTGACAATTTTGTAATTACCTTATGATGAAGATACATTTATTAAATTGTTCCAAGACTATGGAATTATCCACAAAGAAAGACTTTGTTCCAATAATCATCCTATGAAGTTATACTAGGCTTCTAATACAACACCAAAATGGCAATGTAGACTACAATCATGCCGAGAAAACATAGGATTGCAAATACAAACATGGTTTGATGGATCACGTATCCGTTTGCTTACAGCTTTAAGATTTATATACTAGTGGTGCCAAGAGTTGACGACCATTGAATTTTGTGAACTCCAGCTCCAAATAAACCACAACACGACTGTGGACTGGAATAACTATATGAGGGATATTTGTGCCAACGCTTTATTGGTGCAACAAAAACAGAAAATAGGGTGAACAAAAAAATCTATAAAATAGACAAAAGTCTTTTTACGTGAAGGAAAAAACGTCGGTCGTGTTCTCCCCTTCAGTGGGTTTTTGGTGGTTTATGTCAGGAAACAAACGAATGTTTTCTTGTTGCCATTCCCGATCGTACAGCAAATACTTTAATGGTCACAATAGAATAAAACATCACAGATAGAAGCACTATCTTTTCAGATTTTTAGAAAGTCTACAAAACTGATGAATTGCAAGCTGCCAGCTTTGAACACTTCACTGTAAATCACAGTTATAATTTCACTGACCCTGTGACTGGATGTCACACCCAAGGAATAGAGCGGTTGTGCAGCAGTATGAAATGGCACAATAAATGCCAATGGGGAACTGCTTGCCAACATTTAGATTCATATTTAATCGAGTTTATGTAGCGACGTTTGCATCCTAAAACAGACATGTTTTCAGCAACACTAACAGATATTTACAATTTCATGCCTACTTTTTAATTTATCTTTTATTTCTATATCTTTTTTATTTCATTATTTCCTTCTTTCATTTTGATATATTAGTATGCATATAATAAAATTGTTTACAAAAGCCTTTTATTTTTTTTCAATGTTCCATTTATCAACAGCATTAATGATAGGCAACAACTGGTGTCCGTCAACAGAATAACACCAACATTTTAGATTGGCAAGAATTGGGGCCCCGCTAACGGAATAGTATCATAAATACATATTTCTTACTGAAGTCCTTAAGCCCTAATTCTTAGAACCATATTATATCCACGATCATACAATTCAGCACAGACACATATAAACATGTATATGATATGCATTATGACTGACAGTTTTACTTAATGTTATAAAAATGGACAAAAATGTTATGCAACTGAAGACACTGACATAAATATTCTTACCAACATAGAATAGCAAAAAGACCAAGAGTCCACTTCAGTGGAGTAATTTTCCTCTTCCTTTTGAAGCTTGAATCACAGCACCGGCAGAGGAAAAATATAAGAAATGCTAGTAGGGTAAGAATTAAGTAGAAGCCAGGTACAGCTATAATAATACCTAAAGCCTAATAAAGAAAAAGATAACAGATTTAAAGTTCTAAGCTATTAAGCTACATAACATAAAAATAATGAAATTTATTTATTAGGGTCGAAAATTCAGTAATAATTACAAGATAAAAAGACTTTTTATATACCATGTTTTTAAATTTTCTGTTGAATCATATGAACTTGACAATTCTATGTATTAATAAATACTTTTTCAAAAATTTTTTGATGAATTATCCCATCAACTTGAAAGAAAATGATGAAATGCGTAAGAGAAAATATCGCAAATAGCATGTGGGCATAAATAAAAATTATCCCATTGTAATGGAAATGTAATATGCTTGGTTCACTATTACGTTAATAGATGGCACCTGTAGCGCAGTTACTTTTGGCTCCAGACGCTACTCGTATTTTTACGTAATGGATTTTAAAATATGGAATAAAGATGGCTAAAAGTATTAAAATAATGCATTGTCATCGTGTTCTGAGCTATTCTAAAAGTTTCAAATGTCTAGCTAGTCGGGAAGTTAGTTAAAAATCGATTGCAAGATTTATACCAGACAAACACACACACAAACAAGAAAGCAAGTTAATAAAAACATGGTAAAAATAAGTGCTCTTCATGGGCTAAATTTCCAAAATAGAGAGAATTCTCCAAATATCACAGAATGATATAAGTATGTCTACCTTACTACTTATATAACTTACTATACGAAACTTCACTTTTCTTTTATACACTTGAATGAAAATCTTTATTTAAATTAATTTTAAGGGGAAAAAATTACCTGTTAGTTATTAGTAAAGGACCTAATAGAAAATCAAAGTGTGCCACATTTATTCTGCTGACTTAAAAACTAATAAAGAAATATCATGATGTTGCCTGCAGATTTTTAAAGGAACTCCAAATTTGAGATGCTGATTCAGAAAACACAACTTGCAGACATGGCTGTCAGTATAATATACTTTTACTTCAAGTTATGAAATCAAATCACAAAAGTTCCAGAATGGATAAGACAATCAATCACAACATTAAGTATATACAGTATGTAAGGTATACACAAGATTCGATTCACAAGAATCGAACTTTTGAATTAATGAATTAAAGAAGCTGCTTCAGATATGCTAATTTCGGCATACGCTCTTAGTATAAATACCACGCAGCGTCATTAAGAAAAAAAGGGAAGGTTGTTAAGGTTGAAAAGGTGTTATCCTGCGCTAGTGCTTAGCGGGCCAGAAGTTTACATAGCAGTACTGCTGGTTTGACTTACTGTTCGTGAGTATAGAAAATATATTGTTCTTGAAAGCTGTATTTATATTCCGTACAAGTGTACGTATGCTTATTGCTGTAAAAGCCAATTATATGTGCAACGAATTCAATAAACATTGTTTCATGTATAAACTGTGTTTGTTTCAAATTCAGATAGAGTGCCACTTCAAATTATATACACCCAGGTCTGGGTAGAAGTGAGCATAGAAACTCTATAAGTATAATATAAAAACATCACCCAATCAAAATTTTATGGCCATTTCTTAAGTTCCCATTGCTAAAAATAGCGAAATTCAGAAGCAAATCTTTTGAACAGATGCATCCTAAATTTCAAGAGATTAAAAAAATACTTCATTATAATAAGCGATATTAGACTTCCTCTATGAAGAAATTGATTTTTATACAATTAATGCCATTTTCAAAGAAGGAAACTCTACAATAACTTTGAAATAACATACCTGCTATGAATCCCTATACAGGTATTCCTCGACTTATGATTGAAATTTTTTTAACTAATTTTTATTTATTTTTTCTCAAAAATATTGTTCCTCGAATGTGCAGTACATACCTATATATATTACATAATTATTAAAAAATAGGGATGCAATATTCTGCAATGCTACACAAATTTATGACACAATAATAAAAATGTATGATGTAATACTTTTGATATCCATGCAATAGATCAAATAAACCTTCATTCGAGATTTAACAAAACAAGTGTGCAGTGGTCACTTCCCATTATTATTACATAAAAATATTACTAACTATTTTGTATTGTTAAATACGTAGTGGTTCAATTTTTATCTGGGAAGTTAAGTACATACATAATTTTATTCCCAGTATAGCTGGAAATAGTATAAGTGCCACAAAAAATAGTAATATAACAGACTCAGAAATGAAACAAACGAACAAGCCGAAGTACAATAAAAAAAATTTATTTTGAAGAAATGGCTTCAGCTTTTCACTATATCAATAAAGTACTACAACAGTTAGAAGCAATGGATCCAAATGAAGAAAAATTCACAAGTGTCAGGAAAATCTGCCTTGCTACCAGACTATATACAAGGAAAAGAAGATGCAAACTGTTCAAACTCTGTTAAAAAACTTGTAACGTATTTTCTGTTGCAAATTCTGAACCAACAGATTGTACTAACATAAGTAGCGATAGTGAAGAATAATTTGTCTTCTAAATAAAGTACAATGTATTTTAAATTACATATGCATGTATGAAAGTAAAAAATATATGTATGTACATATATAAAAAAAATTGTTTGAAACTTGACTTACCAAATCAACTTACGACCAATGTCTCGGTCCCTATCTGAGTCATAAGTTGAGGAATACCTGTATTGTGCTACATTTTTTTATACCAAATTAGGCAGTTATATTTTAAATGTAGATTCTTTGTTTATATACTCGTATAGAGTTATATTCTCAATAAAATTTGTTGAGATATTTCTATTCTAAGACTGAAATAGATCCAGCAACCCTAGTAACCAGCAACCAAGATGTAGGGCTGCTTGACTATACACCTAATCCAGTTTAGCCTCATCCATTCTTACATACTAATGTCACAGAAGCTAAATATTTATTTCATGAGAATAATCACAAGATTTTTATATCAACTAGTTGAATCTTGACAGCAATCACTAATGAAACAAGCAAATATAATCTGAATTTAGCAATAGCTAATGAAATAGGGTTTTAGCAAAAGAAGAAAATTTTAACTTTAACATATTTTCCTTCTTTTCACTAAATAGACTTCAGATCTAACACTAGCTCTAGACAAACAATTCTCACTAAAATTGTAGGTCTCACATTCTTACAGATCATGGGCATGAAAAATCTTGAACACTCTTCCTATCTGTTTCAATTAGCCTGCATGCATTTGGCTTGTTTCTTAAATCATCAATTTTGAGCACTAATTTTTTTAAAAATGATTTGAAATTTTTTAATAATCAATTTTAGATCTTTTTCTAGATTGTTTTTTTTAATTTTTTTAATTTATCAGTATATTTTGGAGGTTGCTGGGCTCTCTCTTGAGCAAACCACGATGGTTGTTTTTGAACCTTGATTATGAAGAACGCTAATTCTATTGATAGTGGGGAAGAGATGAATTTCCAGGGTGAACTAGAACTTATACAGAGCACCTGGAGCTGACATGAATTTCCAAAGATACTCCAAATGAATCAACACATTTGGCATCTGTATCTGATGCCTATCATCACGTCAAAGCTCAGATCATCTAGCATCCTGAAAGTTTTAGTATAATCAGTAATGTTGATTTTATTCTCCATTCAGTTCTTATTTTCATCTTCCCTCTTATTGTCTCCATTGTCATTTTCTTTACATAATTCTTTTTCTATAGAGGTAATTTTAAGAACTTTTAATGCATTTTTCTTCAGACCCACATTGTCTACAAGTGTATACTTTCCTATTATCTCATCTGTAAATTTAGCCTTTAGCATCAAAGACTGCATCATTTGGCCTGCATTTCATACTATTCCCTATCACTTTATTAAACAGGATGATACATGGCTGAAAAAACTGAAATTGACTAGTATTATATCAAAGATAATTATAACCACATCATGGTTTACTTCTTTATTTAGTGATATGGTAATTCTTTTAGAAGGGAATTTCACTCATATCAGCACTCTCATAAAATGTTCATGCAGGGATTTTATTACAATGTTGTGAACTATGAAGTTAGGGTCCGTGTCCACATCGAAATCAGGAGCTTCAACTACACTAATATCAATGTATTTCTGCTAAAAAAATTTAGTAGTTGCTGAGTATCTTTAAAAAAGGTAACATCTATTAAGATGGGTTTAGTGAATGTATAAGTAGATCAACTTCTATTCATCAAAATTTAATTTTTAAAAATTTCACCTTATGTAAAATTTCTATAATTTTAATGGATAACATTAAACAAAAACCTGGTCAATTTTTCATATATAGTGAAACCTCTATTTATCATTTTTAAAGGGGCCTATTGCACTAAATGATAAATGTGGAAAAACTATAGATGGAGGAACATAGAAAGGAATATTATCATTGGGACTCAATAAAATAAACAACACATACTGTTCCGTATGTGTTGTTTACTTTATATTACAACTTTTCAGGAAACGATTGATTGAGATTCTATTGTATACACTTAATGCTGTTTTATTCTATTTCTTCAAAGAAATAATTAAGAAAGATATCCAGCTTTTTCTCTCCTTCTTTCAAAATACAAATAAAGCAAATCAGTCTATGCTTTCCATGTTAAATTTATAACAAGTTATTCACTTATTAAATACATATAATTATACCTACCTCTAAGTACGCACTATTACTTGGATCAAATGTGGTATTAACAGATGAAAATGAAATATCCACATGCGGGAAAGCATGAAACCATTCTGCTATATGAGAGATGTGGTAAGTCTCATGAACAACATCTGAATGAGCCATATTTCCTGAAAAGAAAATGATTTAGAGTTATATAGTAACTAAACTAAAGGCGTTCAAACTAAAATAAATTTTTTTAAAACATAACTTTAAAAAATGTAAAATGATAACATGATGAAAAGATAAGAATTTCACAGAATAAATAAATGTATTCTCTTTTTAAAAATGTTTACTTCTATGATGACATCGTTTTTTAGAAAAAATTGATTTTATTAAATGAATTGGACAAAACAATTTTGAAATTTTTTTTTAACATAGCTCATACATATACTTCTAAAATCTATCAGTTACAATGTCAAAGATCTGTAGCCAGGGTTCTTATCTTCTCCTGTAGTCTAAAAGCAAGTGATACAGATAAGAAAGTAAACATATTTGTCTTGATCAGAAAGCACATTTTATCTTGCAAAATGTAACCTGGCCATCTACCAGTATTTAAAACTATTTTATAAATGTTACCACGTAACAGACTTTTGACAATATTTTTAAAGCCTTTTCTCTACATTAAATGCAATTGAATATTTTATCAGGTTTTGATATACAAACTGGGAATCAGAACAATAAATATGAATGCATTTACCACAAAGTAAAAGCTCTAACAATTAGGCAATTCCATATACAGTGGAATCTCGATCGATCGTTTTCGGATCCATCGTTTTTCCGTATGTGGCATTCATTTTATCCAGTCCCAACGATCATATTGCTTTGTTATGTTTCCGCATCTATCGTTTTCCCGCATTTATCGTTCATTTCAATCAGTCCCTTGAAAAACGATAGATCAAGATTCCACTGTATTATTAATCTCAAGAATTCACAAACCTTTTTCAAAATAAAAAGCTGGAAGCTTTAAAATTATCCAGTTCACTAATATTAACATAATTAACATATTAACAAAATAAAATAACTATTCTTTAGTAAATATAATTCATAGAAAACAAACACCTCTTTAGAATATCTTGAAAATAGAGATAACATTGACAATTAATGTTCTGAGAAATAATGCAAATTATTTACTTGTCATTAAGAGTACTCTGAAAAAATTACAATATTAACTTTGAAATATGGTAAATAAATTCCAGATTTGTAAAATACTTTTAAATATTTAAATTATTTTTAATTATTAGACCTCCATATCAGTTTTAGAAAAGATAAAAAACAAGAAAACAAAATAATGCAGGATGGCCAATCAATCTATCAACCACATAAAGGTTTTTCGTTCATAGTATCTCCTCCTCCTAAGTTATGTTTAGGGCAATTGGAACTTGATTAACAAAGTTTTCTTTTTCCACAACAGTAACAAAATATAATGCAAGATTTACTTTCTGTAATTCTAAATTCGAACAAATAATTTTGATTGTTATTTTTCATTTAATAAAACTACTTAACTGAATGTCAATGAGCTATATCATTTTTATCTAGAGAAGTAAGATTTTAATTGGAAGAAAATTATAACTTTATACAACAAAATATTTTTACTTAACTCTGTCAAACACTTATGAACTTCATTACAGTACATTCAACAACAATTCCATAAATTTGTAAAAATAAAACATTTATTTACACACAAGTACAAATAAATCATTAAATTTATCTATTTTCTGATTATGCTACAGTAACAATGCAAATTCAGTATATATGCAAATCATGATAAAAACACCACACTTTAATTCAAAATAAAACTAACAATACAAGTGATAAAATTAAAAAAAATACTTTTGCAGTGAGAAAACTAACCAACTCTGTTTACAAACATAACAAACATTATGCTCCTAAAAGAGAGGTAGGCAGAACTACATAGTTAAAATTGAATTTCAGTTAAATTAATAAATCATAAATCAAATAAAATGTTAACGATCACATTTCTTCGAATATGATTTCAAAATTATAGAGTGTCATTTATACGTTATACACTTAAATATCACGAAAGAAAATATTAAACTCTAAAACTTTATTAATATTTAATCACATAGATTAAAAATCTACATAAATCAATCACCGAAAATTGTGTCAAATATTTCAAAGCTCACGCTACATCAAAATAAAAATCTTAATTCATGCCCTCAATAATAATCATTAAAAGGTGCACCATACACCATAATACATACCTTTATCGCTATGATCTCATCAGACGAAGTTAACTTGAAACTAGACAATTAATGAACTGCAACTGTTCTTTATTTACGGTGATAAATTAATAATATTTAAAAAATCGACCAAACAACTGGCACATCTACAGAGCTTGTGCTGTGATTATCACAACACTGAATAAGCCTACATCGTTTTATCGTGAAATTGATCGTTATAAAAACATTAAAACACGAATAAAATAATCAAAGGCAGTGTCAGATATAAAAAATTAATTTTTAGAAAATGACAATAACATTTCACGCGGGTAAAACTGCTAAGTACGGAATATTAAAAATGACATCCCTTTTCCCCACTCGTAACGTACAAATTTTACATGGAAGCAATCACATCACATCTCACATCGGCATCACGGGATTGTATCGAAATAGTTACAGTTTTGTTAACGGTGAAGGAGAAAAAAAGAATGAAATTAACGATTATTTAGAGAGAACTTATATCGTTGCTCTTCAACGCTATTTTAGATTTCAAATTATTTTATGTGTACTATTTGGCCTCCATTTCATAAAATACATAAAAAATTTCAGCTGAAATGTAAAATACACAACCGTAAAAAAAAAAAGAGAGAGAGAAATCGAATAGATTTTTCAGTACAAATTTGACGAGAAAGAAAAAAAGGAGAAAACCTAAAAAAAGCATTTTTGAACTTGACTCTTCACATTTAACTTTTAACTAAATATATGACAAGAAGAATACAATATGTAAAGAAAACAGTAATGATCATTATCAATGTATTGATATTACTTTTTTATATGCACAATGCACAATAAATCAATACACCCCGGGCTTTTTTTTTCTTTTCTACCCCGCGATATCTTTTAAAGAGGCGAGTGAGATCATTTTTAAAAGAAAAGATAAGGTAGCCACATTAGCATATATTCGCATGGGAGTTCTTTATTAAAATATATATGTATATATTAACATGTTTAGAATCTTTTTTTAACCAATGCGGAGGCACCTATCGGGAAGACATTCGCCTATAATACACCACAGTTTTGCTGGCCATTTTATTATGGGAGCACCATATAGACGAACCAGCGTTACCCCCTATGAAGGGACGACACAAACGGAAGCATTTTAATGGTGCGACGCCGGGATTTGATCCGAGCACCCTCAGCACCAAAAGCCAGCGCGCTGTACCAACAAGGCCGTGACAGTCCCTGTTTAGAAAATATTGAATGGCCAACCAGTTGCACAACCAGAACGCATCAATAGAGAAAAAAAGGTAGGGGGGGGCAATTACTGTGGAGAGGAGGTAAGAAAAATAGCACAGAAGTCGCACCTTCTTAACGATTTTTTTGATGCAAGAGAAGATGGAGATTTACTTTTACTTTCGTTACTCGATGTCATTGTGTGTCAGTGCGAGAAATGAGGCCTGAGAGGTTTAATCTCCAGAATGGAAAAAAAAAATCTGAATGATCTCAAAATGAATAAAAATGAGAAAAGAAGGCCTTCCCTTAAACATACTTTAGTTTGTTATTATTCCATGATTAAGTTTTAAGTATTTACCGAAACACCGAAGCGGGACCCGACATAGCAATGAAACCCTACTGGGTTAATTCCCGTCGGTGAGGTTAAACCACTGCAAGCGACCACTTCGCGTCAGCAGGCCCACAGAGCCAACCCCACACAGCAGGATGCCCAAAGCAGCAGGCCGCAGAACAGACGGAGAGAAAGAAAGAATTTAGAAGAGACGAAGACGCTAACCTGCTCTGGTAGAGGAAACACACGAAAAGTTGACCCGGCATAAATAGCAAACAACGGTAGCTCTAAAGCTATGTCCACACTTTTGAGCTTTTGCGTTCGCTTTCGCTTTCGACATGTAGCACGGAGAGAGAAATGTGAGGCATGCTCAGAGCTGTGCGTCACCACCTGCAAATTCCAGGACAGCGCATGCGTCGCGGTAGAGCATGCGATATCGCAAGCGTATCCAACCCGAGTGGATTTTCTTGCGGAATTCCATGCGCTTTTCTATTCTGCCAGTGTTCAGAGCCAGTGTTCAGAATGTCGCAGTCTTCGGAAGAAATTTTAAATTTTATTGATGATTACAGAAATTTACGGGCATTGTGGGATGTCAACCACTCCGCATACACAAATAAAATTATTAATACATTTAATACATTTAAAATAATTATTTAATAATAATTAATGAGTATTGTTTTAAAATAAAAACTAAATGTATTTTTAAACAAAGTAAATTGAAAAAAAATTTTGAAAACTTGTACTATATCATTAAAATTTTCTTTTTGAAATAGAGGGAGAAGATTTCAAAAATATGCATCAGCTAATTTGTTATTACAAAAATTCTGAATAAAATATTCCCCATAGCTTATCATAGGAATTAAAGACCCACTTTGAAAAAAATAGATGTTTTAGTACTATAAAAGCAGGTTACAACCTGAATTCGCGTTTTGCGTGAAGTAATTTCCACCCCCACCCCCCATGTCATGCATTTCTTGTATCCAAATGCGTATGATCTTGCATGTATTATTTTCATTTGAAGCTAAATATCATCGACACATTTTAAATGTAGGCATTTTTTAGTCCATCGTGGTATTCTCGTCGTGTTCTTCCTTTAACCCTATGTTAAAGAAAAGTAAACGATTTTCATTAATAATAAAATATTTTTCTTAACTTCTTACATATGTAGACTTTTTTTTATTATATATGAAAATTCAAAAGTAATTCTTCATGGCCCGCTTTGCTCAGAAAAGAAGTGAATGTCTCGGTTTAATTCTTTACTTCTTTATATTAAAGAAATTATTTACTTACTCTCTCTCTCTATATATATATATACCGGGTGGACATAATTAAACTGACAGTGCTCACAGTGTTCTGTAGCGCGATCTATTTGCGAGAATGACGCCACATTTTGTAGGAAGATTAAACAAGACGGGGGATGAAGGATTCCGCGAAAAAATAAATTAGTTCCAAAAGTCACCGCTAGGGGAATGTTTGGCGCTGTGTAATAGAAAATAGAGTGTTAACAAATGCAAATTAATACGGAATAAAATTACCTTTTATTATGCACATTTTCTTATTTAGTTCAAGTGCACTATGGCAACACTTTTAAAAAAGCGTAAAATCTACATAAACACCGATAAAGTCTCGTGATCTGCAATATCACGTACGCTGAGCAGAAGAAGAAGTTCTTTATTCAAATTTCACGTTACATCCATTGGCACAGTGCCAGCTGCTTGAGTTTTAAAAGGCAATGTGTTACGTTTCGAATCAATCGGATTGAAAGTTTATGTGCAATGTCTCCTTCTTTAGTCGAGCGTGCGTTACTGGTCAAATTCTTTTACCTCAACCAGTGCAACGCGTCAGCCGCTCTTCGTGCTTTTAGAACGCACAAAAAAATGCGTAAAGGTAACGGTCCTGTGTCAGTTAATGGGCTAAAAGCAATGGTTGCTACGTTTGAGAAAACAGGTTCTCTGAAGGTTCAGTCAGGCAGAGGACGAAAATCTGTACCACAGGATACAATCGAAGCAGTTGCCACGGCGATTGTCGACAGAGGACCAGACAATATTGCTGCCACCTCTAGCGCTCGTGGATTAGCTTGGAATATGGATATGCCTTACAGTACGGTATGGAAAATCTTACGAAAGGTTATCAACTTCTATCCGTACAAGATCAGCCGTGTACAGGAGTTACTGTACCCCGACCATAATAAAAGGTAATTTCCGTATTGATTTGCATTTGTTAACACTCTATTTTCTATTACACAGCGCCAAATATTCCCCTATCGGTGACTTTTGGAACTAATTTATTTTTTCGCGGAATCCTTCGACCCCCGTCTTGTTTAATCTTCCTACAAAATGTGGCGTCATTCTCGCAAATAGATCACGCTGCAGAACACTGTGAGCACTGTCAGTTTAATTATGGCCACCCGGTATATACATACATATATATATATATATATATATATATATATATATATATATATATATATATATATATATATAGTGTGATTAGCTAACGATTTTTCTTGAATATTCTGTATACTTCACAAGTAATATAAATGTTCCTTTTATTCAGAAACTAGCCGGGCGAGACCCGGCTAGGCTCGGGCTTAGCCCGATAGTGAGTGATTTTAGAATGAAAATATCTCTAAAACTATTAAATTAACAGAATAAGTGTACGCAGAAAAAATTATCAGTTTTCGAAGCTCTTTCCAAATATGTAACATTTATGTACTTTCATGAGAAAAAAAATTACACCGTTTCCTGTATATTTGTCGGCCATTTTTTTTTCGAGGATCGGTGCCCGCCCGGATGAGTTACGGTCACGTGATCTCTCGACATCCACTTGTCTCTTTATTAGTATAGATAGATAAATAAATATACCAGTGTAATTTTACACTATATATTTAAGAGATAGAATTTTAATAACAAGCAATATTCTACCGTTTTCTATTCTTAGTATTTGTTTGGTTTTATTACTTCATAAACAAAGCTATAAATTGTAGTTCTATTTCTAATAACTTGGCATATAAAAAAACAGGTCTTCTCTATATTCCGTATCACCAGTTATTAATTTCTCTATCAAACTACATTGATGTAGAACCTACGTGTATAAGAAAAACCATCTCTAATCGATTACTGAGGTATTATTAAAAAAATATTGTTTAAATTTATATTTATTTTTTAGTCTTCTCATTTAGATCATTTTCCCCTGCACGTGCACACACACAGTGGCGGATTTACAGATTTGCCGCCCGTAGGCTATTCAATTTTTGCCGCCTCTAAATTTTGATATCTTAGTCCACAATCATATCAATTTTCTATCAAAAAATTTCCAACTTTATTAGTAATTATTAACAGTTATTTTGTGTGTGTATAATAATTTTTTTTTAAATTTGTAAATCGAAATAAAAAATTTATGAACTAAATTTGCCGCCCCTTAAAATTTGCCGCCCTAGGCTCCAGCCTACTCAGCCTGGTGGTAAATCCGCAACTGCACACACACACACACACATACACACACATATATATATATCAAGGATTTAGCGGGGAAAGAATGATTATTCTAAATTTAAAGGGGGTTTAGTAATTAATTTATTATTGTGGCGTAATTCGCCACTATTCTCATATTTTGGTTCGAAATGCATCGAGAGAAATCGGGGGAATTCCCTTTGGTTTTGATTGACATCCGTGGTAACGCCAATGGCTCATCTCCGGTGTATGCGTCACAGAGATCTTGTGGGCATGCGCGATGTCTTTAGTTGGTCTAAAACAATAGCGTTTTAATCAGACGGCGGGAAATTCTTAATTGAGACGGTCACGAGTCGCGCGGGGAACTTGATGACTCTTGGATTTAATTTATCAGATTGAATCAGGTAACTTAAGATTTTGGAAATAAACGATGTTAGATATATTAATTGTAGTTCTTTGCCACCGGCCTTTTAACTCATTGACTGCTATAACTTTAATAATTATGTAGAGATAGATTAAGAAAGAGTAAGTTTGGATTTAAGACGACGTACTGGGAAGGGTGGAAGTAGCGAACGTGTCATATATATATATATATATATATATATATATATATATATATATATATGCAAGTAGAGGGATTATACATATTTATATACAGAGCACCGTGCCAAAATTGTAGTCTATTCTTGTTGCCCATTCCTTGTTGCTTTACGTAAAAATAGTGATCACCTTATAAACTCCACGAAATCACAAGAAACGCAGCAGTAACCGTCCGACTCTTCCATCTCGCGAGGCATGAACTGTCGAACAAGTGTGGACAACAAATCGAATGCATCTAGAGGCATGCCGGGAAGCATGGGCTAAAAGCAAGTTGAAAGGAAAGACGAACCGCAAGTCGAAAGCGAAATCGAACTCGAAAGCGCAAAGGTGTGGACATAGCTTAAGAAGCACGCCAGAAAGCGGCTGTGCACAAAAAATGATGGCGAACTTAGGGCCAGTTCACATAGGAGTCTGTTGCGTAGCGTTAAGGGAAATATGACATTGAGACGAAAATAAACCAATCATAAGCGTTAAAAATTTCATTGCTAATCGTTTGGAGGTTTGTCATTGGTTAAATATATTTCAATACTTTAACGCTCCACAACGGACTCCTATGTGAACAGGCCTTCACTGAGGGTCCGCGAGAACGTGTGAGCCTAAGAGAAGCGGAGCCAGAAGTCAAAAGAGAGACCAGGCCCGAAAAAAAAGAAAAAATTAATTAATTACCGACGGTATCATATGATGGACCGGACGAAGAGACGACTTGACCTAAATATGATATAGTCTGTTTTGAGAGGGAGCAGTCGCAATCCTGGGCGCAAAACCAGCAACTGGATATAAATCCTCACCTTACTGTGCAACTAACCCTGCGGAATCTCCGTGATTCAGCGTGTCCTGTAGTCGCCAGTGGGCACCACCCCAAAGGTGAGGACCGGAGCCTCCAGGCTTATATTGAACCCAGCTTATCCAGCAAGGCTGCAGTCGATAGGTCAGAGTCTGAGAGGACAGGACCAAATTTCCTGACTTACGCAGGCCTTGTTACCTTCTCGCTCATCATTACAGGCCATAACCTTAATCCTACCATGCCCTAAGACTCCCAGCTCATCACAAGTGGTGAGTTGTTCGTCCTCGGGGGTGTCTTAATACCAAAAGGATCTGGACCAGACAAATCAAGGACAATTTTTTCTAAGCTGAGCTAAGCTTAAGCCGAATAAGAAAAATTAAGATTACTGACACGTGGTAATAGGGGTAGGTCAGAAAAACTAGGGTAGCGGCTTATAAGTTACACTCGCGAGCAGGGGTAGAAATTAATAGGTGAGATGTTAAGATTATGCTCACAGAACGACCCCAGGCGCTATTAGTAGATAATTACGGAATAGAATCCCTGCTGTGGTACTCCTTACTAGCCAGTACACTAGTATCTTTGTTTTAATCATCAATGTGTTTCCCGGAAAGTGATTCAATCGTTTTATTTTAGAAGTTCCCCTGGCATAACCCTTTCGCGGCGAACGTCACGTATACGTGACAGTTGCTATCCGCTTTTTCTCCCGGCTGTCACGCCCGCGTGACAGAGAGATAACACTTCAGCTACCGACTGTCTCATATACGTGGCAGTAGATCAGAACGTTTTATTAGTTAATTTTTGGAGCACTAGATGGCATCCTATGTCCATTAAATTTAGAATACACATAGTTGTGACCTTATTTTTGAAATAACGAGGGATATGATTCAAATACTGGTGGTAGTTTTTTGTAAACAAATGGAGAGAGCTGTTTATTGCGGCTGGCTGCCAGCGGTGTCAGCGGTTAAGGCATTTAAACTTTGCACGTGTTCTTTATTTACGAGTAATTTTGTTTTTCATTTGGTGTGGGATAATAGCGTTGGACATATGGGTTCGCCGCTTAGTTTTGACAGACCCTGATGCTGTGAGATTTCTGATTTACACCGATGTTAAGTAAATACTGTAAAAAATGTTTCAATCTGTAAAACAAAAATTTGTTAATAGAGAAATTATAAATGAATGTGTATGTAATCCATATGTTGCTTAAATATATAAATTTGTTCGAAAATTTTACTATTTTGGAATTTTTTGTAAAATTAGGCTTAGAGCTTAAAGGACAGCCCACCTGAAGGGAGCGCTCACGGGAAACACCTCCAGCCTCAGAGGAATGCGCGCGATTGCAACAGCCGCCTCAAAAGGGCTAATAGAACTTCATGAGAGACAATCTTCTTAAACAGTCTTCCTCTTCGGCCGTGACCCCGGCAGGTGCCTAACAGGTCCACTAGTGTTGCTCCAAAGCAAAATAATTCGTTGGCGAAGATTGATGAGCATGATGATCAGCACTCAACCTAGAAGGAGAAAGAAGAGGGGGTATCCTAACCATTTTTAAGGGATTAACTATTTGTTAGTTTGTTAGTAAATTCTGTGAAGCCTATAATGTTAGTTATTAGTATTGTTATGTTGCCAGGGGACTGTGGGAGAAAGGTTGTGTATGTTAGTGTTAGGAGATGAGTAGAACTGGAGGTAAAAAGATGTTTTATTGTTAACAGAAAGAAATGTGATTATTTTACGATGTTAATGATTTTGAGTAGTGTTTGTGCTAGTGTTTTTGTTGAGGAAGTCTTTAATGTTGTCCATGTTAGTGTGCAACCAACGCATTATATTCTTGACCTTAATTTGTACCCATTTATTACTTGCTATTTGTTCATACCAAAGTTTACTATTTTTGGAGGTTGGAATTTTAAGATGTGGGCAGCTGGGGAGAGGGCACTTAATTAAGAAATGTAACCGGTCTTCCCCCTCCCTACAAACGCAAAGATCGGTGTCTCAGCTAGATACACCGATCTCAGTACAATGTATCAGCTAGATGTGTGAGCTATGTCTTGTTAATCCTATTTATTTAATTGAGTAGACTGACTGAAGTTTTTTATTTTTGAATTTGATTCCGTCTAAGTGGTCTTTAATTATAAGGCCGAGATCCCCCGGGATTCGAGGTCTGTTACAATACATTATTTCGTTTTATCCCAGTTAATGTTAATCTTATGAGACTCCAGAGCACAAGATGAGACTCGCCATGGCTTCAAAAAGGCCTTCCGAGTATGGATTCCCATCCGTGAGGATAGACCGCAGGCGGCGGCTGCTCAAGTTTATGAGACTTCACCCACCCGTTAAATTTACCAAGGGAGATATTTATGTTAGAAATTAACTTTGCTTATCGGAACCTTTAATGACTAAAAGGAAGTCATCCGCAAATGCTTGTACTCTAGTGTGGTTAGGCCACGGCTGTGCCAGGGCGGTATCCGTCACTATATTCCACAGTAATGGACCCAAACAGCTACCCTGAGTACAGCCTCCAAATGTCTCTTTTTCAGTTTTTATTCCATTTTCCTCCAGAGTAAAAGATCCGTTGCTCAAAAAGTAGGAGTGGTTACTTTCAAATAGTTTTAGCATGGGGCAGTTTCTAATCTGTCAAGGATTGACTTCCAACGTAAACTATCGAAGGCTCCAGAGATATATGGGGAGACAAGAGCTTAAGTCTTTCTTATGATCATCGTCCTGTAATATATTCATTACATTATGTAGGGCATGATCCGTTGAAACCCCGCTTTTAAAACCATACTGGTTACTATGCCAAAAACCTTCCTTGGAGAATTCATGAGAAATTCTACCGTGGATTATCTTTTCAAATAATTTGCCTAGAGTAAAGGAGGCAGATGGTCCGATAAGACTTTGGGTTATTTTTTGGTTTCTCGTCTTTGGAAAAAAGCACTACTATTGATTTTGTCAGCGGGGTTGGTAAGTGACCCAACTCAAAACATTTGTTAATTAAGTCCTGTATTAACTTTGGGCTGGTTTCGAATACTTTTTTCAGCAACTTTTAGTCTATTAAGTCAAAACCTGGGGTCTTCCGCGTGTTAACATGACTAAGTATTCTTTTTATTTCTAAATAAGTTACCAGAGGGAAGGTGTGCGAAGCCGTGAATTTTATTTTAATCCATTTTACTTATCTTTATTTGTAATAAACAAATTTTTAATGCATTTTTCTTGTAATTTTTGAATAGTCAGGGAAGAGTTATTTTCTAAAACACTTACCAAAATCTTAGGTTTCGCGTATTTATTGGTGGCCATCTTAAAAATTTTGTCACAACGATCTGATGACGAAGTACATAATTTCCTCCAGGCATTAACTCTGCTTTAACTATTAAACCTTTATATCTTGCCCTAGCCATTTTGCACATTATTTGATATTTTAGTTTACTTTCTTTTTGTGTTTCTTTTTGTCCCTTTATCCTAATGGCCTGAACTCTATTCTTTTCTGCGCGAATTTCTGGTGACCACCAATTTGATGGTTTAAATACTGGGTTAGTTTTAAATTTATAATTATCTTTTGCTACCTTCGTAAGTATAAGTAGCATATCTTGCACGGTAGCATCGAGTGTTTTTATATTTTTCGAGTGTTTTTATATTTCCAAATTACTCCAAAACCTGATTGACGTGCTTTTCTGCATTTCACATAATGTTACACATTCCTACATAACGTTTTTTTTCGATTTAGTCAATCACCAAATGCTCGTTTCATTTCTTGCCTCTTCCTTCCTGATCTCCTGTAAAGGATGATGGAAGATAAATTCTAGTTTTATGGTAAAAAAAGAAAAAGAAAAGTTACTCTAAAATCCTATGAATCATAGCGATCGGATCTTTTGCTGGGTTACCTCAGCCATCAGATCGCAGAGTTGGCCACCCTGAGGTAACATTAACCCTATAGGGTTAATGTTACCTCAGATACTCTAATGTTATAACACTATAGTGTTATAAGTGTTCTCAGTCAGGATATACGGGAATATATTCTTGCGTAGTCGTCATCTTTCGAACACTAGTTGTATAAATATGGAAGGACAGGGAAAAAGACATATAGCGCCAGCAAATGCCATTACAAATGTCTCCCGTCGGAATAATTTCATGTCGGGAGAGTACGAAATCGTTTAGGTTTCGCTAAGCAAATCTTGAATTTTCATATTGGAACCGTCAGAAGGGGAAGAGCTTATTCCCTGATCCTCGAGTTCATGTATTCTCAGATGCTGAATATGCTGGGCCTTGGATAAATCCAATCTGTTTTCATCAAAGGTGTCGTTAGGTTTTATGGGACCCTTTTACATCAAATAATAATAATGATGATAATGATAACTGATTTAAAACTACAAAAAAATTCAAATAAATTCAGAACTATCTATTATAACATGGGTTTTAAAATTACAAATTTAAAAATATGTAGGGGAAGGTGGGGTAAGATGACGAACTTAAGCTTCAAATATTTTTCCTAAATTCAATAAGTCGTTTAAAAACCTGAAATTTACAGAATAACTTCTTTCAACCATTATGTTTTATAAAAAAAATTGAAACGATTTCATCTCCTCTTGGAAGATGGCAAAATATTCCCTTCCGCCAAGAAAGTAATTTTCGTCATCATACCCATTAGGTGGGGTAAGATGACTAAGGGCGGTGGGTAAGATGACGAATCAATAACAATATAAATCAAGATATAATGGTTTATTTTCAAAAATGTAGAGAAACAATTTCACTTAGGTACTTGGTGAAAAAGGCACAGATAACACTAAAAATACAATGACAGATTACCCATAATGAAACAAAAACTTAAAGAATTAGATACAAAAATTAAGAAAAAACAGGTAATAAATTTCATATACAAAAATTGGATTTCCAGGGTCTGTCTTTCGCTTCATTATCACCACAGCAGGAACATTGAGCATGGGCCCAAGATTTGCACCTGAAGCCATAATTCGTCCTTTCCCTCTTCCCCGCAAATAATGCAGTCTTTTTCCAATAATGTTTCAGTATCATAGTCGTCGTCCTCCACATATGGAACTTCTTGTGATGACTCTTCAGATGACCAGTAATCCCGTTGACGCATTCTAGTTTTCTTACTTTTTCTAGGTGTTTTCGGTAAACATTTAGCCTTCTTTGACGCTAATGTTTCAGCTTTCCTTCCCAATCTTTCTTGTCGTTTCAGTTCCATCAATTGTTTTTCTTTCTTCTTTTTTTTCAAGAGCTTGTTTTACAGGAGATCCAGAAATGTGGTAAGAAGAAAGTTTCTTTCTTGGTTTCCTGGTTGTTTTCTTGCTGGCCATCGGAAGTGGAGGAAGAGCTGAGGAAATTGATGGCTGTGGAGATAGGGTTGATGAAATGGTAGGTTCAAGAGGAAAGGCTGATGAAATGTGCTGCTGACAAATGGTAGGATAATCTAATTGGTTGTTTTCAACAACATCAGTGGTGTATGAAGCGTGAAAATCTTCGTCTGTGAAAATATTGCTGTCTAGAGGTTCAGTGCCAGTAGCTCTGAATCCGTTCGCAGCAATCTGGACAGTACTAATTCTAAATGTAGGCTCCTCGTCATCTTACCCCACAACGCCATTTTAGATTTCAACTTGTTTATCAGTATCCAAGCTTATCGTAAATAAACTATAACATACATGATTTTTAACGTTACGAGTTGTATTTTGAGAGAGAAAAATGGACGAGAAAAAATAACTTACCGTAGTCGGGTAATTCCTTGCGCTGTGAAGTCCAAAATTTACAAACACAGATTAAAGAAATACATTTGACTCGCCACTACTCATAAAACGATCTCAACTTATATTACTTGTATTGGGCGTCCTAACCCAATACTAGAGTCTTAAGAATTGCCTGGACAGGGGCTGCTATCTATGATTGCGTCAGAGAAATACCGAGTTCGTCATCTTAATCGCTTCGTCATCTTACCCTACTTTCCCCTATTCATAAATACAAGACACGTTTAAAATTGCAATGAATTCCCGATAATCTATGCTGACTAATGCTCGGTTGTGCTCTGAAAATCAGAGAGCACAGATAGTAAAAAAATGGCCTAATGTAGCATTAAAAAGGAATTAGTCAGAGGAGTCACTTATGCTATTTGAAGAACAGTTAAGTTAAAATAATAGTAAAACTTGCAGAGATTCTCCGTTTATCTTCCCAAAAAAACCGTAGTTTCTTTGTTAGAAAGCGAGATTGGCGTTTCATTTCTAATCTTTTTTTAGTGTTACATTGATAATTGGCTCGTGTATAATTCAGAGTTCACCGTAATTCTTTTTAGAAATTTTTGTGTTCAAATTAACTTTTTGACTATCTGATACACCGGAATCAACCTCTATTTATACGTTATGAAGATTTTAAGCTCATTCCAATATTACACTGAAATGAAGGTTTCATTAAAGAAGTTATTTCTATATGCCCAACCAAGAAAGCTTTTGTTGAGACTTTCTAGGTTGGTAAACCGTCTCTCAAAAGTATGTACTTTTCTTTCATTTCCTCTGTTTTAAGCAGAACAACCGTCGTTTTCCCGAAAATAAAATTGATTTTGCTTGACTGATGTGAGGATGAAACGAACGAACCCGCAATGTTTTATGTAACTTAATGATGGATAATCTAAGAAATGAGATTAAAAACATATCTGTATCTCGGTGACTGTAAAATTTTAAGAAATTTTTTTAAAACATTTTTTCTGTTTATATGGACAGCACCGAGATTTTACTTATAGGACGAGGCAGTGTGCCATCTCGGCTGAATTTAATTATGTACAAACCAACACGGGGTTTTAACTTAAATTTTCTTTATACTCCAAGAATCGTAATATAATTTTTTTTTTCATTGCTGCCTTTACAAGTGAATAGAGCCTTTTAGAATAAGAAGGCATGGTAGAGATATTTCTATTTAACGAGTACATGCATAATATTTCTCGGGGTCGAGAAATGACCAGATGTACTGACCAAAGGCATTTCTTTATAGTCAGTACATTAAATACAATTTACATAAACCTCTTGTACGCTCACACAGCACTTGTAGGCCATGTTATGAACTTTTCCGTATGATATTGCGAGTGGAAGAAACAGAAGACATCAGCAGATGCCATATTTGGAATTCGCTGGTAAAATTTCGCAAAATTAGAGTTTAGGAATAGTTCGGCTAATAGAGTACCAGTTTTGAAGTTAGAATGACTTGGAATCGATTTCCGTTTCTAGCAGACGGTCGTTGCAGTGGTGCCCAGTCGTTGACGAAAACGATAATAAAGCGTTAAGAAGCATATGAAAAATATTGGTATAGGGACAGAAAATTCGCATATCAAAATAGTTAAATGGGAAAAAGTGTGTCTAGGCTAACAACTTGTGTCGTCGGTTTCAGAAAGAAATGGTAAGTATGTGAGGAATGGAATTACAAAAATGTGCAACAAATTCCTTTCGTTGCCGGGCTAGTTCAATAGGCAGTCGGCTTTGATGTTAGGAGACCCATATTCAGTTCCAGGATCGACAAATGGTCGTTCTATATTACTCAGTAAGTTAAAACTCTTTGACGGTATTCTTTTATACTTCATTCTGTTAATTTGAAAATACATTTCAAATTGCAGAGCCCCCCCCCCCCTCCCCCAAAAAAAAATTACGACTAAAAATAGCATTAATACTAAAATTTTGAAATAATTATGTTTAAGAAACTGCCAGATTCTTTTATTTTTACCGACAATGAGCTGCAGGCAATCACGAGGAAACACGGTTGGGGGGAGGGGGGGCAGGCCAAAGTAGTTTAAGAATATTTTAAAAACAAGTTACAAATGCATTGAAATTGTGCTGTGCAAGAAAAAAAAAGGTTGTTTCACTGTTCAAGAACAGAACGTTAATAAAGACTGACGTAATAGACTCGCATTAGTGTGAATAACCGCAGAATTTGTCTGAGGTCACCAGTCCTCGCAGTAATTAAATGAATCATAACATTTGCGGCGAAAAATTCATACCACTACTTTTTTCTAAGACTTGGTGATAAAATCAGAACTCAGTGGTCAGCAGCAGAGTTAAATAATATTGATTAGAGGTGTTGTTTTGCACATGGAAACCTGCAATACGCGAAAGTACAACTTCCCTGAAACAAAATTTCATTCCACGAAGGAAGCAATTAAAAGTATCCGGGGTGTAATTTTCCTTTACTTCCGCGAGTAATTGCGTGACCCACTTTAGAGGACATCGCTGCTTAAATTTGGTTCATGAAGAGAAACATTATTGCCTTCAGTTTCAAAAGAAAAGCTTTATTTTAAATTTGAATGATTGTGAGACCACCAAGAAAGAAAGTTTTTAGATAAAAAAAAAAAAAAAAAAAGAAATAAAGAAAGAAAAGAAAAAAAAATTATCGCAACACAGCTATTTGAGAATGGACTTATTCCCTTTTTAAGGTATCCGACTATGTTCGAAACGTCGATTATGATGAATAGTCCAGATATTAAAAAAAAAAATCCTTTTTCTTAACCTTTAGCATACAGTGTCCCTTTTTCCGATTCCCTCTTTGGAACGGGAAATTTCATACCCCGTTTGTAAGAACGGCCATTAAGGGGTTATATATATATATATATATATATATATATATATATATATATATATATATATATATATATATATATATATATATCCTTCTTGGGCCTGTATTCTTGGGATACATGCTATCCCTCCCCGTAAGGAAAAGGTTAAAGAATGTGAATTTTTGTTTCTAAATCTGCTGTTATTTTTTCTTTCTGTTCGATCATTAGAAATTAAATTAGAGCTATTTAAAGAAGAGCAGAAACAATCAATTTCAACAGAAGAGAAAACTTAAATTGTGTTTTCTGAAGAATTTATTTTAAATCAAAAATGTATACGACTATTTCGACAACCCAGAATATAATCAAGGTATGTCTATGACATTTTCCAGGTATGCTTTTCATAATACTATGAATGTAATGAGCCACAGATTTGGTTCTAGGTACTATATTATTTGTTGATTTATAACTGCATTTATAAAAATTCTCATGAGAAATAATTGAAATTTCACATGTGATTGTATAAAACAACCTGCATTAATTACGATTAGTTTTTAGTTTATTACAGTCACGAACACCTTACGGACATATGATAAATGAAACTGTTTTATGTTTTGTTTTTTTTTTCTTTTTTTTTCGTAGTAGAGGTAGCTTTGTTTACGTCAAAATTGCTAAATATCCTCGACCAAAACTCTTTGATTTTGTGAAAAATTGTATAATTATGGTCTATTTCCCCCCCCATTTTTCTATTTTAGTGCTATATTTCCTTGAAAGATAGAATAGAAATTTTTGCGAGTAAAGATTTTGAAAAATACTGCTCCGAATGTAGACGGGTACCTTCAGTATTTTACGAAAAGAAGATACATTTTCGAGAAAAAATCGTTACCAAAAAGCAGACGATATATACTTTGGTCCTGTGAGGTCCAAGGTCACGGAAAGTTACTCTCATATATGTAACAGTAAATAAAAAACGATGACAACATGATTTTTCAGTTATTTTGTTTTTCGTTAAAATCTAATTTTAAGACGTTAAAAATATGTTCCTTAATATGCTTACACTTTTTACTTAACATGCAAAATATGGTCAGTAAAAAATATTCCCAAAAGTATTCCAAGGGAATCATAATTTAAATATGCCAGGAAGGTGAGTAAAAGACGCACAACAACTTTTCCTAATGTAGCTCAACAATGAGAGCATCCGCAGAATATTTTGCTTGACGCCCAGTCAGAGCAAATAATCCTTCCAGTTGTGCCCAACCATTGGAAATAGATTCTAATAAACCGTATTAGGTCCCGGATTGAGTAGTGACACAAACACAAAGGGATATTCGGTTTATTGTTCCACATATTCTGTTCACAGATAATATTATTGGAATTTCTAGTAACTCAAAAATAAATTAAAGATAAATGATGAAATTATCTCGGAGTTGCGAATAACAGAGGAGAAAAATTTAAAAATATTTTAATTTTAATTGTCTTCATTGAACAGGCTGGTGAATTATTAACTGAAAACATTTTTATGGCTTAATGCAGTAAGGACATGCAGAGAAAATCCTGTCCACGAATATACTCCAGTGTTCCTGCTTCTACTCTTCTACAGCCCTCGAGGATTGTGCTTTACTAAATTTCCCTTTTTTTCTTCCTGAAGCATAAGCTGTCGATTTTGGATAATTCAGCTCGCTAGATATGACCCTTAAGGATCGGCTATTTCTGCGATACCCTACGATTACACCTTTCTCGAAATCAGATAACTCTGCACTTCGTGGCATCTTGCATGCAACTAGTGCCAATGTTGTTTCCTACACGATATTTAACGGCGGAGGGAGTGACGTATATCAAGACCGTAGATATTGTCATTTGCATGGATGTCCGAATATTTTGACACCCATGCAAATGACAATATCTGCGGTATATTGGTAGATAGTTTATATATCTATACATATATATATATATATATATATATATGTAACAGTTCCGTAACTGACTGACTGACTGACTGATTGACTGTCTGACATATAACGCACAAGCCAAACCGCTGGACCTAAAGGGCTGAAATTTTGCATGGCGATTCTTCTTATAGTGTAGAGGTGCACTAAGAAAGATTTTTGAAATATTCTTCTTAGATTTTTTTAAATTAAATTTTTAAGCTTTCTTAATAACTTTTTTAAAGTTTGCATTTAAAATAATAATTTGAGGGTTATAAAATTTATATGACGAGAAAGACCATAAAAATTCCTTTAAAATGAATTCTTTTTCGAATCTTTACCTCCATTTTCTGATTTTTGGTGAATTTTTAAAGATTAATTTTTAGAATTTAATTTATTAAATGCTGATCACGTGATTTCTTTTTCTGGTACTTTAAATTAATTTATTGTCACGTGCAAAAAATATTAAAATACAGTAAAAGATATATTCCTCAAACTGTACTATATTATTTAGTATGTTCTATTAGATTTAGTTTGAATATTTTCTTCTACATTATTTTGTCTATAAAAATATCCCTTACGATTTTTTTAAATATATATATATATATATATATATTTTTACATCAATTGCATACATTGACCGTTGTATTTAATTATAATGTACTCCGTAGTGAAGTGCGGGTTTTCAGTTAGTATATATATATATATATATTACATTGTTATTAATTTTGAAAGGTCTTTTTTTCGACAGAACTTCAGGTTTTGCACATGATAGATTAGGCAATAATGATGGAAATGGTATGTTAACTAGAAGTGGATTTTGCCATCAAATAAAATTTACAAAATTAAAAATATTAATTTTATTTTGAGTTATATGTTTTCCGGAAGTGTTACTGTTTTGGCGTTATACATAATTCTTGGGTAACATATTTTGGGTTCGTTTAGCTATAAATAATTCTAAACACGAATCCCAATACTTTTAAAACCAAATTTCTAACTAACCCTGATTTACGAATTTTATTCTTTTTACCACTTAGCACAATTATTTTTATCTTCATTAAAACTGTTCCTTCATTTCTTTTTCTTTTTAAAATATAATTAATTAATTTTTTAAAATTAATTAATTTTTTATAAGGGGCTGCGTGCCGTTTCATCTCATATCGTGGATTCGAATGATATTTAAATATCTTTAGCTCTAATAATTATTAATATTAGCTCTAATAATTATTAATATTAGCTCTAATAATTATTCTATATTCCTAATAATAAAAGTCGTTTATTACCCAAGGGTGGTTTTAATCATCACAACAACATTAAAATACTTACGAGTTATGTTTTACGGATGAATAAATTTTTTGACTTTTTTATCAATTTTTCAGGTGAAATGCAAAATTTAAAAAAATTAAAAATTATGTTTTTCGATGTTATTCCAAGTTTTAAAGCTCATTTTACTGCTAAATACACGAATATATATATATATATATATATATATATATATATATATATATATATATATATATATATATATATATATATATGTGTGTGTGTGTGTGTGTGTGTGTATACAAACTAAGTTATACAATGTAAAAATGAAGTCATAAGAAAAATATAATATCTTAATAATAAAATTTACAAAATAAAAACACACTGATATGATTTTTTGTTATTATGTTGTACTGCAGAATTAATCTTTTGTCATTTTTAATCTAATATTCGGGGGGAGGGGGATATTTTTTTAAAATATGTAGTTTAAATTTTTTTTGCCCCATTCAAATATTAAATACAGCCGAGAAAAGAACTATAACTACAAAATTAAACACCACAATGCAAAAAAAATTGCCTCAAGTTCAACGTTTAACATTTAAACGACCTTGAATTAAATTGTATCAGAGCCAATTATGAGCTCAGTGTTACAGTTGGCAAATAATAGATGTTTTTTTTTTCACTATTCTCTGCCGTAATATGCCTCGAGTTTTTCATTACATGCACTTTCCTTATACATCCCTCGAATATATCCCTGAGTATTCTAGCTTGAAAACGTTAAACTAGAATATTTTTATTTTACCGGCGAGGTCCCCATGCTACGGTCTCGCTGACACAGCGTCTACTTTCTTTTCTTACAGGGGCACTGCCCATGCATCGATTATTTGGATTTAGAGGCACAGTGGTATAAAGCACGCATCACGTTTTGTTGCAGGGTTTTAAAATTACCATTAACGTTACGAATAACATCGCTGATATAATTTTCATGACAATGAATGAAGGTATTTATGTTAGTTTCCTCTCTCCCCCAGAGACGGTTTAATTTTCATATTCAGTTTTGTCAATTGTTAACCCGTGCTCTTTTGCCAGATAGATCTTTTTAAGCAATTTTAAATAGTTTTAATTTCTGTTTTAATCTATATACAGTATCGAATTTTGGTGACCATTTTTAATAAATTGGAAATGGGAAAACACAATTTCGATCTCGGTTCTAAAATATTGCTATCAAGTAATGTTAAAATAGCTATAACTCGTGTTTTAAATAAGATGGGTGAAAAAGTTAAATGGATTTCAGGGAAAATAAAAGAACAGTCTTATTATATTATGCTTTTATTGATATCTTTAAAATTATATTTAAAGCGCAACTTTATTTCAAAAATATCGACGTGTACTCGTTTATATATAAAAAAAGAAAATAAATAAATTTAAAAAAATACATGGATTATGCATTTCATTATTATGCATGACTAGCTGAATATCCGTGCTTCGCAACGGAGTACATTCAAATCAAATACAACGGTCAATGTATGCAATTAATGCTAAAAATAAATTATAATAGATACAACGGATAGTGTATGTAACTAATGCCAAAAAATGTATAATATTTATAATAAAATCGTAATGATATTTTTATAGACGAAATAATGTAGAAAATATTCAAATTAAATACAACGGTCAATGTATGCAATTAATTTGTTTGTTTAATATCCATGCATAAAACATACTAATTTGAATTAAATTCTTTAAAAACTTCCATCTCAATTAGTCTAGTGGTTAAATTTTATCTTTTACCGTATTTTAATATTTCTTTTGTCAATTTATTTCGTTGATATGAACGTGAAGCAAAATTAATTTAAACTATCACAAAAAGAAAAGTAACCACGTGATCAGCATTTAATAAATTGAATTCTAAAAAATAATCTTTAAAAATTCCCCAAAAATCAGAAAATGGAGGTAAAGATTCGAAAAAGATTTCATTCTAAAGGAATTTTTATGATTTTTCTCGTGATATATATTTTATAACCCTCAAATTATTATTTTAAATGCAAACTAAAAAAAATACATAGCAGCTTCAAAGTTTAATTTTAAAAAATCTAAGAAGAATTTTTGAAAAATCTTTCTTAGTGCACCCCTACACTATAAGAAGAATCGCCATGCAAAATTTCAGCCCTTTAGGTGCAGCGGTTAAGTCTGTGCATATCTGTCAGTCAGACAGTTACGGAACTATTTTATATACATATAGATTAAGCATTCCATGATTATGCATTAGAATTTTTCTCGGACGATACTTGTTTCTCGCGCTTTCATAGCTCATTAGAATGATATTCAATTTTCTAGCTATGCATATATGGAACTGAGTTTATTTCATATTGCAACGAAATTGCTGGTGTGTAAGCGTTATCATTCTGATTCATATGCTGATTAATAATAAGCTTCTGAATTATTCTGAATTCTAATAAATTTAGATTATTTACTAATCATATCAAGGGAAAATAAATTCATTTTGACTTGAAACTGAAAACAAGAAAAACGAGGTTATTAAAACAATGTAAGAAGTAATAAATTCCATATTCGATTTTACTGAAATAGATATATTTTCCAAGAAAGATCGCAAAACATGTTAACCAGATTTTCTCCACTTCATTTGAATTAGTAATCTATTTGTATTTCCCATCATGAGAATGGAAAATTTATGATATCGCAGAAAAAATAGTTCTCATTTTTTCTTCGAAGTGTCGTTATTTCGCCATTCGAGAAACGGAAATTTACGATTTTTTGTTGATAGTTTTTAGGGAGAAATATGTATGAACAGAAAACATATAACCCGTAAGATGCAGAAGAGGATTCGAGGAAACCTGTGCTTTTTTACGCTGTGGGTGTGAGATAGAGACAATAACTTACGAACAATTTAAATCGTTATCATAAAAATTGGTTAGAAGGATGTTCTAACAGTCTTTTGGCATCCTACTCTTTTTGTGAGTCAAACAGATATTAAATGATCAATAAATTTTGAAGAAATAAAGCTAATTGACAGCTATCTGAACAATATAGAAAGGAAATGTTTCAATTTTTTTTTACAGAAAAATGTAAAACTGGTATAGGGCACTTTCATGGCTCTTTAAACTCAAGCTGTTCTTTTCTAGACAATTCATTGATAATTTTGTCGGTAATTTTTAAGTATGCGGCTTTCAGACAATTTTGGGGAAAATAAAAGCATTGCCATAAGGAAAATTATCAAAAAATAAATGCATGATAAAACGTAAACAACATCCTCTTAAAATTTGCAGTAGCAATTTAAAATGGCTGCTACTTCTTGAGGCAGCAGAGAATTAGGGGCGATTATTTATATGAACAAATCATTAACGCTTTTTTTTCAAAGTCCTCTGTAATTATTGTTTAAAGAAAAAAATCAAATTTTTTACTGATATATTAATTAAATCGCTAATAGTTAAAGCGGTTTCGAGAAATTTTAGAGCAAAAATGCTAGATTTTATATTCAAATATATACATATGGGAAATATCCGATATTATGCTAAATTATGAGTTGAATAAAGAAAGTCTACTATTCCAAACCGAACTGATCTACTTTAAGAGATAATTCGACAGATAAGCGATAACAAAACAAAGTATGCTAAAAAAGTCTCTGATATCAATCTGTTAAAAAAAATATCTACATAATTAACTAAACGTTTCACTCTTGATAGCAATAAGGCGGTTTCTTTAGGACAGTTTCGCTGTACATTCATTGTGAGAGCAAGTTTATTTTCTTGCTTATCTTAGAAATTATCCATAGTGAAAAGTGCAGTAAAAATTTTTTTTAAGTATAATGGTGCATATATGTAATTCATTAAATATTATTTTCATAAATTTAAATTTATCGCGATTTTGAGCTACTAATATATTTATTTTTATAATCATACTTTAAATGTTATATCTTTTCTTAACTATCATCCTAAAACATGGAAGTCCATCTTCCCGCGTATTAGTTCATGCCGCTTATAAGATCATTTTAGAGAAGACAGCAGGAAGATGACTGTATATAACTTTATATTTTCCCTTGTATGCTTAATCAACTGAATGCAGGCTCATATGTAAAACGTATAATTCTACTAGCTGAATACCCGTGCTTCGCTACGGAGTACATTTTAGGATAATTACAATGAAAAAATAATGAAATTGCTTTTTAGAGGATTTTCTTATAAACAATAATTTTTGTTTCTTCATTGGGCGCAACTAATATTAACAGACTCGTCCGCGAACTTACGCGTGAGCAAGCTACGTAAAACTGACCGTGGAAGAAACAATTGTTTCTTAAATCTACGCCAGCAAATTTTAAAGTTAGAGGCTTATTTATCGTCATGGCGAAGCATAATTTGAGGGAAAAATGCAGTCTCTTAAAGTCAAAGGGGAGGCCAATGGGTATTAGAGGAATGCGTGGCGCGAACACTTTTTCTAATTGAGCATACCCGATTAAAATAATGGCTTCGATTAAATTTTTATGCAGGGCTTTGACTTGTAGTTTAGTGCCATTACACAATTTTGGTGGTTTTAAATTCCGAAGGAGCCTTACGGGTGTGCCCTTCCACAAAGAGAGCTTATGGTATGGAAGACCCGGTGGTTTAAGGGAATTTAAAAATGCTACCGGATAGTTAACGGCATCATCTGAATTACAGACACTCTCTATCAACGGTCAAAATTTCAGCCCTTTAGGTACAGCGGTTTGTTCTATGCGAGGACTGTCAGTCAGTCACGGAACTGTTTTATATATATAGACTAGCTGAAAACCCGCACTTCGCTACGGAGTACATTCAGATTAAATTCAGCGGTCAATGTATGCAATTAATGCCAATACACACACACACACACACACACACACACACACACATATATATATATATATATATATATATATATATATATATATATATATATATATATATAATAAGTACGACGATCAATGTATACAATTGATGTAATAAAAGACAAAAAAATATATTTATAAAAAAATCGGAACGGATATTTTAGCAACGCTGTTTTCATTCCCTGGATGTTTCTCGGAGGGGGGTTGCGAGTTGCAATTGCCCTCCCCAGAGCGTCCCAGACATCCTCTATAGGGTTAAGGTCTGGAGATCTGGCTGGCCAATCCATCCGGCGAATATCCTCACTCTGTAGAAATTCGTCGATTAGAAGACCTCTATGTAGCCTCGTGTTATTGTCCATTAAAAGGAACTCAGGGACAACTGCACCCCTGAATAGGCGAACACAGGGCTCCAAGACCTCATTCCTATACCTCACACCAGTCACAGTGCCTCTTTCAAAGACATTGAGAGATGTGCGGCCATCCAACATGATGCCTGCCCAGACCATTAAACCTCCTCCACCATAATGGTCGATTTCGCGGACATTGGAGGGTAGGTAGCGGGTCCCTGGTTCTCTCCATATGAACGTACGGCGAGAATCTGTGTTTAGGCTGATCCGGGACTCATCAGTGAAGAGAACGGTCGCCCATTGATCCATACTCCAATCTCTATGCTCTCTGCACCATGATAAACGGATTCTCCTGTTCGTAGAAGTGAGCGGGACGCAAACAGCAGGTCTTCTTGCAAGCAGCCCTCTCTCATGAAGTCTTTTGGAAACAGTCACCCTTGATACACGGGTTCCTGTGGCTGCATACAAGTCACGAGAGAGCTGAGAAGCTGTAGCACTCCTGTTACGCCTCGCTATAATCGACAAATGGCGATCTTCTCTGGAAGTCATGGCTCTTGGACGACCTTGTCCAGGCTTTCTCTCGATGGATCCGGTATCCTGGAACTGTTTCCATAAGTTACACACGACGTTGGGCGTGTAGCGAACTGAGGTTCGTAGTGTCAACCAGAAGATGATTTAAACACACCAGGTATACATCACTCATTACATAAACAAAACAAATGCAATTTATTAATCAAATTGATGATGATGAGATATGTACACTGCACAGATGTAAGATGAACTTCGTAACGTAGGTAATCACACTCGATTTTATCGGCGTGGGGCGGAGTAAGAACACAGAAGTCCGCTAGGCTAGCAGAACTGGCTCTGCTTCAATGATGAAGAAACGGCACTTCTCCTGACGGGAAAGGGCTCCCCAATAATATCAACGGCGGTGATCACTGCACGCACCCGGTAGCGATGAAATTATTAAATTAAGGAGAAAGGACTCCTCACTGGAAAATAAGGTAGCAAAGGCTCCTTCCACGAAGACTGGTCTCCGACAAATTAGTGGAGTATGTTTACTCCTGCAGGAACTAGATCGTCGCTGCAAAACAGTCACAAGGGACTCTGAACCGATAAGGGCGGCAAACCCGGCTGCTCTTAGAACTGGATCCGCTACGTGTCAGGAACTAAAAAGACGCAAGCCTCGACTGAGGGGTCCATTCTCTTTTTATAGAAGACCTCCACCGGATATTGCATCACTCTCCAGAAAGTCGAACGATCTAGAACAAGTGAGCAACGGAAATGGGTTTCCTGGGGCGATAATGAAATATTTTCCCCGGGTCTAAAGCGGCCGCCTTTTTAGTTTGTCCTCCAAGCCACTTCAAAGAGTCTCAAAAGGGCCGCTTCGGTAAAATGCGAAAGGCACGAGTCCTTTTGTTTAGGCACGCGACGCCTCCAGGATGCTGCTTAACAATTGATAGTTCATGAATGAAAGCACCTGGGGGGGGTCTCCTGTCATTTATAATAAATACCAGCGGCGTCACCCGGTGGCGATGACTAAATCAAGAAAAATGACCACGTCCCCTAAGGTCCTGTGGAACAAGTCTATCGGATGAACAAAAGGAAAATTGCTGTCAGCATATTGCCACCCAAGCCGTCGGAAATCCTTTGAAGTGTCTCAGGCCGAGATAGAAGAATTTCTTTTGTTAACGGAGAGGTTGAAATGCAATACTCTACATAACCCCCCTGCCGTTAAAGTTTTCAATGTGGTTGCATATTGAAAACCAACGTTTCGTGTGGGTGGTTCCCAATTCTGCTATCTAATGTACCAGTTCCAACAGTTTTTTTTTCTACTACACAAAAAAAAATACACAATTCTAACAAGTACGTACACATGCACTAACTGGATTACTAAATACAAACACAAATAAATTCATGGTACTAACAATTAATTCTCTAGGTCACTACATTTACAAATCTAGGTAATTCGCGGACGTTTAAGGAATGTATCTGCTTAAAGCGTCAGCGTTTGTATTCTGTCTTCCCGGCTTGTGTTCTACCCGAAAACAAAATTGCTGCAACATAAGTTGCCACCGAAAAAGACGGCCATTTGAACTGGCATTCTTCTTGAGCCATACCAATGGGTTATGGTCGGTCACGATTTTGAATTCGCTTCCGTCCAGATAGTAGTGAAGTTTTTTTAACGCGAATATGATCGCCAAGCACTCTTTCTCTGTGGTGCTGTATTTCCTTTCGGGCTCAGAGAACTTCCTACTCAGGTACAGGATAGGATGTTCCTTATCACCTATTTGTTGGGCCAACACTACCCCGGCTCCCAGATCGGATGCGTCCGTTTGGACAATAAATGGAACAGTAAAATCAGGAGCTCGTAGCACAGGTGTTTTTATAAGAGCGTCTTTCAGAGTGGTGAACGCTGCCTCGCAAGCTTCGTCCCACACAACCGCCGCGCGTTTCTCCCGTCCCTTTAACGCATCGGTTAAGGGGGCCGCTATCATAGAATAATTTGGAATATAGTGCGCGTAATACCCAGTGAGACCCAGAAATGCCCGAATACTCGTCTTTGTCTCTGGCCGGGGAAATTCCCTAATGCATTTTACCTTTAATTCGGCGGGATTTCGATAACCTCCGACCATGTGCCCCAAGTATTTTACATGGTTTTGGGCGAACCGACATTTCGATGATTTGATTGTGAGCTGCGCTTGCGCTACACGACTTAACACGATATCTAAATGCTTCAGATGCTCGTCCCAGGTCTTAGAAAATATCGCGATGTCGTCGATATATGGAACGGCATACTCCTCACACCCATTTAGGACGTCAGCCATGAGCTTACTGAAAAAGAAAGGTGCGTTTTTAAGCCCGAAAGGCATCCGCAAAGGCCTGAATGTCCCGAATGAGGTGACAAAAGCCGCAATGCGTTGGGCCCTTTCTGTCAAGGGGATTTGCCAATACCCCTTTGCAAGATCGAGTATTGTTATGAAATCAGATCCTGCAACTTGTTCAACCCTTTCCTCTATGTTGGGGAGGGGGTAATATTCGGTGCGAATTATTTCGTTCAACCTACGATAATCAATACAGGGTCTCGGTTCACGACCATCGGTTTCTACCAAAATGATAGGCGAGGTATAATCAGACTCACCTACTTGTATCACTCCTAATTTTAACATTTTGTCAATCTCCAACTTCAAGATTTCGTTCTGTCGGTGTGACGTTTTGTATGGTCTAGACCTAACGACCTTATCCGAGATCAGCTCTATGTCATGCGTAACTTTCTCGGTTTTTCCTGGGTTATTAGAAAAAATATTTGCATGGCGACACAATAATTTCTTTAATTCCCTTTTTTGAGTGAGATTTAGACGAGCGTCAAGTTCGCTCTCGCGCACAATCTCCTCGTAATCGAAATCGGTAGCACCGGTTTCAAAAACGTGGATTGCGAAATCATCCTCAGTACCAATTTCGACTTTACCTTCATAAACCCAATTTATAGTTTCGGGACGCCTGATATAGGGCTTCAGCATATTAATATGGTAAATGCTGGATTTCTGTCTAGGTCCGGGAGTTTGCACTCGATAATTCGTCTCGGATATGCGAGCTTCAATTTTCGCTGGGCCTATCCACTTCGGCGCCATTTTGCTAGGTCGAGATAAAGAGAAAATCAGAACTAAATCTCCAACCTCGAAATGCCTTTTAACTGCGCTCTTATCATACGCTTCCTTACGCTTAGATTGTTCTTCACCCATTTTCTGAGCAGCTAATTCTCGCGCTCTTTTTAATCTATTCACTAGGGTAAGGACGTGCTCTGTCACGGGCCTCTCTTCCTCACAACCTCCCATCCAACCTTCGTACAATAAAACTTCGGGTGTTCGTAGGTTTTTTCCATACAACAGTTCGGCCGGTGAGAATCCCGTACTATTATGCGTTATAGTCCGAATCGCGAGGAGCGAGGCTGGTAAATGACGTTCCCAACTCTCCCCGTTTTCCAAACACAGGACCTTTAACAGTCTCTTAAGTGTTCGGTGGAATCTCTCTACAGGGTTGCTTTGTGGATGCCCCACTGAACTATGCGTCACTTTGATGCCGAATTTCTCAAAAAATTCGCACGTTAACTCGCTCGTAAACGACGTGCCATTGTCGCATTGCACCTCTTTCGGGAACCCGGTTCTACTGAATACCTGCAACAAAGCATCCGTGACAGATAACGACCTTAGGTTTTTCACGGGAATTGCTTCCGGGAACTTTGAAGCTAAACATATAGCGGTGATTAGGTACTTATTTCCATTCTCAGATTCGGGCAGAGGTCCGCAAGCGTCGATGTTTATTTTGACAAATGGCTCGCTAATTATAGGCGTTAATCGCATGGGGAATCTCTTAGTATCTTGAGCATTTCCTATGCGCTGACATGCGTCGCACGACCTCACGTATTCCTCCATTTCTTGGTAACATCGGGGCCAAAAAACGATTTGGCTAGCCTCTGTTTCGATTTCGTCGCACCTAAATGAGCGTTTGTTGACTCATGGCATACTGCCAACAGTTTTTCCCTGAATACCTGTGGGACAACTAAAAGACTTCGTGTATCCCCAAAGTGGTCCCTCTGTTGTTTACACAATAACCCGTTTATCACTACATAACCCTTCTCGCCGGTTTGACTTGGACTTTCGACTTTTTTTAACAATGCGGCCAATTCTACACATTCCCGCTGTGCGTCTGCGAATTTCTCTGGGGAAACATTTAATAGACTCAACGCTGGGTCTTCGCGGTCGAGGGGGGGGGGTAAAACTAACAATTTCGCCTGTTCCTCCCTTTCCAGTTGTGTCAAAACGATTGACTCCCCATCTGAGGGACTATTGTCCGAACGCTCTCGAAGAGAATCGTTTGACTGAAGTGTCTGTGTACAGCTCTCTTGACATTTGGAACGCGAGCGCGTTATTGCATTGATTTGCATGCTCTTAGAGTTTTGTTGACCCTGTCTTAGAAGAGCTGCCGTTTGATTTCCCAGTATGTATCTTTGTTGATTTGACCTGTCGCTAATGACACAGGCCTTTGTTGTTATATTTCCATACTGGGAGTTCAGAATTACGCGCGCTAGGGGCACGTTAATGGCACGAGTGTCTAACGGCTGAGTGAGCCAGACTGTTTCGCCGAGGTAGTCGTCGGGCGAAATAAATCTTTTACAAACCAGATCAATCGTACTACCCGTATCTCTAAGTATCTCACATACCTGGCCGTTCACAGTCCCTATACTCACATATGGTTTTAAGGGATCTGTGATTTCCAAATCGGCACCTATGGAGTTAACCTCTTCTTTTTTTGTTAATAACGGACACTGGGGCCTAATATGCCCGACCTCGTGGCAAAAATAGCACTTAATGTCTGTCACACGCCTTTTGTCGAACTCTTTATGGTTCCATTCTTTACGGCGGTTTTCTTTTGGGCGAGGGGAGCTCACCTTATCTAAATTTCGTTCGGGTTCGTGTTGTTCGGGGGGTTTTTCAACTTTCTCTCCCGTTTTTACAGCCCCAAACATTTTCCGTTGGTCGGGCGCGCGTCCCTCGAATTTCTTCGGTTGGTTGGGGGGCTTACCTGTTTTTCTGATAAGCTCAAACTGATCCGCGTCTTTGACCAAGGTTTCAGGGGACGTGTAATTCTCCCAATCCCTTATATTTTGCTCCCGGATTTCACTTCCCATTTTCCGTTTTAATTGGTCGACCAGAAAGAGATCTTTTAACGACTCAAAAGTTGTAACACCGAGACCCTCTATCCAACCTTCGAAATACGTCTTTATTTCGAAAAGATAATCTTTCCATAGGGTTCCTGGCTTACGCTGGTGTCTAACAAACTTCTGACGAAAAGCTTCAGGACTGAGCCTGAATCGCTCGAGAAGCACGCTCTTAACATGGGAATATTTTTGTGTGTCCTCGACTTTTTCCCGTAACACAATGGCCGCTACTGATAATGGTAACAGGCTAATTAAACTGCCTGACCATTCAGCTTCCGGTATTTTTAAATGCTGTGCCTGCCGTTCAAAAAGGCAAAGGTATAGACTTATATCAGTTTCTTCAGGGTCGAATTTTTGCATTATGTGCCTTAATGAGTGTCCCGCAGGTCTCGGAGGACTAACAGACGGGCTTTCTTGGGGGGCTTCCCTACTCAGTCTTAATTTGGCTAGCTCAAACTCTCGCTCTTGTTGAGCTAACCTATCCTCCCGTTCTTGTTGAGCTAATTCATCTTCCCGTTTTTTCCGGGCTCGTTGCTCGTTTTCTATACGGGTCTCCATAATTTCAGCTAACAACCCTTCAGCCAATTTTACATTGTAATCTGCTGAACTTTCAATTTTTTTGATTATCTCAAGCTTCAGCATTCCCAAATCTACCTCACAACTCATTTCTATAGCGAGGTTAACTAAGTCCTCTTTCTTTGCACGAACAAGAGAACCCATGTTTGACAGAATACAAAGCTATTTCAATACTACACAGAATAATACACACTATTATAAACCCTGAGGTAGTAATTACATTAAAACCTGAACACAAAATGCAACTACACAACACAATCAATTAACGTACACATACAATGCATTAACAAAAATGAACTAAATTACTTTTAAAATTCCGCTTGCGATGTTACTATTTTAAGGTTCATAAAAGATAACTCACTTTGCTTTTAACATATCACAACAATACACAATGCAAAATAGTTAAACACAATGTAGTTACACTATTTCTTTTTGAGCACAGTTACATTCCTTAATTTCTGAGAACTAATTTAACACACTACTATTTCAATAACAATTCTACTTTACACAATAACACTAGTTCTTATTTTACCTCAACTTAAAAAAAAATTTAACACCTTTTAAGTTCAGATCAAGCTATTAATTACGGTTCTTAAATTCAACAATTTAATTCTCCTACTTCTGAGAAAACAACCAAAATATTATTTACTAAACTACTGTTGGATACCAGCACAAAAGAGAAACAGAATGGTACTCACTATTTGATGTGAAGACTGGCATCTAGTTGGCACTGCAGCAAGTTTATCAGATGGCACAAGAACGTCAAACGTTCTACTCTAATTCACAGGATACACACACCCGCAATAGCACTTTCACACAGTCTCAGTTCTGAAACACGCGCGAATGTCACTAAGGAAATTAACACTGCAGCAGTTTAGCAGATTTCACAAGAACGTCAGCCGCTCTACACTACTTCACAGAATACACACCAGCAATAGCACTTCCGCACAGTCACAGTTCTGAACACACGCGACTATCACTAAGGAAAACAAAATGTTCTTACTGTCGCTTTTTTTTTCGTCTAAACGCTGCCACCAAAATTATGAATGAATATATACCTTCTGTAGCGAACTGAGGTTCGTAGTGTCAACCAGAAGATGATTTAAACACACCAGGTATACATCACTCATTACATAAACAAAACAAATGCAATTTATTAATCAAATTGATGATGATGAGATATGTACACTGCACAGATGTAAGATGAACTTCGTAACGTAGGTAATCACACTCGATTTTATCGGCGTGGGGCGGAGTAAGAACACAGAAGTCCGCTAGGCTAGCAGAACTGGCTCTGCTTCAATGATGAAGAAACGGCACTTCTCCTGACGGGAAAGGGCTCCCCAATAATATCAACGGCGGTGATCACTGCACGCACCCGGTAGCGATGAAATTATTAAATTAAGGAGAAAGGACTCCTCACTGGAAAATAAGGTAGCAAAGGCTCCTTCCACGAAGACTGGTCTCCGACAAATTAGTGGAGTATGTTTACTCCTGCAGGAACTAGATCGTCGCTGCAAAACAGTCACAAGGGACTCTGAACCGATAAGGGCGGCAAACCCGGCTGCTCTTAGAACTGGATCCGCTACGTGTCAGGAACTAAAAAGACGCAAGCCTCGACTGAGGGGTCCATTCTCTTTTTATAGAAGACCTCCACCGGATATTGCATCACTCTCCAGAAAGTCGAACGATCTAGAACAAGTGAGCAACGGAAATGGGTTTCCTGGGGCGATAATGAAATATTTTCCCCGGGTCTAAAGCGGCCGCCTTTTTAGTTTGTCCTCCAAGCCACTTCAAAGAGTCTCAAAAGGGCCGCTTCGGTAAAATGCGAAAGGCACGAGTCCTTTTGTTTAGGCACGCGACGCCTCCAGGATGCTGCTTAACAATTGATAGTTCATGAATGAAAGCACCTGGGGGGGGTCTCCTGTCATTTATAATAAATACCAGCGGCGTCACCCGGTGGTGATGACTAAATCAAGAAAAATGACCACGTCCCCTAAGGTCCTGTGGAACAAGTCTATCGGATGAACAAAAGGAAAATTGCTGTCAGCATATTGCCACCCAAGCCGTCGGAAATCCTTTGAAGTGTCTCAGGCCGAGATAGAAGAATTTCTTTTGTTAACGGAGAGGTTGAAATGCAATACTCTACAGGCGTTAAATTGAACTCTCTACAAGTTTGGACTTGAGATTGGCCTGCTTCTAGCCTCCCCACGATTCGCCACCTCATTCCATCATCTAAACGTTGGTGGTTACTCATTTTTACTGTTACAATTTGAAATTAACTTATTGCTGCGAAATATCACCAAGAAATTCG